>WAAE01008323.1:0-14860 GCA_013400495.1 Nicator chloris
TTCTTTTGTTGTTGTTGTTTTTCCACTTTGGATAAGTAATTTGGGAATATAAGCAAGAAAAAATTACATCATATATTAAAGATTTAATCTTATAATTGCCTTCACTAGGCATTATTATAAAATTGAGAAATAAAGCAGGACTTGAGGAAAAAAACACATTTAGAAAAAAAATATGTGTTCAAGGTAACAAATGGTAAATTGTGGTGTTTGCCTTTACAGGTTCTGAAGTTTAATTCCTTACAGTGTGTCTTGAAGAGTCTAGTAGTGGTGATTTAAGTCACATCTCAGAAGTTGTGTTGCTGGATTTCTGTTTGGAATTTACTCTCTGGGATCACCTTAAGACCTGAATAGATTCTAGCTATTAAATCCTTCCACTGTATTTTTCCCAAGGAGCTATTTCTATACACATGTGACTAAATGCACAATAATCCAACAAACACTAACTTTCTTGTTGCCTTTCTGAGCCATCCTCCTTGGTGTTCTGAGCTCACATCAAGTACGTTAATTTTAATCCTTTCTTATTTAATGTGAAAAATCTCCAAGAACTCAAACATGGGAGAGGGAGTGCAATAAGTATGGGACTAGAATCAGTTGATATTTTTCCTTATATGAGCAAAATATTCTAAAATTATCCTTATTTTGTGTTTCTTCTCCCAAAAGAAGCAGCACATAATATAGTGTGCAATAAGTAAAAAGACTAAGTTATATGAATCAATATCAGTTTTCTTCCTTCAACTCTTGAGTAACCTTGAAAGAAATAACTTTGAAAGAAATAACCTTGAAAAATTACCTTGAAAGGCAGACCCTTTTTTTTCTTTTTTTTTTTCCCATGTCTAACCTGTGCTATTAAGCTGATTCACCTGTAAGCATGTTGACTTGATTCAACTTTAGCAGAGCAATAACAATGCAAATACTAGAATTTGGAAAAGGTTTTCTGAATAATCCAAGAGTAAATTTTTCATTGGAATTACTGTATTCCTTGGAGAAATTGAGAAATAACGTCTCCTCTGCTGTTTGTCTTTTTCTATGAATGTTGAGTAATCTGCAAAGATAAAGGATATGTAATATCAAGATGTTCTTAGTCACTGTTTGAAGAGCTAGATTGAAGGTCTGTCTGCTGTGCTATGCTGCTTCTTACTTCAGTGGTCAGAAGTTTCTCACTTTTTTCTTTATTGTTCCAACTCTCCTTTTGCAAAGAAGTACAGGAGTCCTACATCTAGAATTTGGTATCTATTTTAGTAATTAGAGTTTTCACAGAGATCTATAGGAAAGGTATTACTAACAGAAAGGATGCTATATGTCTCATAGTTGTACTTTATGTTTGCTAGGGTTGTGATGCTGAGGCTAATAATTATGCATTGAAAGTTAGGAAATGATACTGCTGTGGAGTTGGAAGTTCAAGAAAACAAGACATGTTTGAGAGGTCAGCATTTTAACTTTTCACGTTTCTTTTTAAAAGATTAATCAGTAATTTGTAAACCAGAGACCATAATCTCTGCTAGAGAATCAGGTATTCCTGAAATATTGGATCAGAGAAAAACAATTTAACCCATCTGTTGCTCATTTCTGGCACAATCTGGAGTAAGAGGATCTAGAACAGGCTGTTTCCAGTTCTGGGTCAAAGAACAGGTGGGGAGACATATTCTGTGTTGTTACCAGTGTGGACCCTATCCTTATTTTTAGGGGATGCAGGATGCATGAGAAGAAATAATCTTCTTCTCTTGATCATGTTTGCTCAAGCGTTTAGAGAGAGATGTTCAGTCCCCCTAATGCTGTTTCATTGAACCAGTTTGAAAAAGTAAATCAATAACTTATATTTGAAAGCCAAGATTTCCCTGGGAATTGGCTTACATCCATCGGAAACATCCAGAATCTTTGATGGTACAGGAAATTTCGACATGGAAAAAAAATGTATTACTTTCATCTCTGATTCTCACACCCCACCACTAAAGTGTCCCTTTAGAACTATACCATCCCAGTCACAGTCCATCCTTTTCACATATGCCGTCATCTCAGAATGAGTCTCCAGGCTCTTCCACCAATCCCTGTTGTACTCACTTCACTACTAAACCCTGCTTTCTCTCAAAACAATTCAAGTAAAAAAAATCCAAATATCACAAATAATGTCATACTGAAATCTTTTGGCCTTAATTTCAGGATTTGAGAAGAAAAAAAATCTTTCATCATCCAGTTAATCAATGCTGCCTGATTACTGTTATCTCCCTGTATAATCACACAGGAAGAAAAACATCATACTCTGCAATGACCTATACACTACTAATTCTTTTAAGCTGTATGTGCAAATTGGCAAGACTCATTTTCTCCCATATAATATTCTCCTTGACAAAAATGGACGGTAGCAAACCACCTACAAGTTATATGGCACCTCTGATAGGAAGGATTCAGTTTAATGCTTCAGGATTGTGCCTTTGTGATGACAGTATGTCCCTCTAAGCCAACAAACTATTCAGTAACTGACTGACTACAAAGCTTTTGTTTCCACCCTTTTTATCTATGACCCTTCCCATCACTTTTTTTTTTGAATGGAAATGTAGCATTCTAGAGACAAAAGAATTATTTGAATGGCATTTTCAAGTTTTTGTCCAGAGGGCTACAGGCATTGTGTTCCAGCTATGGAAAACTGAGCAATTAAGTCTAGTGAGGGAATCATTAATACATAGTTTGGGATCATGTAACACTGCAGTTTTTAAAAGGGCTTGATGGGTTTATGGAAATTTTGGTGTAATTTTGCAAACATCTAATTACAAAGGCTAATTTTGGTTCACCTAAAATCCGAGTGACAAAAACAACTCAAGGAAAATCCATATGGCAATCCATGTGAAAATGCCTTTTAAACAGGATTCTTTTCTGTCTTAGTCATATAAAATTATGTGGTGATTTCCTGTAGTTGTGTGAGTTTGTCCTTAAAACCTTTATGCACTGGATAATTGTTGAAAAACAGAGATGCGAAGGAGAAAATGTGTTTCTGATCATCAGTGTCTGGGAGAATCAAATATTTGATATTTTCAGTCAGGAGACAAAATCGGTTATTTATAACTTTTAATGGAATTTTGCAGTGTCTATTAATTTTTTTATTATAATTTAAGTTTTTTTTTCCTATTCTATTCTAATGAAACAGATGTAAAATATTAAACAGCAAGTAGGTATCAGCCACTAGGGATATTTTAGGTTGTTAAATGAATGTATATATGTGCTTTTGGATGAGTGTTTCTATATGCATGTTCAAAGGAGAGAGCAAAAATAGATATCTACAATTCCTTTGTTGCATTCATCTGTCTGACTGTATGAGCCATTCTCTGAGGAGGCTGCTGGATTAAAATTCTACTTCTGATTTTGTAAGGTTGCTGCAATTGCAGAGTTAAAGATCTAGCAGAAAACTACAGATGTTCATACTTAACAGACAATGTTATTTACATTTTAAAACTCCTGTGTGTTCAATTAATATCCTACTTTAGAATCGTAGTGTGATGTTTAAGGATGTGTCTTTGAACATTACTGTAGCACTGCTGTCCTACACCACTACCATTAGCCTGCAATGCAGCAAATTGTTGACAGCTATAACAAAGCATCACATCTGCCTTGTGAGCCCAGGATGCTGAAATGCTCTCTACTGCTGCATAGACGAGCAAATGTTGGTTCTGTTTAATGCTATCACTCAAAGCAATCAGATCAATTGGTCACCTGGAATTGTTTTCCTCAATTTGCTTTCTTAAGCAATACCTATGAGGTTTCTTTACCTGAAAAAATATTTGAAGACCTTTGTATTTAATTGGGGTCTACGATCCATGAATATGTGAAAAAGTAGGTGATTTCTTTGCCATGTAGGTGATCTTTTGTCACAGGGTAGCAAATACTAGCAAGATGACACGTTGCTGCATTCTTACCTCATTTCCAGTCAGCAACTGTACAAATGAAATGCAATAGTTGCTGTATATCTACTGATTTCATCTCTAAATTTATGTAATCTGCTCTGCTGCAGTCATTCTGTGAATACAAGGCTGTAAATTTAACTGACTACTTTTCCACAGAAAGCTGGTTTGTTTGAATCTTCCCTGTTTATAGGTACATAAATTGAATTGTAGTCTTATGTGCAAGCATCACTGGTTTAAAAGTTATAACTAGTGCAGATTGGAATACTGATTCAGTCCTGCACAGCTAGTTTTCATGTCAGACAGCTACATATGTACAGTGCCTTGCAAAACTGTTCAAATATCACAGTAATACCCTTAAAAATAGGACACTCCAGGAGAGGCAGTTTTCCACAACATTCAATTACAGGAGCTGCTAAAAACTAGAAAGTAGTCTATAAACACTGTTAGTCTAAACTGATGGAGCGACATAATTTCATTTAGCTTATTTTTGCATTGGTCTCAGCTGTTTTTTTTTTTATTGCCACACTGTTGTAAGTGACCTCACTTTTGTTTTTATTAATAAACCTTGTTATTCATTTTGAAAAAAGAGAAACGGCTAATACTTTTAAAGTATTTATAAGTAAAGATTCATGCTGTAGTTCTTTCTCTGGGAACATCAGAATTAATCAAGAGCAGAGCATGAAGATTTGGTTTTGATGAAAAAAATGCAAATATGAAAACACCTCAAGCTGCAGTTTCAAGTACTCTGTCAGCGAGCACTGCTGCCTCAAGCAGCAGTCCTGACCTCCTTCTTACCTGACAGCTTATTCTCACCCTGCTTTGCTTCCTCCCTTGGGCTAGCAGAAATGTTTTTGCTGCTGCTCATTGAACTAGATCAGGGAACCAATCAGAGCTAAAAGTGCCTTTTTTTTTTCCTCGATTAATTTTAACTTAGATCAGATTCTCAATTTGGTTCACCACAGGATTGAATGAGCAGGAAAAGGCTGCTGGCCTGTGAGAAGGGAAGGATGAAATGCCAATTCATGTAACATAATACTATCTTAAACTGTGGTTCCAAATGTATTGTACCTCATTCTTGCTGTTCACATGTACTGAAATTTGAAATATTCTGTCTGAGCTTACGTTCTTGATCTAACTTTTGATTAGCTAGAGTTTTTTTTCCACAATAACTAGTGAACCCCCCCAGCTACCTCTGCCATCTATAACCAAAAGGTGTATTTGTAAACAGTATTGTTCACAGTAAAGATACAGTATAGTATAGTACCCAAGGAAAAGGTGTTCAGTCTCATGACATCAGCAAGTTCTTTATAAGATCCTCTCAGACACTTAAAGAACTCAATTTTAAAAACTTTTCTTCAGTTCTTATTAGCTTTGCTAAAGAACCTGTTGGCTCTGAGGGAAGTTGCCTTCTAGGTCTATGGCTGAATATATTCTTTGCATTAAAAATGAGAGTAAACAGCTTGGATTTGAACCCTTTGCAGAAATCACTGGCACTATCTTACAGAAAAGCCTAGGAAGCATTTAAAGCTAAGATACCAGTATTCTTTCAGGATGTTAAACAACTTTAAATGGTTTCAAATCATCTATTTTGTTTATGTCGCAAAGTTTTGGTAGCAAGGGGGCTTTAGGGGTGGCCTCTGTGAGAAGAGACTAGGGCCTCTCCCTGTTTTGTGCACAGTCAGTTTCAGCTGGCTCCAAAATGGATCCAGTGCTGGCCAAAGCTGATCCCCACCAGCCGTGCTTCTGTGATAGCATATTTAGGGCAGGGTAAAAAGTGCTGTGCAGCAGCAGCTGCGAGAGAGAAGTGAGATAAATGTGACAGACCCTGCAGACCCTAAGTGAGGTCAGGGAGGAAAACTGGAGAATCCTACACAGCCCACAGAGGAGGCCATGGTGAAGTACCCTGTTCCCCTGGGGCCTGTGAAGAACCACGCTGCAGCCTGCAGAGAGCCTCAGCTGGAGCAGGTGGATGTGTTCATGCAGCAGGAGGCTTTCTGGAAGGAATGGTGGCCCATGGGGACCCATGCCAGGGCAGTTTGTTCTGGAGGACAGTAGCCCATGGAAAAGACTCATGATGGAGAAAAAGGGTAAGGAGGAAGGAGTGGCAGGGATGAAGTGTTCTGAAATGGCTGTAACCCCCATTCTCCATCCCCTTTGTGCTGTTTGGGGTTGGGAGGAGGTAGAACAATTGGGAATGAAGAAGTAAAATTGAACTTGGGAAATGGAGGTGCAGGGAAAGAAGATGTTTTAGTTATGTTTTTGTTACTTATCCTTATACTTGTCTTAGTCTACTTTTATTGCCAATAAATTAAATTAGTCTTCCTACAGTTGTCTGTTTTGCCTGTGATGTGATCTTGCTGTCTTTGCCTGGATCTGTGAGTTTGTTCATCTTGTTTTCACTTTATGCCCTACTGAGAAAGGGGAGTGAGAGTAGTTTGGTAGGCTACTGGCAACCAGAAGAATTAACCCAGCACAGCTAGTAATAGTAATACAGAGAAGTATATTTGCAATATTTTGGTGAATTGGTCTTGTAGTATTTAATGCATTACTGTTCATTGTACAAAAATTACCTGGTTTAGAGTAAAAATGTAGTAGTTTTCTCTTTCTGTTAGAGATACTATTTGAATCTAATTACGATTAAACAATCCATTGAATTTTTTTATTTAAGGACAGGGTGGAACTGATTTTCAAATTTTATTTTTTCCAAGGTACTTGCAAACGATCTTGAGTTAGAAAATAGGGCAGCTCCCATGTATCAACTTTTCTTGAAAAGTATATGTTCACTGCATGAAAATTTTCATAAACGTAGCTGTCTTTTTTCAGCTTAATTTTCCATTTCATGAAACCAATTTGATAAAAATCCAGCATCCAACAAATAAACACAAAACCAAAAACCCAGAACAACAAAAACTCAGGGAATTGCTTTGAACTTGAGTTCAATGTATTGAATTTAATTTTGCCTCAAATCCTTTCTTTTGAAACTCAGACATTCAAATAGTTCATATTTAAAATATTCTCTGTGACCTATACCTATATTTTGTGCAATTTAAAAAGCAGGAACGAGGAGGGAGGTCCTAGCAAATTAGTACAACAAGGACTGAAGTCGAAGAGATATTAGGAGCATTATGTCTGTCATCCAGCACTTCTTAATTGAGAAAAGAGTACATTTACAACTTCACTTTAGAATAAACACTTTTATAAAAGCAATCCAACTACATCATAGTGATATTTCACCTTGACAAAGTTAAAATCATATTAACTTGTTTTGAAATTTGTAGTTCATTTAAAAGGTGTTTCTTGAGCCTCTGCATGAAAACTCAATAATGAAAAGATTGTAATGAACAAAATATTTTTGAATGTTTCTGATTAATAGCCCTGGATTTCATGTCCTCAAAATCTGGTGACAAGACTACCCTGGAGATTTTTATTTTCAAGAACTGGAATACAATTTTGTTGTTGTTGGTTGTTTGTTTTAGAAAAACATCATATCTCTACATGTCTGGTTAAAACCTCTTTGTGTTACCTCCTCGAGACAAGCTGTTGATAAAGCTGTAATCCAAAACCATTGCCCTTGGGTTGCCTGGATGGAACCTTCAGGTAGGAACATGTGAGGAATGAGGTGATTAGCTTTTTTTCTGACAATTTTGTATCAATATACATAATAGCAACCATATGAAAATGTTAATATATCTTGCATCTTGAGGAGTAAGGGCATGTCCTAATAATGAGGGTTAAAATTAACACCCCTTGTGAAAAGAATGTGAGGACTTTTTGCAGTGAGCTTGTGAGTTGTTTTTAATAAAAACCAGAGTTAAACTGGCTTCACAGAGGGGTCCTTTTCAATCTTTGAAAGTATGATTTTACTACTAAATGAATTTTATCAATGCGTTACTGTATATTGTAAAAATGCACCACTACCACCTCCTTCATACATTCAATTTTAAAACTGCTTTCATCAGGTAGGGTGTATTTTTAACTAACAAAAACCTTAACTTTAACAAGTATGTGATTAATGCTAATGCTAATCAGCTAAATAAGTAGGATAAAAAGGTGTTCTTGACTTCTCAGGGACTAATAAACTTACTTATATGTTCTGATAAACAGAGCTCTCACAGGTTGAATGGACTGGAGAGTAATTCAAGTAGAGTAAAACGTTGCCTGCTTAATTTAGAGGATGAGAACAGAGCTGAAACTCTTATCACAGATAAGACAGAGCTTAGCTCTTCAGCAAATGCTAATTGTCAATGCCTTTCCTATTAGGTACAGAAAGAAATGATAAAGTTGTTCATACATCTTACAGACAGTTTTCGGCTCTCTCTGTTGGAACAGGTCTGTAAGGTTTCAGTTCTGCAAAGGTGCTTGTAGTCAGAACAAAATGAACCAGCCCTTTCAGTCCAGTCTAGCCTGACAGAGTTTGAAAGAACCTGGGACTCATTCTCTGAGTCTGAAGAAATACCTGAATAGTCAGGTAACTAGCAAAATTATGATAAACTTCAGAGAAATTATAATTGAGGAGAGTGGTTGCTAAATGCATGATATAGAACATGTACTTGAAAATAGACAATTTTTCTTTAACCCCCAAGTAATTTTGTTAGTTTCTTAGTTTAACTAATTGTGCCTTATTTTTCCATGTTAGCTGACAAACTTTCTTAGAAAAAGAAATATCTAATTTGTATTACAATATTTTATATCTAGAATATATTTTACACATTAGTTATATTGCAAGACAATGAATGTTATTGATCCACACTTCTCAATTGTAAAAATTGGTAAAAATTTCACAATGTAATTTAAAATTGCATGTACAGGGAATGTAATGTAGTTTGTAAAAGGTCACTTAAGAAGCTACAATGATTTCTTTAGGATCTATTAAACCTGAGCTGCAGTGGAGCAAAGGCATTGATGATTTATCCAAGAGAAAATAATTAAAGAGGTTCTGTCTTAGTGAATTTTAATGGTTTTTCATTATGAAGTTTAATGGGATCTTTCAACCTAAATATCCTTTTGTATTCAATAGTTCTTATATTTCCCAGGTTTAAAAAACCACTTCTACTTTGTATTATCTGACAGATTTTCAGAAGACACTGCTAGAATAGCAAGGAAAATATGACTTCCTTTGTATAAACAGCAAGAAAAACTAAACACATAGATATTTCAGTGCCTGAATAGACTTCTCTTTCTCATATCAGTTTTGGAGATTTCCCTCCTTACCCACTAAAACTGTGTTCTTCTAAATCAAAAGTAGAGGAAGTATAAGTTACTTAAGTATAAGTACAGATAACTATAAAAACCCTCTTTCTTATCAGAGTGAATATGACAATCATGGAAGTGATATTGAGTCTAATATTAACTTTATAAATGTGGGAGATGAGAAAGCCAGTGCAAATCTGATGGAAGCTTGGTAGCTGGCAGTTAAGTGATTACAGTGTGTTTATTATAAGGAACCATGGTCTAGTACTGTTACCTGAAGGAAGCAGAAGGCAGGATCTTAAAAGTATTGCTAGAGGATGACTCCAGTCCAATGACATAAATGAGGTGCCTTTTTGAAAACTCAAGTGTGTTTAAAATTCAGATTAATTAAGAATCCTGATGGTAAATGTTTGTTATTCAGTTTTTCTCCATGTATTGTTACTTTCTAATCTTTAAAATTATTATTTTGAAGAAGAGGTGTGCTGACCCATTATGAATCTGTTTTTTCAACAAACAAAATGTGTCACTGCTTGTCTTTGGGCTTCCAGTCCTCTTTCATAGTCTCCAGGTTTGTCCAGGTCCATATGTAGGAACATTTCTGTTATAAGACTCTGTGAGAATTCCAATTTCCTCAGTTTAGTGTTTTCCTCATATTTATTGATATTAATGTGGTGGACTTGAAGACCTTATTTAATGATATCTTCTAAAGTTTGTCTCATCCTTCAGATATTCGTTTGTATCAACAAAACTGACTGGAAAAAAATGGTTTCTGAACCCTGGAACTTATATATCTATGACATCGCCGAGTCAATATAGATGAGATATATATTAGGAGGTTTTGACAGATTGGGAGTTATATCGTTACATCAGTGGAAAACTACATTTTGAAGAGGGCACTGCTAATTAAATTGCTCCAATTGTTTCAATGTCTGGCAACTGTGCAGAAACTACACGGACTAACAGAAGACAAAGCTGTTACACAGTCTCTTGAAGCCATGCTTTTTCACAACAAGTGTTATTTAAGCGGGCATAAAAGTACAAGATCATTTTGGAAGAAGGAAATATTTTGTAAATGTTCACTATTAGGAGAGTAAACTCATGAGACACTTTCAACTCCTTTTCTACCATTAGGGTAGGATTATAACTGCAAGGCTTCTCTGGGCAGGTAAAGCTTTTTAAGTATAATATTTCAGCCAGTAGTTAAGGCAGAAGTTAAGGTTGATCAAACATAATGAGGATGTGAAAATTTGGGGGGATTTATTATATAATAAAAAAGATAAATCTGGGTAATGCCTCTGCCAGTCTGATTTATCTTATTTTAATTTTTTTTTCAAAAACGTAATACTTCAAAATTCTTTAAAAGTTATGAAGGTAAATATTCAGGCTTATGTCTTCAGAACTCCATATTTGTATGGCTTCTCATAGCAGAAAGTAAGACAGCAAGCAATCACCCCAGAATCAATTATTTTCTGCATATTGTGAGCTCCTTTCTTTGGGTAATGCTGACCTTTAAGATCTTGTATAAAAATGTTCTATAAATCCTATTCACAGACAGCTGGTATAATAAGATTAAAAAGGAAAACAATGTCCGATGTAGATTTTGCTTCTCCTGTCTGACTTCCTTGTCCAAAGGAGTGATAATTAAAGTGATGTGTGCTTTAGGTTTGTACACTAATCTGAATGCTGAAATTAGGAGAAAGGGTCTCCTTGGTCCTGAATGCAACCTGGTATGTTACTGTTTGTATGCTGTTTATTGATAAATTAAATACTCTTTAGTGGTGCAAAAGGAGGCTTGTGAATTCCTTACTTTACTAGATTAGTTCAGCAGAATACTTGGAAGTCACTGAAGAATTCTTAAGAAATTTATGATGAAAACATATGAAAAAAAAAGGACAAAATTACATATGTGTTTATAACAGAAAATTTGCCTATTCCTATGCAAAATTCAAAAGGGCAAACCAGCAGAAACTAGAAAAATATCTAAAACAATACTGGAGAGATAAGTGCACACTGAGTATTTCAAAACCCAGGAGCAGGTGAATGAATAGGGAGCTGATTGGTTTTGAAATAAGAAGCTCAGATGATACAACTACAAATTACAAGGTACATAAAAATGGAATGCAGTTCTAAGTGGGCTGAAGACAAACGTGGTAATAGCATAGGGAAAGTAATTTTGAAAGCAAATGGTGAGCTTTAGCTTCTGGTTTTCTAATGTCAGGATACAAAACAACTATTTTCAGGTGCAATAATAAGGCCAGTAACTGTTAAAGTTGCTTTCTGCCTGTATTGTAAAGCAAAATACAGTAAATAGGTATTTTGTTTCCTTTTGCTTTAAATAGGTGTCATTTTAAGGTTTTATCTTTAGAAAGTAAAGACAAAAAGCCAGTGTTGGCTTCTTGGGTTCATTACATAGACATGAAAATATTTCTGAAGTCTCAAAGACTATTTCCAAAATGTGTCTTCTGTAGGTTGTGGGTGATCTGATACCTTAATCCAACTGCTCTTTGTGCATACTGTGCTAATTACTAAGTAAATTATTTTCTGGTTATATTGAATTTGTGACTTCTTTTATTCTGAGCTTTGAATTTCAGAATAATAAGAAAGTAACAAACTTAAAGCCTTTGATCATGAAAGTCTCAAATACAACAGAAATGCTCTGGTCAAATGTATGGAAGTTCTATAAAAAACTCCAGTAGAATCTGGGGATATAATGCATAGACATCATTCATCCACACACTTATTGCCATTTAGTGCAAAAATACAACTTAAATGCTTTAGAATTTAGAAGAATAATTCAAGGAGTACTTTCAGCAAATGTGATTTTCATTGCTCCATTTTCTTCAGAGAAACACAAGACTTGAATATTAATGCCACCAAAGTAATGACAAAGTTGGTTGTGATGGGAAATCTTATTAGTAAACAAAAGCTGCATCTGAAAAATATTGTCATTAAAAGCTATGTAGTAGTTAATTGAGTCTGATATGAAATTTAGTGCTGGAAAGTTAATGACTAATGCAGCTATTTCACAGAGCTTGGTTACTGCAGGCTCTATAATGATCTCCTTTGCTTCATGGAAACAATGAAATTAACCTATCCTTTGTCCTGCAGGTGTTGTGTTCTGATAATGCATATTCTTTACAAGTATGAGCAAATTATTTGCTTTGCATACAAATTGAGCATAAGCTGAATCTATATGGATAAGGAAATGAGCACTTCTTATATTTTTGAACTAGAGAATACACACTGGAGAGCAAGTCACAATTCAATAAGCTGACATCCTGGGTGACTTATAATGAAGAGTACAGGTAGGAATTTAGATGATTATTTGCCTTCTGGATTTCTACCTCTATGATTTCACAGTCTTAAAACCTTATTTGACAAAAAAACAGGTTAGCAAAGCTCCCCCCTTACTTCAGCTTATGACTCCCAAAGGACTGACAGTTTTAAGTGGAGTGGTCTGGAAAGCAGGTTGGGGAGATGAGGGAACAGGGGTAAAAGCAAAATTGTTAAGTTTTGATTATCAAGGTTTAAAGAAGTCAGAGTGCATTTATAATTTGGATTGAAGAACATAAAAAGGAGCAAAAAAGACCCCTGGCATGGTGTCAGAAAAACACTGTGAGAGTATCAGGAATGAAACAACATGAAACAACCCAGTATGGCTGGAATAAGTAATAAGAGCATTCACCACACCTAAATAAAAGTTTAATTTTTTTGTTCGTTCTAGTGACTAAATTGCTTGTACATGTCTTATTGGCTGTATTATCAAGAGATGTATTTGCAGTAGAAATTGAGAGAGTTGATAATGGTTTCACTGTGAGAATGAAATGCCAAGAAAAGTTTGAGCATGCTTCCTATTTTTCTTTTCCTGTTTTCCAGGATTCTAAACGAATTTGGCAGGAGAGGTGACAGACTAACAGAAGATTGATAGGTTTTAACAAATTGTTGTAGTACTGTTCTTAATATAGACTATTCCTACTTGTTTCTCCCTCCTAGTATGAAAAGCAGGCATGAGGAAAAGGTGGGAAGTGCTTACTATCATCTCCAGAACAATGATAACTGCAGCCGACTTAACTCTAACCACTGCTACCAGCTGAACTGTGTTAGACCAATTCAGTTTGCACATTTAGCAACTACATCAGCAAGTCAAAAGCAACATAATAACAATAAATTTCAGAAAGCAACATGCTTGACTTATTATTGCAAGCTCAGCCTAAGCACCCAGTTTCTGTTCATGCCATAAAAAGGGATGCATAAACTTTGGTATAAACAAATATTGATTTTTTTTTTTGGATAGGAGGTAATTATCCAGGAATGACATTTTCAAAGACTAGCTTAGAGTCAGAAAATGAGTGGGAAACCATTCCTTTATATAAGCCACCAGTTTAATAGGACGATACTGTATAATTCTGTATGTCAAAGTCATTGATATATAACTGAAAAGGAAATTAGATGCTGGGTTAAGAAGCATGCAGCATTGTAACTCTTAGTCAGCTTTTCTTTATTCTGAACACTACTTTTCTATTGTTCAGGGTTTTTTCTCCCCCATACATTCAATAGGAAAAACTCTTACAGGAAAGAAAAGTTGTGTAAAAGTGTTTGCTTTAGGTTTAATTTCCCAATATAGAAATGATAGGAAGGAACTATTTGATAATAGACGCAGTGAGAATGTTGTTATCCTTAGAAAAGTCTGAAAATTAGTAAAGGAAGACTCAGAAAGCCAGAAAAACCCCCAAAAGAAGAATACTGGAAACCACTTATTTTACAATGCTAGCATAATTTTTGCTGGAAAACTTCACAATTTCAATGAATGCTTCCCACCTCTCACACATCTGAAACTGAAATCTTGAGGTCTATTATTAGTGCATAGAATCTAGATATCTCACAGTTATGTCTATTTGTTAGAAAGAGGGGTTCATGAAAACTGAAACCAAGAAATATTACTAAAACTCATAGTGAGTTCAAGAGTGTCTCAAAAATTTCAGTGATTGTAAGACAGGTCTGGTTGATAAAGAAAGAAAGTAAAATTTATTTGTATGTCTCTGTGTGTGCTGAGGAATTGGAGACAGAAAGGGAAAGTTCAAAAGGCAAGTGTCCATATCTTAGTTTAACAATTTGTATATAAATTATAATATCTGAAACATTTCAGTATATAATACTAAAACTTTGTGGGAAGATCCATTTCAAACATCATATACATCAGTAATATAACAGTCGCCTCTTTGTTTCTTCACCATAGAATCACAGAATCATAAAGGTTGGGAGAGACCTCCAGAGGTCATCTTGCCCAATCCCACAGCTCAAAACAAGATGAACTAGAGTAGATTGCTCAGTCATGTGTTGAGCTGGCCTTTTACTTTCTCCAAGGATTGAGACTCTACAGCTTCTCCAGGCAACCCATTACAGTGTTCAACCACCTTACAGCCTTGAGCAACCTAGTCAAAAGAGTAACTTGAGTAAAAGATGTTGTCTTGGGTTTAAACTATTCCCCTCAGCACCTCCACCAATCTACTCAATTCTCAGAAACACACACCTACCACCAGGAAAACCCTGTCCTCCTGGTGGCTTCCACATCAAATGTCCCAAACCGCTACAGCTGCCCGCAAATACTGCAGGGGTCCATCTCTCAGCCTTCTTGGGGTACCATTTAAAATACTTATCTAGTATTCAGTGAAGATTCTCTCAGTCCACACCTCAACCAGAATAGCATTCCCCAAAACTACTAAGAAATAGTCCATTTTCTTCCATGAAGTCTTCTTGCTGTCTCTCTCTCTCTCTCT
>WAAE01008323.1:14922-38459 GCA_013400495.1 Nicator chloris
TAACCCCCCAGCTCCCGTGGTCCATGGGATCGGGCCAGGCCCCCCTCCCAGCCTCCCCCTCCCTCTCGGGAGAGAGTGGCTGCGAGGCCTAGCCTCTCCCCAGGCCATGGCCACGGCAGGGCCCTCACATTACCTTCCTGAAGGCTAGAGGCAAAAAAGAGCTTTACTTCCTGAAACCTCCAAATTTACCTTGCCTGTGTGTATTCACTCAGACGTAACTTCCTGGTGAACAATTTCCTGGCCTAACCCATGAGAGATGTCCCAGGCCATGGCAGAGAGTTTGACTAGATGACCTTCAAGAGATCCCTTTCAACCCAAACTTTTTAGTGATTCTACAGGAATTATACCTTTCCTTGTGTTTAACTGGATTTTCCTGCTTTTTAATTTGTGCAGGCTGCCTCCTATCTTTTTGTTAGGTGTTAATGAGAAGAGTCTGGCTTCTACATCTTTTATTTTCTACATTAACAAAATCCCATTGAACTCTTTCTTCTCCTGGCAAAACTCCCAACTCTCAGTGTTTCCTAGTTAAACAGATACTATAATCCTTGAATCATGTTAGTGGTCCTTCACTGTTCTCTCTCCAATACATTCATGCCTCTTGTACTGTGGAGCCTAGCACAGGAAACAGCACTCCAGATGTCTCACCAGTGCTGAGTAGAAGGGAAGGATCAACTACATAAATTTGCTTGCTAGTGGTACTCTTCCGAATACAGTCCAGGATGCTGCTGACCTTCTTAGTTGTAAGGGTGTGTTGCTGGCCCTGGTTGAAGGTTGATTTGAGGGAATCAAAGGGACAGAGCTAGTTTTTTGGCTGTGAATCAAGTCCTCATCAAGCAGTCTGATCTCATTCTTGATTTTAAAATATAACACCACAGTACTGATATTTCAAATGTATGCTTTATTTCTTATTCAATTGTCTAAATTCCACAATCATCCTTTGGACGATTTATTTTTCTACCTAACTGAGACAAATTCCTTTCATCCACCTGGAACCTTACCCAGTTCTATCAGTTGTGGAGAATTTGTTTGTTTGGTTGTCTTTTTCCTTCAAATTTGTTGATATATGAGTTGAATTGGGAAATGCAGAAGACACAATGGTCTAGTGTCATATAGAGATATTATATAACCTCCCTTGTCCCAGGCCCCCTATAATTATTCATATTCCAATCATGAGAACTTTTAATCATAATTAATTAATTTAGCTTTTTTAAATGTCTCTATTGAATTTCCATCAGTGTTTATCCTTTTTAATCTGTAAAAATGGTCTGACTGAAAAATATATAGGTATTTGGGCCACTGGTTTTACCTTATTAAACCAGATGTACAGTGACAGTTTTTCACCAGTCTTTTGGGATCTTTGGAATTATTGAAACAGATTATTAATGGTCCAGAGACCTCATTAGCTGAGCCTTTTCCAGTTATTGTTTGTAAATTATCTATACCTTGTTATTTCAAAGGTGCAACTTTATTAGTTCTTGTTTAAGTTTTGCCAAATATCTGCTTGGATGAAAAGTGGTTTTTTTTCCTTCAATCACCACTTGGCTATTTCCCAAACTTAAAATAGGTTTTACTGAAATGCTGTAGTCCTCTATGTTAGCAGTTTTATTATTTACAACTCATGGGAATACCTAAGAAGGGACGAAAGATTTATTGAGCCTTGAATAGTCTATAGGGATTTCAGGGTATTCAAAAAAGATAAGGGATGAAAAGCACTAGTCAGTGTCATGGTTTAAGCACAGCAGGCAAGTAAGCACCAAGCAAACACTCTCTTAAAATTATGTTAACTTACGAAGTTAAATCTACTTTCTCCATGTAACAGAAAATTTAGTTTTGAAAGAGGAAGTTATAGAAAGGACAAGCAAGAGAAGTGCAGAGCTTAAATACATCTCTGAATCATCTCTGGAAAGACCCATGGGATGGCAAGGAAGGTGTGACATTGCCAGTATTCCCTAGGCTTTGGGATGTCAGGTATCAGCTGAGACTGAGTGATGCTTTAGTGTTTTTAGAACTACAACTGTTTTACAAGAGGAGAAAAATTCATTTGGCTGAAGAAATTGAAATTTTGGTTGAATTCATAGGTTTTAATTAGGGTGGTCTTAGTATATTAAACATAGGTCTGCACTTGGGGTGGTTTGCTGTGTTCCCTGAGGATCATGTAATACTTCTGTGAAGGGCTACCTTGTTGACCTTTTCCTGACTGGAAGGCGATGCAATCATAAATATATGAATATTCAACTGGATGTCTTAGAATGCACAATTGTGAGCTGAAGTTGTCTGCAACAAGCTGCACTTATTACTTTCCCTGGTGACTTGGTTTAGAGATATTTTTATAAGGGCATCCAAGGGACAGTTCTAGGCCTACTCTGCAGTGAACAACTGTACAATTTAGGCAAAAAGTAGAGTGAAATTATTTTCCAGATTCATAACAAAATTTAAAAAAGGATTTACTGAGTTGCAAGTTATATTACTAGAGCCATGCAATAGCACACTTGATTCATGAATAAAAAATAAAAAGGTGCTCAATTAACGTGGCAGTCTGACAGTTAAAAGTATTTTATTTCCTCAAGTTCTGGATTCTCATCCCAGGTAAAAGAGTATGAAATCCTGTTATCTGAAGAGATAATCTTGGGACAATGTATTTGAATTAATCCCAGAAAGTCTAAAGATTTGTCTCTAGTTTTAAAGTCTCTGGGAATCACACAAATACAACAAAATTGTATCTTTCATTCTCTTACAGGGCTGTCAAGTCTACAAAATGCTATATAAACAGAGTCATAATTATGAGCAACTCTAACTTAAAAAACTATCTATCCATCTACGGAAACATAAATTTATTGAATTCATGTGAGGTTAGCTGTGAGACATTTCTCTATGGAAGAAATTTAACTCAACTTTCTCAATAAAATTGCTGAGACTTTGTTACAAGGAATGTTTTCCTAATACTTTATACGCAAAACTGCAGTAGAACATAATTCTAGTCCAAATTTATTTTTTGCAATCTGACAGCTGAAAGGTAAATGCTGAAAATGTCTCATTTGAAAAGTATGATAGGAGGACAATAAATTAAGGAGAGCCTCTAATTTATCCTAACAGGATGGCCTTAACTTTTTTATTCCGGACATTAATAGTGGTAGAAAATGAAGTTATAAAACAATGAATGCAAAAGAAAAACAATAAAATAAAAAAAGGAACACCTACATTAGAGAATACTGTGAAAAGTTAATAATATATTGTCAAATTCTTCTCTGAGCTAAAATGAAGGAGTGCTTGTTGCACTACAAAGTTTCAGGTTTCATGTGAACTAAATGCAGGAGTTTTAGTAATTAGAATTCAGTAATTTAGTAATTTATCCTCATGAGAGGATAATATTGTTGCCAGTTCTTCACTGTATTTTTAGAAAAACTTTTAATGACTCTACTATTAACTAGGGGCCCCTGAATATAATGACTCACTTGGAAATGCGATGGAGCTATATAAATAAGAAATTACTCCAATATTTGCAATAATTACATCTAAAATATAACCACAGCATATAAACTTGTTGGGAATAACTAATCTCTACAATAAAATTCATCACAGGAGCATTTGATGGTCATCAGAATCATATCATTTCACTGATGATAATTTGTATATTACATTACTGAAGAAAGACGTTTGCCATTTTTAGCAGGATTATATTGTGTGGATTTTTCTTTCAGTCTTCCTCCTGCAAGATTTATATCTAAGTGTTTCCAAGACCAGTGTCCTGCAACAGATGCTGCCAGCAATACTGAATACTTTCAATTAGTAGTTCTCTACTTATCTGGTAGCTAAGCAACTGACCTGTGGTGAAGAATACATAATGATCTTGTGCATATCCACCTTAGAGTATCAGACAGAGCTAGACTTCAAAACATGGGTTTGTTCACCCATATTGATGACTTTGGCTTAGCCTTCTGTGAATTAAAAAGCGTATTTACTCTGTGCTTAATGTAAACAGGTCAAAAACAGAAATAAGAGGCTGTATACATATGTGGCTTTATCTTCCCCCATTCATTGAAATTACCATGCTGTTAGTAAGTAAAAATCTATAAAATCAGGGTAAATAAGGATTTGATATCATCAACATACAATC
The DNA here is from genome assembly GCA_013400495.1 of Nicator chloris. Lineage (NCBI taxonomy): Eukaryota > Metazoa > Chordata > Aves > Passeriformes > Pycnonotidae > Nicator > Nicator chloris. The sequence continues at coordinate 19,037 of WAAE01008323.1, forward strand.
ATAATTAACTACATAACAATATTTTGACTTTCCTTTTTTAACGATTGTGAGTAATATGGTCTTGTTAATAAGGCAGTTTTTACTGAATGAGAATTTGAGAAAAAACAGCAGCTGGCACAGACTTAATCCACATAAAAGAGAGGCCCCTAGCTGTCAGGGGGATGGTAGCATGAAAAAATAGCTGAGAAAAATAACCTTATCCTTTGTAAAACCTTCCAGTACTATGAGTTTGTACCTCAGAGTTGGCCAGCACTTACTAGAATCCCACATTCTAGAAAATGCCTGAGCAGTTTTCTCCCCTCAGCTTTGTTTGATCAGAGGACTTGCTTATTCTGGTCCAATGCAACTTTCACAGTCGTAACCCATTTATCACCTGTGGGAGACTGAACAGTATAAGGAGGATTGGGAGGGTCTTGCATGTAAAGAAAACAGAAACTCTGTAAAAACCCTGACCAAAAACCTCACAAAAAATCCCAAAGAAGCAGAATAAAACCATTATAGATTACTGGGAAAACAGTGCAGTGGTCTAATTAGATCAGGTAGGAAACATAAGAACGCTTGGCCAACAGAGGTAATCCATGTTTTGCAAAAACATGGTATTTAAGAATGAAGCTAGTTGTCAAAGTCAGTCTGGCTCAGCAGTGGATTTTGCAGAGCTCTAAAGAGTATTTGGGTTAAAGTATGGTTCAAACCATTCTTCAAGATAACATACGACTAACTGAAATGATTTGGAAAGGTGTCTGAGATTTTTGTATCAGTCATAAAAAGTATTCACCTTTTATATAGTGCTTCAGCAGCTCTATGTGTGTTGTCAGAAAGACTGGAGAAACTAAAATTTACCTGATGGAAGTCTGTGAGAATCCCTGTAATAGTTCATGCTTCAGATTAGTTATATTTATACTTTTGGAATAACTTTTTTTAAATTATTATTATTTTTTTTTAGTCACACTTATCCTACCACTCTTTAAAATACCCTAAAAATGACAGCTATAATTTTGTAGAGAGTTGATCCTGGCTGGACACCTGCTACCCAACAAAGCTGCACTGTCAGTCCACTCTTCAGCTGCACAGGCTGGAGGACATAAACCCAAAGATTTATAGGTTGAGATAAGGACAGGAAAAGATCACACACACAATTATAGTTACAGGCAAAATAGACTCAACTTGAGGAAATTAGTTTCAATTACTGCCAATCAAATCAGAGTAGGACAACAAGAAATAAAATCAAATCTTAAAAACCCTTGCCCCCACCCTTCCCTTCTCCCCAGGCTCAACTTCACTTCCAATTTTCTTCATGTCCTCCCCACCAGTGGCACAGCAAAGACGGGGAACAGGGAATGTGGTCAGTTCATCACACTTGTTCTCTGTGTCTCCTCCCTCCTCAGTGTAAGGACGACTCAAACTCTTCTCCTTCTCCACTGTGGGCTCTTGTCTCCACAGCACCACAGGTCCCGCTGGGACTCTTCTTCCCACTGGGTCCCAGCCTCCCTCGGGCATCCACCTGGCCTGCTCTGACATGGGCTCCTCCTCACAAAAGACACCACTGTAGCCACCCGCCCCCCCAAAAAAACTTGCCACTCAAAGCCAATCTTAAACATTTATTTATTGAAGCACACACTATCTGAAAAGTCTTTTTACTGTATGCTGCAATTGCAATTTCCTATGGCGAGTGTCAAAACTGGTTTGTTTGACTTTTCAAGGAGTATATGTTCAGAGCTATCATGTAATTTACTAGCTTTATCTAAGTTTGTAAAAGCATACAGCATGTACTGAAATAAAAAAACAAACAATCAAACAAGCAAAATTAAACTATTTATTAATGATATTGTCTTTTTACAAATAAAATATATTCAGCCCATTAGGTGAATCAAATGTCCTCAGGAATTGTCAGTGTCAAATGGTATATGTCAATAGCTTGGTAAGATTTTAAAGCCACAACATAAACCAGAAAACATCAGTGTTTTCCATTACTTGGTTCTGAGACAGCCTTCATTACCATTTTTGCATCACAACATCTTTACAGATAGTTACTGTACAATTGAAATGAAGTATCTGTGATGATGTACTGTCTTTTACTAATTTTTGAAGATATCAGAATCTACATATGCATAAAAAACCCCACAAAAACTCCCCAGTGTAACTGAGTACTCAAATTCAATAATTAAAAAACTCAGATAAATTCAGAAGTCAGAGTCTGACAGCTTTCTCTACACAGTTAAATAAAAATCTCAAGTTCCTCTCTGCAAAAGCAATCTGAATTACATAGTCTTTTAAAAATATCAAATTATTAAAATAAATAATCTGAAAAATCATTTTCTAAAAAAAGTAATTTTCTTTATCTTAAAGCAGAATATTTAATTTGGGAACAATGATATAAAAGCTTGTAAAAGATAGATAGATCTGGATTTGATTCCAGTCTGGGGCTGAGAGTCCTTCTGTGATGTGAAGAGAATAAATAAATCATGTGGTCTCCCTTAACAACTGTAGCTCACTGCATTTCTCTCGTACTTATCCAACAGTAATGGGTATAGAAAAAAAAAAAAAAAAAAAAAAAGAGTTGATAAGGGTACCTAGACTGCTTCTACTGCTCCTGCCTTATACTGAGAAGAATTTTGCCTTTCTGTGAAGGAAAGTGTTACCTTGTTGAAAGAACTTTGTCTGACTCCTGGAAGTCTTTGAAGTGTGATGGTGGAAGAGGAACAAAGTAGAACAAGTACTGTGATAGCATGAAGGACTTTTTAAAAAAAGGAAAAAAGAAGAGAGAAAAAATCAGCAGCCAGTTAGGGGAAGAAGAGTGTAGAAGAAAAGCTGATAGAAAAATAGTCCAGATATGTATAATTGGAAGTAGAATGTAAAAGAAACCACTTGCTATATAAAATCTCATTTTAAATTATAATAATATTAATAAATTTCGTTTGCATTTTTGCTTTGAGTACTGCTAGTTCTAAGGCTCATATTTTGGGATTTTATTAAGTGGGAAAAATGTAATTAATGTAATTCTGCCACATGTCACAGCCACTGTAAATATTGTTGCCACCAGAGTGGATGTTCAGCCATAAGGATGTGGTGGTCTGCTTACAGTGTGCAGATCACTTCCTTTCTCCACCTGCTCTGTCCATGGCAAGTGTCATGGTATCTCTCAGTGTTTTGCTGCTGCATAGTGTGCTGTGGTAGTACTCTATGCTACATCAAATTATAGCACCCTACAAGAATATTCTATTCAGTAGTTATTCAGAGGAGGGGAATAAAGAATCTAAAACATAAAATCCCTTCCCAATTTGATACACATTTTCCTTATTTTAAACCAAGTCAAGCATGAAGTTGTGGCTGATAGACCTTGCTGACTCATGAGGATGTTGGAGTTGAACATTTCTATTTTATGCTTAGGATGACAATATTTTCCAATAGGCGTATATGGCAGGAGCAATCACAGAAAAGTAGTGCTAGATGAGTTGCAAGAGGAAGTTGCAATCAGAGGAAAGGGAAAATAAGATTTAGATTGGCATTAGCTATTAAAATCATGTTCTTACAAGTCTACAATAGTTTGAAATGCAGGAATGGGCTGAAATGAACATATGTCTCCATTCACACATATATCCAGATGTGATAACAACTTCCAGAGAATAAGAAACTAATATCTATAAAAGCCATTGTTGTGAACTTCAAAGTGTTTTCTTAGAAAGTTATGATGTTTGACAACTTAGACAGAATCTTTTGTTGCTGGAGTAAGTGGTAAGTGCTGGAGCAGTGGTTTGAATATTCTGTATACAGATCAGCTCAAGATAGGTCTGTAATATACAAAGGATGGTAGTACTTTATAAGTCTGGCATTCCACATTTCTGTAGAAGAAAGAAAATTAAAATCTGCCTCCTGAAGAAGGATAGAATGAATTCTGAATATGGTCTCACAAATATTCTGTTTCCAGAAAACTGCCTGTGTTTCCAGAAAGAGGGTCCTGTTCAGAGAGCAATCCTTTGAAAGAAGATTTTGATTTCACAATCTTGTGCGATATCACAAATGCTTTTGCTGTATGAATCAGATTGCAAAATCTCTTGAGTCCTATGGCAGACATAAAGGTGGTGTCTCTACATGAAATAAGGGTATTGCTACACATTATATATTTCCTTGTATTAAACCTTTATCTGGCTTAAAAGACTTTTCAGGGTATTTGATACATGACATCTTAATTTCCTTTCACCTGAGAGTACTAGCAGTGCAGTATCCTGCAGTTGGTATAAATTGGGCAGCTGGAGGAAGTTGCTGTGCTGCATGTTACATTGAGACATTGTCATCACTGTTAATGAGAAAATTGCTAGACCAGCAACTTGTTCGGGGTTGTGATGTTGGTATTTTGATTTTGGTGTGGGCAATTTATTTGTGGGTGTGAATGATGTGATTGAAGTTTGTGAAGATTGTGTGATGAATGTGGATCTTTATGATAATTTAAAAATATGTGGTTGACAGAGGCAAGGTGTGGGACATAGAGTGTTTGGATGGCAAGGTGTTGGTAGCAGGGAGCTACAGCATTAGCTTCTGTAAGAAACTGCCAGAAAGATCCCCTACATCTGACAGAGCCAAAGCCAGTGGTCTCCAAGACAGACCCACTGCTGGCCAAGGCAGAGTCCAACACCACCTTTGGGTATAACAGCTAAGAGGAGGGTGGGAATGGGTGGTGAACTGTGTATGGACAAATTCAACTGAGACATGAGTGAGAATATATGACAGAAACACCTCTGCTGACACCAAGGTGAGTGAAGAAGGAGGAGGAGGTGCTACAGGCACCAGAAGAGAAATTCCCCTGCAGGCCGTGGTGCAGACCATGGTGAGACAGGATGGGCCTCAGCACCCCATGGAGGCCCACGGGTGGGTAGGGATCCACCTGCAGCCTGTGGAGAACCCCATGTCCTTTGGGTGGATCTGCCCAAAGGAGCTGTAACTCTGTGAGAAGCACAAGCTGGATCAGGTCCCTTGCAGGGCCTTGCAGCCCCCCGAAGAGAGGAGCCCATGTTGGAGCATGTTTGCTGACAGGCCTTGTGGCCCTGTGAGAAACCCGCTGCAGGAACTGTTCCTGAAGGACTGCGTCCTGTGAAAGGGACCCATACTGGAGTAGTTTGTGAAGAATTGCAGCCTGTGGGAAGGACTCCTGTTGGAGAAGTTTGTGAAGGAGTCCCTCTTCTGAGCAGAAAGGAGCGACAGAGAAAATGTGTGTTGAACTGACCACAACATCATTCGCCATCTCCCTGCACTGCTGTTGAGAAGGAGGTAGAGAATTTAGAAATTAGGTTGAGCCTGGAAAGTAGGGAAGGATGAGGGAGGGATGCTTTTAAAGATATGTTTTTATTTCTCACTGTCTTAGATTCCATTTTCACTAAATCAAACTTATTTGCCCACACTGAAACTGTTTTACCTGTGACAATAACTTGTGAGTGATCCTTTCTGTTCTTATCTCATCCCCTGAGCCTTTCCTAATATTTCCTCTCCCCCTGTCCAGCAGAGGAGGGGAGTGACAGAATGGCTTTTTGGGCACCTGTCATCCAGCCGGGCTAGACCCACCAGAATCCTGCTCTTTCATAATATATGATCCACATCTGATCAGGAAAGGCTATCAATCATTATTAGCAATCACCTCAACTGAAAATGTCTCCAGTGGATAGTAAGTGGCATTGACATATTTTATTTACATTTACACAATTATCAACTTAAATGTTCAAAAATATAACTTTTGCTTTTCAGTAGATTTGGGAAATTTCCGAAAAGATAATAATGACCGCATTATTTTCAAATGTAATATAAGTAAGTGACCGTGCAGATATTGCAGATATCTCATATTATATAGCACAGTCAGATATTTCATTAAGTTTTTGTGTTTAATTTTAAGCTATTTTTATTTAGTAATGCTAAAAGATGTAATTGTCTTTGTGGAGGTGAATTATGAATCCACACTGGATTAATTATTATTATTGTTTTTATTGCTTTTTGTTGTATTTTCATGTGTATCATGATAAATGCCGTTATATATTACCTACTCTGAAAGCAAATCCTTTTACATGCAGATTTAAGGTAATGGGCATTCAACTTTAAAAAATGGTTCTGATATCCTGTAGCTTCTCAATAATAATATGCTCTTACATTACAGCAGAAAAGGATGGATTATGAGTTTTTCAATTTGCATCAGGCATATTAATTGCAGAGTAGGATTTCCACATAAAATATCAATGTACTGGAACAAACTGTTAATGTACCAGAATATGAACACTTACATTCATTTCTTGAGATTTAAAAGCTTCTTTTTCATATATCTGAATAGTATTTTTTTAAAGTCTGCTAATGAGAACAACATAACCAATGTTTTCTGAAAATCTTGATTAGCTTAAGTGTTAATAGTGATTTCCTAGTCATTGTACTGGCAAACAGTACAATAAGCCATTAAGGAAAGAAAATAATTTACAGGGTATGGAAAATCCTTAAAGCAGCTTTTAAGAAACATGACATGGAAGATCAACTTTATGTATTATTGAAAAAAGAAACATTGAATTCAAGTTTTACTTGTTGGGAATTGTTTTTTGTTTTTCTGGGGTTTGTTTGGTTTGGTTTGGTTTGGTTTGGTTTGGTTTGGTTTGGTTTGGTTTGGTTTGGTTTGGCTTTTTTTCCCTTGGAGAAGATATTCCTAGACAAATAAAAGTGTATTTGGAAGTGAAGTTCATCTGGGAATTTGCAAAGTGTTTTTAATGATATAAAATAGCAAGTTTATAGGTTATGTATTATCTAATTTGTTTGAATTGCACACAAAGAATCCAAGAAATTTCTTTTAATAGGTAATAATAATACTAAAAATTTGCTGTATAAAAAGAAAACAATTCTTTAACAGCAGGTAAATAAAGAGTTATGATTCTTAACAGTACAAAAGGGGTTGTTTACAACCATTATCTTATTATTAATGTGAAAGTACATATCTTCTCATTCACTTTCAAATACTAGACTATAGCTGCTTAAAAAGATGCAAATTAATTCCTTCTTTGTTTATGCAGTTTTGTTTTATGACTGCTCTGTTTCACACTACTAATCTTTAATGGGCCTTCAATTTCTTTTTTCTTTTTCTTTAAAACAGCAGATGAATGCAGGTCCTTCCTTTTAAAGCCAGACAGAAAGAGAAAAAATATTTAAGTTTTCATGCCACAGCTGCAGGCTGTGAATTATCCCACTAGGGAAGAGTGGAAATACCACCCACATAATCCAACAAGGGGCTTGATTCATTTTGTGTCTGAAGCAATCGTTGTGGTCTTACAAAGCTGAAATGAGTTTCTTTGCAATCTTCACAGCAGAAGAAAATGAGAATATCTTCCTTACAGGTTCATAGCAAAATCCCACTTTAAAAATTATTTTTACTCCTATTTCTCCTTTTTATTTTTCTTCCTCAGTTTCTCACTATTTTGGACCTACCTTGACTTTACATATAACAATGGAATTGAATATGAGACAGGATGTAAAAAAGAGCCAAGCAATATCTTCCCAGCCCTATCAATCCCATCTGAACTTGTGACAAGTCATTTGGTTAGTGTACGAGAACCAGATATAAGGAATTTTACAGAGCTTGTTTTTAAGGCTTTTATTAGTTCCAGGACAGTCAGAAAAACTTCCTGTCTCACAGACATGAGGAGTTAGTCACCATCTGTTTAAGATCCCAGTGGAAGCACCTGCCTAGGGTCCTCTCTAAATATGCAGGATTCCACTCAGTATGCATAGACGCTCTGTAGCTTCCTACAGATCATCAATAGTGAATAATGAAGAGAGAGAGAGATTAAATTCTGCCTTTTAGGTTCTTTACTCAAGGCTGTAGGGAGGTTTTGTCCTCTTGGGATCCTAAGGCTTGAATTCTAAAGGAGAACTTTAAAGTGCTCAGGATATATATATGTAATTTTTTTAAAAAAATGAGCTGGATTAATGATTTAAAAATTCAGCTACTGACAGATGAAATGATGACTGCAGTAAAAGTCAGCTGGTTGCAGTACTTGTCCGGAAAGAATCCTTTCTATTGCCAGGGAATATTCATACACGTGCTGTCCATACCTTCATACAGTGACGTAATCAAAAGGCTGTATTTATTAGGACAAGAGGACATAAGGAAGGACAGAAGGAAGGGGCGAGAGAGGAACGGGAAAGAAGGAAAGCAAGCTGGTTAGTTTGAATTCTCTCTTGATGAAGGTGGAATTAAATAGATCTTTTTATCAGATGAACTGGCTGAGTTTTGTATACCCCTTCCAACCTGGACTATTTGATTTCATATCTCCAGTGGATGTCATGGGCATGAGATTAATGCTTCTGATCTAAATGAAGTAGAAATTCCAATAGTATGTTTAGTGTGTGTGAGCAGGTGCACTTTGAAAACACTTTCCAGATCAAAACTCTCAGCTGAGTTGGCTTGCTGCATGAATGATTTCAGGATACTGACCAAGCTGGGTGGTGTAGTAATCTTCTCAGTTCTCTCAAGAACTTGTAAGGTTGTGGAAAACTCATGTCTTAATCTGACTTCAGAAGTCTTCATCATAAAAGGCTTATAGATTTCAGATGCAAGAAAAGATTTGAACTAAAGAATTTAATTTCATTGTAACTCCATTTTACTTTTAAATAGTAAAAATTATCTAATATTTCAATATTTTACTGTGATTTTCCTCTACATTTAAACTGAGATTTAAAGACGGGTTATATTAGATGCAGTTCTAAATATTTCATCACATCTATATGTGCTTAAATTTGGTTGAGAATGCAGTGAACTCACATAAATTTTGCTGAGACCTGTGAAGTTCTAAAGAGATATAGGCAGTGTATTTAATAGCCTTAGACATATGTAATAAACTTGTAGTTGTCATTGTGTTAAGACTCTATAAAAAGATACAAAACCGAAATAAATATATGTCAGTTCACCACTTTTTAGTTTACTCATAAATCATAGCCTTAGCTGTATTTTGTTATGTATATTTAGGAGCTTTAATCTCTGAAAAGCTTGCCAGGCATTGCCTGTGAACTCACACTAATAGGCATCCTAAACAGAAAAGGAACCTGAATACAGGGGAAATAACTGTTCTGAGAGCTCTAGCATGGTCCTCGTTGCCAGGGAAACCTCTTCTTTGTCTCTACGTGTTCAGAATGGCTGCCTCATTAGACACTGAACCTGATCATCAAGTTGCATTACCAGGAGAAAAAAATAAGGAAGGGGAATAGCTAAGAGTTCCACAAATCTTTAAGAAAATGCCAAGAATAGGGGTAATCTTAAATAAATCTATGTATAGCTATTATCATAATTATGTTCTCTAAGGGTAAATCTGTCCAGGCTGCTTCTTTCCACATTTATTTGCAGGTGGAGGTGAGCAATTCTGGGTTTTCACTGAATTAAAAAAGAAAAAAGAGAAAAAGAAAAAAGATAATGTGAACACTAAACTGGTGAATTGCATATTTTATCTAAAATATATCTTTTACTTTTAAATATTGAAAAACACCTATTTAATAAGGTCATTCTGCTTATTTAACTGCCTGAGACATTGTTTTAGCATTTCTATAGCAGATTTTATTCATGGAGTCAGAAGCATTAAATGTCAGGGAAAAACCTTTATAGGTGCATTTATTACTCTGATCATAAAGAGGAGTGGTGAAAAAATAATAAAACTTGAAAATATATAGTGACAAGAGAGTTACTTTATGTTTACTACTAAGTTTTAATCAAGATACTAAAAACAGCACCACATAAACTTCAGAAGTGCAGCGGAACTGGATGCAGTTTCAAGGCATTACTCATTGGCAATAAAACTATGAACCCAAGGTCCCTCAGGAGCTCAGCTCCTGACCTTGGCTGATGAGAGAAGCCATTGAAAACAGGGCCAGAGCTTAACCTTCACCCTCTATAGTTTATAAATACCAACACAGGGAAGGGATTTTAAAGTCATCATCCCAACAAGTCTGTTCTCTGAAAAGAAAAATGAAATCCAAATCACAGGTGAAATAATTAAGGAACGCCTGACTTTACTTTTATTTATGAAGAGGGAAAGCAACCCAGCTAGACTTTTTTTTTTCTATTTTTTCTTGACTGTACTAGATGTGAAACTGAGTAGTTAGGTGCAAAAACAAGAGAGAGCCTGACCAGGTGGTCTGAGATTAACTGGTTGCTTTCCAAGAGCATAAAGAAATCACATGAACTAGATTTACATATACCTGGAGCAATTCTCCTTAGTAAGGGATAAGCTATGCTGAATCTCTGACGTTGCCTAAGTAACAGTATTCAAATTAATATATTTTCTTTTTCTAAAGAATGCCTTTAATCTAACAAACATTTCAGGGATTTTTTTTTCCTCCTCTGGGATAATATTGTTAAAACAGGACTTGCAGATTGCAGCTAGAAGAAAAGAGAAAAGAAATGGCTGAATGTAATTGCCTATCCACTACATGGCAAGAACAGAGTTGCTCTCCTTGTAAAGTAGTTCTTTTCTGTTCCATGGTGAAATATTTTCAAAATTCAATGAGAGTTGAGTTATTAATGAGAAAAAAATTGTCCAAATGGGGACTTGAGGTAGAGAAAGCTATTCTAGAGGGTTCCTGTAACCACCAGGGTTCTTTCCTTTCTATATTTTAAAGTTAAACATAGAGAAGAACTAGAAGAAGATATTTAAAATTAATATGCAAGGCAAGAAGGAGTAGCAGGAATGGTACTAGAATATTATTTGAAGTGAGTCTGATATGCAGATGTGAAGTGCTCTTTGTACCACTAATTTAATAAATTTTGGTAAATAAGGAGAAAGTAAATGGTTCCTCTTGGCTTCTCTTTTGAGCAAATACACACAAGGATAGCAAGGTTTGAAAAAGAATAATAAAAAACATGGCCCGAATCTTAATGCATAAATGTGTGAGCCTAGATGTCTGTGAGAAAAGGTAATTAATGAAAAGATACAGTTATAATGGGGTAGTAGTTATAATCACTCTATTTTATTATGATAGTCTAACTGAACCAGGCTGGAAATTCTAGGAGCTACATTTCTAAGTTCCGTTTATGTTCTGAGCAGCAGGTTTTTTCTTGAATTAATTTCCATTGGCATAATTTCTTGCATTAACAGACCCAAAATGCAAAGCCTTGTGTATCTTCATTTTTGAAGGGGAGTTTAGAAAAAATGCCAAAGAGATTTCAGTAAACTAAGGATCTCTCAAGGCAGAGCAGAAAATATTTAAGAAAAAATTGTATACTTTTCAGTCCCAAATACTTTACAGATACATATATATACTTTCATATGCAAAAGCACACACAAAAAAAGAGATGCAAATGCAACTTTTGATCCAGTTTTGTGAAATTTCTACAAAATACGTACTTGTCAGTGTGTCAAAAATAATTGTTCAATATACCAGACCATACAAGGTACCAAATAGTTCATACTCCTTTATTTTACATACAGTGTTGTGAAACCTAAGGAAACAGTATTGTCAAAGTCTAAATATTACACATCCAGTATGCATGATGGTGGTGGATGCACAGTCAACATCACCATAAAACCAGAAACTTCTGGAACTAAAAATATAAGCAGTTCTTGTTGGATGTAGAAGACTATGAAGGAAAGAAGGCACCTGTGCAGACTGCAAAAACCCCTTAGAAGTCTCTAAACAATAGTCCTTAAGTCACCACTGAGTCCACAAACTGATTCTTGCACGTACAAGTCAGCCTTTCAATAAAAAGCACAAAATAAGTAAGAAAAAGAGTTGGACTTAAAGAGTGACCTAAATCACATATAGATGGTATATTATAGATGCCAAATATCCTCACAAGATCCATGGTCCCATGATGCAGTACGCATCTTGCTCTCTGATCTCAGCATACGTCAAAGCCCACTGTGAGAAAGAAAGCAGCAGATCAGCTTCATCTTTATCCCATTATTTTTCACATTACAATGTGCACTCGTTATATAACCAAGTAGCAACACTAAATGGGAACAATGATGCAATTCCTAGGTCTTGCACAAGATACATGCAGAAAAAGGAATGAGATTGTTTGTTTAAGGTTTAAGAAGTGACAGAAGAAAGACACAGGTCTCCCACCTTAGCTGGTGTTATAAGAACATGGTGAGTATCCATGTTTCTAGTTTGTGCTTCTTTTCTCTCTTGAAAACCTAACTTTAGAGGCTTATGCACATCTTCTTGCTAAGGTACCTGCATTAAGAGATGCAGTGATGGGAATCTTAAAGTTTGTATTTTAGTCCCGTGTGAAAATTGCAGTCTGTTGTCTCTCTGCTCTACGTCTCTTTTTAGTGAGTATAAGCTACAAAATTACTTTTTTAAAACTGGAAAGATAAATCAGATATATAAACTAGAAATTTGCCTGCCAAATGCTTATTATTATACCAGAGCACTCAGATAACACCTCCTGGATACTTGGAATGTAATTTCACCTTTAAAAGGGAGTATTCTTATCAGACAATTGATATTTTTAAATACCATATTGTCACTGCAAAATGAAAGTCACTCATGACTCTCACAAAAATTTGGTACTGGCAGAGCAATAAAAATAATCTTTCTAAGTGTTAAGCCTTGGGACATAGTGTTTATGCAGTCTAACAGCAGCTCTTGTCTCAGCATAACATATATTAAAAATATAGAACAAAATTCAAGGATTATTTTTAGTTATTTTTTTTCCTGTCTCCATGGTTTTGCCTTTGAAATTATCTCTAAAACAATAGTATTGCATGCATATTTGTGCCTGTTATTCAAGGTATACTCAAGAATATTTGAAAGCATTAAAAAAGACGCTTGCCCTTCTGGGTTAAATGTTTTAGCTTTACTTGCATTGACGTTGCAAGTGAAAGCCAAACATTAAATTATAAAAAAAGAAATTAACCTGTTGGTAGCAACCTACCGTTTTCAGTCTTATTTTCAAACACACCGAGACAGAAAGTAGCCCTGACAATTCTGTGACTGCTCCAGCCCATTGTAAACAGGAGGTGGCAGATCTAGTCTTTGATCCAATATGCTGCAGTGTTATAAAATGGCAGTAACTAGCTACGGAAGACAGTTCCACAATATGCAAGCTAAATAGCTTTTCCAAGGCTAGCCAGAGCTGCTTCCCCTTTATTCCCTTTTTGTAGAAAGCTAAAATGTGTCACACAGAGAGAGAAAAAAAAGGAATAAAATAGAGCAGCCTTCTGACAGCTCAGAATTGGTACTGTGATAGAGGCTCTAGAGCTAACTACACTGCATCCAAGGCTTTTTATTTTTCTTTTCATTTCCTTTTTTTTCCTTTTTGTTTTGGGAGTGCAAACACATAAAGATTGTCTTTATAGGGCTTTTGCAAAAAAAAATCCTCTCTATTCATCTTGTGCTCTGTCTCATGCATTACTTTCACAAATTGTTCTTATCACAGAAAACACTTTTATTCTAAAATAGTAAAATTCCACTTAATACTAGATCAATAATACCCCTCCTCCAATATATGACAGGTGAAATCTAGCAGGAGTGGCTCTAAAATCCAATGCAGCCTATTCAACAGGCCATTATTTTTTAATTTCTGACGCCTTTCTGAAATACTGCTGAATAGCTGAGAAGACATTGCTTTACCATTAAAGCAAACTCAGGATGAAACCTCCTCTGTTGGCTCTAGGTATGGAAACGAGAGCTTTAACCTGCGTGTTAAAAAGCCCTATGACAGTAAATACCAAGAGCAAAGTAGAGCTATTGGTAAATCTTTCACCACAGAAAGAAAATGGCAGAACAAGGGAGATAAAAGGGTGTGAAGGATGCAGTCTGACATCTAAGAGAAATGATACAAGCAAGCATTGTATTTACTGCCTTTTAACCCAGCTCAATGTCTGATCATGATAAATACCAGGAATCACAGCAGAAATATATTAAACAGTCATATTGAGAATTTTATACAGTGCCTGGAAGCTAGGTGGAGGCAAGAACTACTGGAAACACCTGACATTCAGAATCATGCAGAGTAGCACATATCTGCAAGGAAGTTGTTTAATGTAATTGCCAAACAACACGCTTTCTTAGGAAGAGTCTTGTGATGCTTCATTTTGATCAAATAATTTTTACCCTTCTGCTATTCCACCTACATCATTTCTCTAAGTAACTTCTCTGAGTAGAACAACTGCTTTGTACTGTGGTGCATGAAACTAGGACATAATGTCATGGCATAGATAACAAAATATCCTACTGTTCCCATCATGTCGTCCAGTGGGAACTCCTGTAGTCACAGATTCAGCAGTGTACATTAATCTTCACAGTGTTATACAAGACATCACTAACTCAATTCCCTTGCATCCTCTCCATGGAGTATGTTCACTTGTAGAAAGGTAAGTATGAGTCTGATGTTGTTAATCAGACAGGCACATATTCTGACATGTTTTACAACAGGAAGAGAATACAGGGCACGACTCGTAGCTATGGAAAACAATAAGAATGTTAAGGCCAGCACTGAACCAAAGAAGAAATCTGGTTATAATTGTAAAAGAACTGTAGAGGCAGGAAAGCAATACGGTAGTACATATCATCCTGCCAGGATCTTTCTGAGAGATTTAGGAAGCATTTAAGGGATTTACACACAATGAAATTCAGTTTAATTGCTGTGTATCAACTGAGCAATGGTAACAGTCCCCAAGACTGCCTTATGGACATAATCAGGTTTGCAACACTGCTTACCCTTCTTTACATTCCAAGTTAGCTCTGTTTAATGACATCACATTTACTGAGCTCTAGAGGAGCACAGTTGAAGAGGTCGGTGGTTCTTCTGATGTATAGTACCTTAGGCTGTGTTTCATTGGAGTATTTCCTAAAAAAGTATTAAGTCAGGGTAAAATCAGTGCTGCATATCCTAATTACAGGGGACATCCATCAAACCAAACTTCTCATACAGAAGATCTGGTAAGAACTAAGAGGCTGTGCAAAGATTCACAGATGTTCTGGATATAAAACAGAAAAAAAAATAGAGTATGACTCAGGTTCTTCAATTTCTGTTCTAAGTGGTGATATGTGCCTTCCTGTCTGCTACAAAGATCCATCTATTTAAGGTTTTAATTTTATTACATTAAGACATTTTCATAGTCTCCTTTATCCATGAAAAATAAGATCAATCCCCAGCTGCACCACTCACAAGGAACAGTGTTATTTGTTCATTTGAAAGAGACTTGGAACCAGAACTTGAATTTAATTTTCCCATGTATATACAGAACCCAGATATCCTGGAGTGATTTGAGAGTTTTTTTCCAGTGATTCCCCTGAAAATTGTATCACTTTTGCTTATTTATCTCAAATTTCCTGAGATTAGAATCTCCATGAATCTCTATGTTACATATCCCTGACAAATGCTGGAAGAACAACCTACAGAGTTTTAGCCTTTTTTCCTCTCCTCTCTCCTGTACTAATATCCTTGCAAGCAATAAGCACAGCTCTATCTCTGAGAATCCTTCATCTTAGAAGATCACTTAGCATCTAGGAGATCAGGGCTCAAGTTCTTGCTGTGCAAGCATTGGATGCTAATGTCACACACAGAAGTTCCATGTGGCTCATGGTGGCGTGCAGACACCTGCACAATTCAGCGGTGCTCCGAGCAGACAAAAGCAACAGCTCTCTTACCAAGACACAGCAGGGTTGTCTATTCTGGGGATCACACTGCGAATGTTACTCAAGGTCTAGTGGTGGTTATGATAGCTATGTAGCCTTGTAGATGTCCCCTGAGAGAGGAGGAAAAATGAGAGCATGGAAACTGAAGCAGACAGAGAGCCATGTGGCAGTTCAGAGACTGAAAAGTAATGTGGTATTGGTACCTCTCGGAGAAATCAGATTTATAAAGCTCTTGCTGAAGCTCAGGTATGAAAACTGTCCTGATAGTTTCAATGAGACTGCTGATGAAGAAACTAAAGTGTGTGCTTTGATACCTCCAATAAAAGACAGATTACAACATATGTACTCCACTAGATTTTTAAAATATTTGAAAAAAGCTTAGAGAGAAATATAAAGACTGAGACACAAACAAATTGCTAGAGCTAAAAAGCCATTCTATGTCTGCTGAGACACTGTAACTGTTCATAAAAATTCTCTTTCATTGCATATGTGAATAAATCAAATTATTGCAATTTTGCAAGTGCAGAAGCCCACACATTGACAGGAGAGAGATGGGAGGAGAGGAGATGAAATTGAAGAAGAAGAGACATATGCAGAAGGAAGAGAAGGAAGAAACTACCCATCATTGAAAACCAAATAACTGAGAAAAATATAAAATATGAAATCATGGTTTCTGGAAACAGAGAGAGACAGTACTTATAGATGTGAAAATACTAATCTAAACAAAAAAGTAAAAGTGAGACAGAGGTCAAGGGGCTGAATTCTACACTAAAATTTGGATAATGTCACAGTAAACAGTACATTTTTTCTGTCTGACTTTTTACCAACTCAGATTTGTAAAATGCTTTTGTGAGATTGTCTAAAATTATTTTACCTGAGATTTTATTCCTCTCGACATTAGATATGAAAATTTCTGACTTAATTTACTCACTAGGTTCCTACACAGTGAGCAGATTTGTCTAATAATTTACCAGAGATATTTTTTTCTGCAAAAACATTGAAATGTCTCTTTTTTTCTTTTAATTTTTTCTCCTTTTTTCTCTAAACCACACAGAGTCATAAAAACATTGAGGTTGGAAAAGACCACTTAAGTCATTGAGTCCAACAATTAACCTGGGACTGCCATGGTCACCTCTAAATCATGTTTTTAAGTGTCATAACTACATGCTTTTTCAATACTTTCATGATGATCATTGCATCATTGCCTGAGGCAGCCTATTCTAATGCCTGACCAACTTTTAATTGAACATATTTTTCCTGAGATCCAACATAAATCTTCCCTGGCTCAGTGTGAAGCTATTTCTTGTCCTGTCACCAGCTGCCTGGGAGAAGAGACCGATCCCCTTTCTCTGCAATCTCCTTTCAGGCAGGTGTAGAGAGCAATTGAGTCTCCCCTGAGCCTCCTTTTCTCTGGGCTAAACAACCCTCAGCTCACTCAGCTGCTCTTCATGACTTGTGCTCCACTGCCCTTCCCCAGCTCTGTTGTCGTTCTCTGGACATGCTCCAGCCCCTCAATGTTTCTTGTGTAGTGAGGGGCTCAAGATTGAACACAGGATTCGAGGTGTGGCCTCATCAGTGCTGAGTGCAGGGGGGCAATCACTGCCCTGGTCCTGCTGGCCACACTAGTCCTGATACAGGCCAGGAGGCCACTGAGCTAATGTGTGTGAGATGCGTATTCTTCTCCACTGCCGCCTTGATCTTGCCAGTTGCATTCTTGTCACTTTTGTCACCAGTTTTGCTTCATGAGTATTAGACTGCTTCATTAGTTATTACTCATCAGAAAGATATAATCATACCAATTCCTGCTCGATATCTTTCGGACTCACTTAAATACCAAGTTTTTTGACTGTTGCAGAGATATCAAGTGTCTTATTCTCTGGATATTACAGTAAAATTTGAAACAGCCTTTCCTTAGTTCTGTCAAGAGGAGGGATCAAGGTTGTGGGTTTGTTTTGCTTTACCATTTAATTCTTCATGCAATTTCTAACTATCCTAATTTGTTTCTTTCCTGTGAAGAGCTTGTTATGAATTATTTTGTTAAATACTTATTGTCTAATTTAAATCAATCTAAACGTATAATCAATGCAATTATAAAATACACATTTTAAGCACAAGTTATTATTCATAGAAACAGTTGGGTTTAAAACAAGTTTTTCTGTTTGAAACTAGTTTGTAGATACGAAGTGTGTGATAAAAAAGGAAAACTGATTCCTGCAAGTAACTGTAAGTATGCAGACTGTCATTATCATAGATATAGCATTGGTAGCAGTGTCTTATTTCCCTTTTAAAATATAATAGAAAAGGAGAAAAAATCTTTTGTGGTATATCTTCATCCATTAATCTGTAGCACCAAAACCTCATAAACATGGTGACAGACACAGAGCAATTCTTATATTTCAAAAAAGGTCAATCAAAAAATAGATAAAAGGTAAAAGTACAGTCAATAAATAATCTTATAAGACTAAACACTGCACTCATCCTTTTCAAGTCACTCATTAGTCATTTACAGTGACCTCAGTGACATTTTTAATGTATTATTTCAAAGTTCTTTCTTTATTATTGAGAAGGGAACTTTTTTAACTTATAAAGTTCCATCTGTAGTTGAGGTCTGGTTCACCATAAATGAGCAATTTCCCAGTGGACAAGAAACTACTGTGACAGGAACATTAATAATAGCTTTGAACATCTACTGCCCCATTTTCTTTTTTTTTTTTTTTTTTTTGAGGAGACTTACAGTTTTTGGGGGAAATGCCGAAAAAAAAAAGAAGGAAAGAAGAGGCAGAAAAGGCTAAAGCTGATTGAGTTATTATTGTTTAACATTCCATCTTTTAAATTACTGCTTAAGATTATGATCATGCACCCGTTGTTTCAGTTTCAGTAGAAGGAGCTGCATCTTTGCACAACAGGCCATTTTTTAAAGCATAACATTTCTAAAGCTGGTTAAAGGACTTGGGTAGCACTTTGAACCTGAAAGACATTAGATGCCTTTTGGGCATTCTGTACAATCCCTGAAAATGGCTTAGATAGCCATGTAATTTTTTGAATTTCCTCTCTGCTCTTGATATCCAACAAACATTAAGAAGCCTAAATTTAAGCATCTAAAGCATCTAAATTTAAAGGTTCATCCCCCATGAATGTAATGCTCAATGTGTTCCTTCTGCATTGGAACCATTCACATTGAATTTATACAGCTATTGAATAAGCTGCTGAAGAGATGTATTCTTCATGATAATCTAAGAATTTAAAAATCCTAATTTTGAGAAACTTTTAAATTACTTAAGTCGTAGAGCCTTATTTTCAAAATATCCCCATCTACGAATAGTTTGTCCTATTTAAAGTTACCATTTGGCTGCAATATTATTCATAGAATGTGTTTGATCTATTCATATTTTATCTATTCACGTGGGAGATCTGCTTTTCAGGTGTTTGATGGCAGTTTTACAAGGACTCTAATGACAAATATCCAAATGTAAATGATTAATAAGTCAGTTATGCAGTTTCAGAAAAATAATCTGCTCAGTGTATTAAAAAAGTGAAGAAATTTTAGAGTTGGGAATATAGAGGAGGTCAAATACTTGTAAATAATTTGTTAAATGCAAAATTAAATTTCTAATCACTGTAACAAATAAATAAAGGAAGAAATACAGGGAATTCAGACAAAATAAGAATGTTCAAGGGCACTGAAGAACTAATAGAAATGTGAAAGAACTGCCATTTTTTTTAATGAGAGGTCAAAATGGAAACCAGAGATGTATATGAAATAATGAATGATCAAATAAGTATCTATGAAAAAATAAAAGAATTTCCTATCGTGGTTCTGTGATATAAGAGC
>WAAE01008324.1:0-43666 GCA_013400495.1 Nicator chloris
TATCATAGTTACTGATTTATTGTGCAATGGTGCATAACCACCTCCTCAGGCCATTCCTTTTCATTTTTATTCTAGTGAGCATAAGACACATTGCATGTAAGAACTGGTATGGCCATGTCAGGTTTCTTCCATAAACCCCTACTTCTGTGCAGCTTTGGCATAAGAAATTGTTCCCTTTTACTGCTATTTTTCAGGTAGCACTTTAGCTCATCAGGACCACTGTATGTGAAACAATGCTGCAAACAGCCTCCCTAAACTGATTCATATTAAAACTAACCCGTTCAAACAGAGAGAAGGAGAAGTATTTTTAGCTGTCATTAATTTCATGGACTGGTTTACCGTGCAATCTCTGAAACTTTCCCATCAACATGGCTACCTGGAGGGTGAAATAAGGCAGAACATAATGACCTGCACTGAAGAAGTTACTGGTCAGGATAAGGCTGGCATCCCTTGATCAAGCTGCATTACCTCGTCCAGCATGTTTTCAAAGAGCACCCTGAGATTTTTGTCCTGTGTGTAATGTTTCATTGCTTTCAATGATCACTGAAGTACAGGTTGTACAGTAACATTTTAAGGGAATTATTTGGCTGTTGTTTTATTTTTGTGTTCAATTTTTGGCTTTTTTTTTTTTTTTTTTTGACAGCTCTTCTTCAGCAGAATGTCCTTGGCTTGAAAGCAGCTCTAAAACTTCCCTGTCAACCCAGTTTTCAATGGGAAACACCAGGCAGCCAGGAGGTTACCTTGTGCCCTCTGAATTTTCAAGTGCTGTGCAGGATGTCTCTCTCCTGTCTCATTTTCAAACTCCAGGACTGCAAGTTGTCACCCTGAGCAACTTGGAGAGTTCACCACCAGAGCCATGCCAAGGACATGTTATCAGCAGCAGTACCCATGCCTACCTGAGCTATAGCGGTACCAGAGACAGTAGTTCCCCCCGAAAGAAGACACAAGCTACTTGCATAGCCAGTGCTAGCACATCTAAAACCCTGAGCTCATCAGTGGCAAGTGCTGATGACAATGACTTTTTGACACAAAACTTTCTTACAGTGGCCTCTGGACACAACAGCCAGAACAGTGCAGTTCCGCATCAGCATGGAGGGAACCTACATGCTCAACCTCCTCTTCCAGAGAAGAAGAGGTCCTCTGAAGGAGAACGTTCTTTTGCCTCTGTGTCACCTTCTTCAAGTGGCTTCTCTAGCCCTCACAGTGGAAGCACAATCAGCATTCCCTTCCCAAATGTCCTCCCAGATTTCTCAAAAATGTTAAGCCCTTCCCCAGTGCCAGGTAGGTTCTGTATCAGAGAAATGCAAAATACATTAGATTTTATATGAATTTGTCAAAAGAATTTTGGAGGTTTTAAAAGTGGAGAGGAAAAAATAAAATTAGTGGAATGAAAATGGCACAGAGGACTTGAATGTTTTCAGTAAATGGTGCCAGTTCACTGGCTTTGGATGCATTATTCAGAAAACAAGGCTTCAGATTTCTTACTGTGCTTCCTAGAAGTCAGCCATTGAGCAGCCTACCTTTTCAGCTGTCAGACTACAATGGACCAGTGTTGAGTCCAATTTCTTTTAAAAAGGACTGGCTTTTCTCTTCACCTTTTAGAGTTGTGCAAAGAAAAGTTAAAAATTTACATATGTGTTAGTTGGACCCTGTTGAAAAGTTTGTATTTAATCCAGCTTTATAACTAAAAGTTTTTAGTATTGTATCCATTTTGCAAAATGAAACTTCAAACATGCTTTCAGAATCTTAGTGTATGTCACTGTATTTGCTGGTTCTAAAACAGCTGAGTTTCTCTAAATTGTCCTAATTATGAGTTTTTTGAGTAATCATGGTGATTAGAAGTTTGAAAGAAAAGTAAAAACACTTTTGTATTTTAAAAAATTCTTGACTTTTTTTCCCTTTTATTTCGCAGAAAACACAGCTGGTAAACATGTGACCGTAAAATTTGTTCAGGACACATCCAAGTTCTGGTATAAGCCAGATATTTCAAGAGAACAAGGTATATCAGTTGATACATATTCTGACATATCCATTCATAGAAAAGCTAGTTGGTGAAGTCTCAAGTTTAGATTCATACCTGATCTCTAAAAGAGAAACAAAACCTAGAAGGGCCACAACCTCTCTTAGTTTCTTTTGTTGAAAGGCTGAATTTGAGTGTGGAGGGCAGTCAAATAGTCCTGAAAAATATTCAGTTAATCAGACAAACTATTAGCCTAACTGAACTAACTGTGAAGTAATAGAGATCTACCTGTGGTAGCTGCTGCAAATGCTCTTTGTTGTGAAGCTTCAGATTTTTGGATGGGAGATATACATGAAACAATACCAAACAGCTGTCTGCTCTCTGAAACCTTTTGAGTATGTGTGTGCTGTTCTGACATGATCTCAGAATAATTCATTAGCTAATAATTCAAAAGCATCCTCACCCACCAGTTGTTTTGTAGCCTGAATTTCAATGTCAAGTGACAAACATTTCTTAAAGGTCATTACCATGGAACAACGTCTCTATGATGTATGATGCAGACACAGTACTTTCATATGTTGATGTATTACTCAGTGAACTGAAGAAAGCCTTTATTACCTATGTGAAAATGAATGCCTATGAGCACCTGGAGTACTGCATCTGGCATACAGGAAAGACATAGACAGACCTGTTGGAGCGAGTACAGAGGAGGGTCACCGAGTTGATTAGAGGGATGGAGCACCTTTCCTATGAGGAAAGGCTGAGAGAATTGAGATTGTTTAGTCTGGAGAAGGGAAAGCTTTGGAGTGACCTAATGACAGCCTTCCAGTACCAGAGGGGAGCCTTAAAGAAAGATGGAGAGGGACTTTCTAGAAGAGCATGTAGTAACAGGACAAGGTGAAATGGTTTAAAACTGAAAGTAACTTTAGATTAAATGTTAGAAAAAAATCCTTTCCTGGGAAGGTGATGAGGCACCGGAACAGACTGCCCAGAGCAGCTGTGGATCCCCTCCATCCAACAAAATGTTTAAGACGAGGTTGGATGTGGCTCTGGCCTAATGAAAGTTATCTCTGTTCATGGCAGGAGCATTGGAAGTAGATGGTCTCAAAGGTCCATTCCAATCCAGGCCATTCTTCCATGATTCTATGAACTTACACACTGTCCCTGCAACAGTATGTATATAAGCGTGCTGGATGCTTGTTACAATCCACTAATCATAGAGGAGCAAAGTGAGCACTCAGTGAATTGCGGATAGAAACTTCAGGTTTGAATATTCCGTGAAACGAGACTAGAACCAAACAAGATTAAATGTTGATATAAAAAACCTGATATATTTTATTTAACAGTAAATGAGAGAGAAAGAAATAGAAAAAGAGGTTGTGGGGGGACAGGAAGAGTGACAGGAACAGATTAAGTAGAAATGTATCACCCCCCTGTGGGTCCCAAGATTAATACAAGTTGGGCCAGGTGGGAATGCCCAGGTACCTCCCCTGAAGGGGGACAAGTTTGATATTCTCTCTTGGAAGACTCTGATTGGTTGCATCACTTTGTATCATGTGTAGTGCTGTGGTGCCAGGCCTCAGGAATGAGTCTGGGGAGTGCTTTGGGGGTCTTTGATGGATTATGACACTTCCTCAGCTGCCCCTCATGTGAGTGTCCTGTGGATGTGGCTTTCCGGGGGTGGGGGGTTTTACAACTGAGCCAGTTTGTGTAATGGAGGGAGGATGTTCACTGGTTCTGACCAGAGGTCATGTCATATACCCATAACTCTCCTCCCACCTTGGTTGGGGAGGGGTCTGTGTAAACGTGGCTGCAGATAAGCCTGTGGCCTATGGCCTCCACCCCAAAGCCAGCTGGGGATGATTTTCAGGGCAGCTGCTGAGCTTGGTCCTCCCCCAGCCTTATCCATTTCTTCTCAAACCTGAGATGATTGAAAAACAGTGTCACTTCTGTCTTATCTCAAGTTCTCTTAGGTGGCTTAACTCACAGTTCAGGGTTTCAGTCAGGAGGCCCATTGAGGGTGGAGTGGGCTTTGGTGGTCCAGTTTCATTGCACACTTTTGCCATAATGGGAAAAAGTCTTTTATAACAGTGTTTCAGCCATGAAACTATAACATTTCAGTCTCTGGCAGTGCTTTCCTAATGCAATTGGACTGTGCTTGTGTTTATCAGTAATAATCACCTATGATGAATTGTGATTAATGAGATAAGGCAGGATTTTAAACTGGGATTTTTTAAAATGCAGTTGTCAAAAAGAAACAATCACTAACTAGTTCTGCATTGAGAAGGATGTTCATACTCAACCGAAATAGTGTGAAGTTCAGCTATTGGCGAATGATGAGTTGCTGTGTCTGTCTAGTTATTAGGTTCTCAGATAATGAGGATGTTCTTGTGTAGTGGTAAATATGATGCCAGGGGAATAAAGATTATAGAAAACAGAACATTAATTCATTTTTGGATGATATTTTGCTGCTCCTTTTGCTCCAGTTCCCTTTGCCTTATCTGCTCACCACCCATAATGAGAACTGAGTCTTTAAATGCGCAGAAAAATACCTGCCATGATGTGTGTCCAGAGAGGGAAGTAGATATAAAGCAATTTTAAACCTAACTGCTTGAAGAAATGAAACAAAAGTCTTCCCAACCTTTTAATATGCCTCTTTTCATCCTTGAAGTAAAACTTCTTTTAAAAAGTGTTTTAAGGTATTGTTGCTGAGGAGGGGAGCATTTGTTCTTTTTTCCCTCTGTTTAATAGACTGCTCCTGTGACAAATCATGTCCGTTTGTATTTAGAAGTGTTATGTACTGCTTAATTGCAGGGATTTGTGTATTCATCCTTATCCTCTCAAAACAAAACATATGGTTGTGAAAAAAGGTTCTTTCCTTTGCCATCTGACAGGTGAAGAGAATGGAATGCATTCGTTTGCTTTACTCGTTTTGACAGAAGAGATAATTATGTCTGCATTTTCCTGATTTTTTTTTTTTTTACTGCCCCTTTTTTCATGAAAAGAATCTTTGCTTTATAAACATTGCAAAGGCCTTGCAAAATATGCCTTTGTGCCCCATATGCATAATATCCATGTTCTGTGTGAATGGTCAGTTAAGGAGTCCAGCATCAAATTTGGTCTTTTTCTAGGGTTTCTCTGAAGGTGTGCTGATGGTTGGAAATTCTAGAAACAAAGTATACAAGTACACATGAGTATTTCTGAAAAGTTTATGAGGGAGGAAAGAAAATAAAGTATAAAGATTTTGTTAAGATCAATCATTAGATTAACTTTCTGTCTGTTTTCAAAGTAAGTTTAAAATTTTGGGCTGCTAGATTTCATAGTCTGCAACTGACTTGTGCAAAGCAGCAGCAATTTGCCTGAAAGTGTATCCTTTGGAGAGGACTCTAATATTGCACTTTCAGAAGAGATCCCAAAATACAGATAAAACTATTTCAAAGTCAAAGAGCAAAATAAATACTCACATTCCTTCCTTTGCTTTAAAACTCCTAAGGCAGTAATGTGGCTTTGTGGAGATGGTGGATGAAAATGAATTTACTCTGCCTGTTGAGGCTGAATAGGATGTGAAAAACAGTACTGTCTGGTCAGTATGGGAAATACAGAGAGCTATGCAGTCTTTTAACAAATTGACAAAATCTAAGCAGAAGTAGACTTGCTCTTGCACTGGTTCTAGGAATTGTGGTGGGACCTGAGCACTCTTCTCAGTTTAAAAATCAGTAAAAATTGGGATTCTGTACTTCAGGCTTCTTTTAAAATAAGTATCTGTGAGATTTGGACAAGGTGCTTCCAGTCAGGTCCCCGAAATATGCTTGATTGTATTTTGTTTTACAGCAATTAGGATAGAGAAAAAAATCTTACTTCTTCTAGTGACCTATTCATTATACATTTGCACTTCTGTCCTTTTTGAGTGTGTGGATTGTTCTTGTACTGTTTTTCTCTCTCTTTCTTGGAATCCCTTGCAGCCATTGCTGTTCTCAAGGAAAAGGAACCTGGGTCTTTCATTGTTCGAGACAGTCATTCTTTCCGGGGAGCCTATGGGCTAGCAATGAAAGTTGCCACACCACCTCCTTCAGTGCTACAGTTAAAGAAAGGTACTTCTATATGTTATTAAATAAACTATATATAGTAGGTAGTCCTTATGGGTGGGTAGTAATCTGTTGGAATCTTCCCGTCTTCTCGTAAGTGCAACTTGACTTGCAGGCTACATTTGATGTGTCCCTAAATGAGACTGGATACAATGCCTGTTGTACTATATGGTTTCACCATGACTTATGTGTTGTGGCTGTGCATGTGTTGTACCTCATCAACCTAATAAAAAAACAGTGTCATCTCAGCAATTGATCTTCCCTAGCAATCAGAAGTCTGCATTTCATTCACAGGCTACAATCGGCTGGAGTGCTGAATGTTTTTGATCCCAGAGTTTTGTTTTGAGACAATTCTATTTCATATATAAATCTGAAGAGATTCCTAAGGATAATTGTTTAAAAAAAGTGGTGATTTATATATCTACTCTGTCAGCTCCAGTGCCTCCATATATAACTCGTGCCTCATGGTTGTGAAACATGACATGAGAAGAACATGCAGAAATCATTAATTGGTATATGGAAACTCAGCAGCCAATATCTGTAGTGTTCTCGGTTTCATTTGTACTACTACAATGTTAGTGGAGTGGTTTTTATTGCTGCTGTTTTTTTTTTACAAAACTTACTATGTTTCATTAGTACATAATGACTAGTGAGGTAACAACTAAGATTACAGGAAAGCATTTATTCTTAGTGCTTACTTTTTATGGAAGTATGGTATTGGCTGATTTGGTTTGGTTTTTTGTTTGGCTGTTGGTTTGGATTTGCTTACTCTGGGGCAAGGTTAGCAGCTTACCTGTATTACAGTAACACTTTGAATCTGTTTTAATCTGGTATCTTGAAACAATTTTTAATAACAACTTGCCATGTAGTCCTTTTTGTTGCCAATAACCATCAGCAGAACCACCAATGACACACTTAATGAACTCAATTTAGGTGTGCTGGGGTGGTGATAGCAACAACTAGGAGGCAAATTGAAAGTGGCTTATAGGTGTTTTTAGTAGTCTTTTCTTACCATCGTTGGTGAAGTCTAGGAAGACATGAAAGCTCAAACTCTGCCAGCCTTTCAGAGACAGTTTATGTTAGTAGTAGTAAGACTGTAGCATTCTTCCACTTCTCACTTCAGGATACTTAGCTTTTTTGGTTTCCACTGTTTAATCCCAGAAGGCATTGGTTCCATTTCCTGTAGTGTTTCTTGTTCCAGGCTTCCCTTTCCCACATACCTTGTAGTAATTTATTTTTAATTTGGTGAGAGCATAACAACAAACAGTACGCTGTTGGAAAAAGCAATCAGGGCAGTATTTTCTTGTAAGTTTCTGCTGTCCATATTAATGCATTCATCTGTATTGGCCTGAAAGTCAACCCTTAAGGTGTTTCCTGATAGATCAGAGGAAGCACATGTGTTTGTAGCTCTTATGTTAAGGTTTGAATGGTTTGATAGCTTTGTCCTATGTTGGTATGATACAACCTTTTAATTATTTGGAGAAAGATTCATTTTGTAGTCAGGTATGAAATACTGTGAATCCATCTATTAAGAAATACCTAAGTTGTCTTAATTATATGTCTGCATATATATCTATATGTTTAAAAGAATTTTAAATTTTGAGGGAATTTTTACATGTTGGACTTTGAATCTCCTCTTTTCATCCAACTCTACAATTTTGGTTTGTCTTAGATTCCTGAGATTAAAACTGTCTTAAAACCTAGTGAAACCTTAGTGCTTCGTGTAAGTGTTCGTTTTCAGGAGCAGAGACTTAGCATAAAACTGCAGACATTTGGAAACTTTAAAATTCACGGAGAGAATTGCCATCATTACCTTTGTTTAGCTAAATCTACTCTTTTAATCTGGCAAACGTCTGTGAACAGAAATGTCACTGGAAATTGGAATATTTTTTCATACTTTTACTTCCTTGTCACTTTGGATACAAGTTCTTTTAGTAGGCCGGTGCATCAAAATTTCTAACCATTCATTTTCCAAATTTCTGGTCGTGTGTGTAGCTGAGATCATAGTTGGACATTTTTGGGCACTGTGGGCCTGATTTGGCCTGCTAGCTCCTTACTGAGCAGCAGTAAGGCCTGTGAGACAGATAAGTTTTCCCAAAACGTTGGTCTGTGAAACTGTGAGAAAGAATTTAAACAATCTGTCGCACCCGCGGTTTACCCAACTTGTGTACAAGATGTTTACAAAGAGCTGTTGTTTCTAATTAGCCAATGATGGTGATGGGGTGTTAATCAAAGGACCAATCATGTCCAGCTGTGTCGTAACTGTCTATAAAAATAGTGTGTTTTGTTTAATAAAGTAGAAAATAACCTTCTAGAAAACTTCAGAGTCTTTCGTCTTTTTTCGTGTCCAACAGCGACAGGACACCACTGTATATTTGGATGTCAGTCGCTTAAGAATATAAAACCATTTCTCTGGCTGTCTAAGGTGAGCTGTTTGCTTATTTGGTTTTTGCAAAATGGCCTTTTAAGTACATCTTGTAACTTGCAGAGTAGGTCTAATTGTATTCTTTGCATTTTGTATATAAAACATTTACTGGTAATGTGGAAAAATTGCTTCATAAAGATCCAGTTTGTGATACTTGTCTGTTAATTGCTTCTTTTCATGAGCTTTCTTTTTCAACACAGTTGGAGATTTGTCAAATGAACTTGTAAGGCATTTTCTGATTGAATGTACTCAGAAGGGGGTACGCTTGAAAGGATGCCCGAATGAACCATATTTTGGTAAGTACTGTGCATCACAGGGACAGAGAAAATGGAGACAGTTGGCATTTGCCAGTGCCGACTTGGATGGAATACAAATAAGAGACTACTTTGTTCGAGTCCTGATGACTTCTGTAGGAACCCGTCCCAAGGTTCCAAGGGCCTTTTACACATTTATGTTAAGCAGATGTGCAGGGCACTCTAGCACAGATGCACATGACCAAGCTTCAAACAGTCAAGCTTTTTTACCACTACCAGTGTTGCTGCAGAAAGCTGAGCTAAATCACTCTTGTCATCCTAATTGATTCAGGACCTTTTGCCCTGTGTTACATTTGTGCAGCATATAAGGTGGCTAAAAATGACACCAGAGTGTCATGAATATCCCAGCAGAGTGGGATATTCACGAAGTACATTATGCTATGTCAGCCTACCTAGTGTAATATGATGGAAGTACAATACTTGTAATGGCAAGTATTTCTGGCAAACAGCCAGAAAGCTACCTAGCTGATCACTTGTTTGCTTTCCACTCATTTGGGATAGGAGGGGAAAATAGAATGGGAAAGCTTATGAAATGAAATGAAATGAGATGCAAACACGGCAGTGCTAACCAATTACAGGGCAAAAGAAACTTGGGAAAAATTATTGTAATGTTTTTCCAATTAAAATCAATATTCAGGTAGTCAGATGTTGAGGGACACATTCAGTGAATGTAGCTGGGTTTGCAAGCTGGAAGTGCATACTGCAGATTGATCTATGGGTGTCCCAGGCATGAGGCCGTGACCTGCTGACCCTTTGCATAACAAAGAGCCCTGGGGACCTGTGTGGCCAGGTGAGCAGATACTTAAGAGATGCATCAGCAGCCAACCCCCAGACTTTCCTGCCCTTAGACTGTAAGGTTATCTCTTCTCGGAGGCACCCAGTTTGAGCTGTTGTTTTGTTATTAAGTTGTTGCACCAAAACATAATTATTTTAAGGATCTGGAAGTCTTAGACTCTGCTAAGGGAAACCTGGGGTTGAGGTTGTGAGGAAGCATCTGACTTTAAGCGTGTGGTGTGTAGCTGCAAAGGGCTTTTGAGTACCACCTCAGATGGTGCAAGAGTGACTGCCAGAGTGGCTCCTGGATGGTCAGACAGGCAAGTTTCCTTAACATGGGAAACAAAGACAAGTATTAAATAACAGTTTTCCTTCCCCTTTTCCAAGCTCAGTTTCACTGCTTCTTCTCAGGCTTGTCACGCCCACTGCCGCGGGTGTGAGGGCATATGGTCTTTACAGAACAGTTCTTCTGCTGCTTCATCCCTCTCCCAGTTTTTCCTTCCTGGGATGTGGGCTTTCCCTGTAGGCTGCCATCCTGTGGCAGAAAAATCTGTTTCTGCATGTGCCCTCTGTAAATCACAGAAAATGTCCCATCTGTTCCAGTGTGAGGTCCTCCAGAGGCTATGGGGTGGGGGATGGCAACTTGGATACCCAGAGCATCTCCTTCTCCTCCTCCTCTGTCCATGGCATTCCCTCTGCTGTGTCTCACTCAACCTTTTTTCCAAAGGTGCCCTGCAGTGGGTCTGCTGGAATGGGCTGTGTTTGGCATGCAGAACCCCTGAACTCTACCCAGAGGTCATCCTGCAGCCCTCCTACCCCATTACAGGCCTTGTCATATACACCAGATACACCTGTGAAAGGGTCATCTACCATAAAATTAAGAGATGCGAAATCAAAGTTGTATTTAAAATAAAGATGGATTGAAGTTCATCAGTATTTGGCATGAGACTTAAATCAGAATTTTTAGTCCATTCCTACCTCAGTCTTGACTATGTAGCCCTACTAGTAATTTTGTTTGAACATCTCCTAGTCTTTGAATTAGTACAGCCTGTGCTGGTTTGAAAATAAACCACAGTGAGAGATGAACCCCACACAAATACCTTGAGAGCAGGTCAAAGTTACAATTTAATAAAAAATATTACAGTAAATGCAGTGATACAGAAAAAATGGCTTAGACTCACAAGGTCAGAGTACAACCTCAAACCCTGTTGCTCAGGCTGGTGGTTACAGTCTGTTAAGCAGTGGTTGCAGTCCTGTTGAAGTCATGATTACAGTCTTCTTGAAACCGGTGGTCCTGTGAAAGGTCTGGTCCTCCTCTGGGTCTGTTGAGCAATGGTGGTGGTACCCTAAGTCCCCAAAACCCCAGATGATACAGTCAGGTTCAGGTGGTACCTCCCTCAGGGTGGGGAGTTTCACAACGGAATAATGTAATACTCCAGTCCATGGTGGCCCCTGAGCAGAGATGACCCCCTCAGGATGGGTGTAGACCCCCTCAGGATGGGTATAGTTACCACGGTTGATTTCATTGTAAAAACCAGGAAACATTGCCTTGCAGGGTTTGCCTCTTTTCCCATATCTAATACCCAGCCAGCAGTCTGAGGGGTTGGGTGGGCACTGGGCAGCTGTTGAAAGTGACACACTGTTAACACTTCATCAGGAATTATGTAGAGGAGAGTAGAATATATAGCTTGGTTACACCCCACATTGTAACCCAGGACACGGCCTAAAAACTGCTTCACAAAGTAGATGAACAGGCACTATTACACGTTTATGGGTAAGATAGTGAAGAACTAATAGTATCAATCTGTCTTTGCATTTTGGTAAGACTCTTGTAGAATTGGGTCATCTTTCTGTTTCGAAGGAATTTTTGATGGACTGTAAAGCTGAGGTTGGTTTTGGTTGAACTGGGATTTTTCTCCAGCACATGGTTATAATGTTTGCTACTTGTTAGTAAATGATATTGAAGGATGGCTTTTTGTACAAACAGATTGATGAATATTATGCCTTCCTCTCACTCCTTATAGTCTCACCTGCTAATACCAAATATAACTAAAGTTGAATTACTTCAGTTAAGCCAAAACCAAATTGCAAGAGTGACTTTGAATAAAAAAGAAGAATCATTTAATAGAGAATGCTACGTATATCACTGCTGCATTGAATGGAAGAGGTTTTACCTGGACTATCTTTTATAGTTTCAGAAGTACAAAATAGAGGTGTATGTGTAGACAGAACACTAGATGATGAAGACTAGGTGGCTAAGAGGTAGAACTTGCTATTTTTTACCTCATCATGTAGCACGAGTAGCGTCTTGTGGTCTTACCACCTTGGTGAGAATTTACTACATTTAACGTAGCAGAAGTTTTGAAGTATTGAAAGGAATTTACTGACTTCTGTATGTTACTGATTTTGTCATTTTTGTGCTTTCTCCATTTGAAGCACAGACATTTAGGTTAGAATCTAAGCAGTATATTTGAGAGGGAAAGGGAACATACGATTGTGATTAATGAGTTCAAGAAGATCTTGGCTTAGGTCACAAGAGATTTTTAAAGGGAAGCAGAGGGGACCCTTAGTCTATAAAATACTTGAGAGCAAACATAACTTAAACATTCTTGTTGTCTACCAAGTTAACTGTGCATGTCTTGTTACTTTTCTGACCACAGGGAGTTTGACAGCTCTAGTGTATCAGCATTCCATCACTCCACTGGCATTGCCCTGCAAGCTCCTCATCCCAGACAGAGGTAGGCTTGTTGAAGCACAGAAGAGAGATTCCCAGCCAAGGTTTGCTTCAAACTGTCAGTGTCTGAAGGCAGGTGAATGTGTCGCAAGTTGCAATCTAAGCCAAAATGCACCGAGGAGAAAACTGTGTTGTTGTCTTCAGAATTGGTGATGACTCTTATCCAAATTGTGTTTGTCAGCATACTGGTACTGTCATATTCCAGTCATAAACATATATTCATCATGGAAATCCATGCAGTAATTTACCATGTGGGAAGACACATGTACTTCTTAGGCATGACATTATGCCAAGTGTATGGTTAAGTTTAACCACTCATTCAGGTGTGAATAGCAAAAGGACAAGTAGAAAAAGAGTAAGTGGTGCCCTGAGTGCGACACTGGCAGAAAGAGTGTAGCAACTTGCACAGGTTTAAATATTGTTCAAGTAAATTATCAAAAAGCCTATGTTGCTTCATGGGATTATGATTCTAATTTTGTTTATACTGATTTCATAAACCACTCTAAGACAAAAACCAAAATGCTTGTGCTTGTCCAGTAATTCAGTTGTTTGATCTTTTCTGACACGAAGTTAACCTCAGACACATTATTGAAATATTAAATATTCTTGTGGTTTGTAATTTTAAAGGGTTTTTTGAACCCTTTAAACTTTTGTTCCAGACCATATGTTAATGTACAAAAATAGCATTTGATTTATGCGAATACATCAATGAAACCATTTTAGCACAAAAGTATGCTGTGGTAGATGTGACAAGAGATCTCATGCATTTGTATGGCAAAACAGCATGGTGGTTGGCTTGTTCTCTTTATCTCCCTCACCTAAGATGGAAAACTTACTTTGTTCTTCCAGAGGTGCAGGACTGGAACATTTGCCTTGTCTTGAATAAATGTACCACAGTGAAATTTTATTTTGGATTTATTTTTTAATCCAATTTGATCATGCATTTTAAGATGATCTTGTGTAGTTAATGACAGGATACAGTGCCTGAAGTATTTAAAATGTTTGGATAACTGTAACTCTAGCCACATGAATAGTCACAAACTGTATTATGGCTCTCTTCCTCATTTGATTATATTCAAAGATGGCATGGCTCATGGGAAATGCAGTAGTAAGTGAGATCTTTTTACATGCATTTATATACCTGAAATAACATGTTGGTGGACAGTTTTCTTACTACTTTTAACAATCAGTTGGGAGGCAGAATTTCCACTGCTGTCTTAATGGTTCAGATGGTTTTTTTTCAACTTAAGAAGAAAGTTGTATTGTCATCCTCTGAATCAAAATATAATTAATTTATTTCATAATGGTAACACAAAGTCTGTATAAATTAGTGTAAATTGTACAAATCAAATGAGACCATCAAAATCACACTATTCAAGATATTTTCAGGCTGTAGTGAGGGAATATAGCTGTAAGTATTGTCTTAATGTGTCATCTTTTGAGTCCCTCCAGCATATGCCTGTATTACATCTTCCATTGTCAGGAAATAAACGTTAAGCATCCCACTTGCAGTGCTTGAGGCAAAAAAAATCTGATGCACTACAAAACTTACATAAATTATTATAATTGCAGATAAAAGGTGGTTTCATGTTTCTGGCCAAGAGTTGAGGAGATCACAGTTACAATTGCTAAGCTCATACCCGAATGTGGACTTCGATTTGTTGATTCAAGTCCATACAAGACATAGACAGTGTTTTCTGTTTGCAGATCCCTTGCAGGAGATAGTAGAAACTTCTCCACAAACTGCTGCAAACTCAGCTGCGGAGCTTCTCAAACAGGGTGCAGGTCTGTTGAACTTTTATTCTTGTATTTGACTGTTACCAAAGTTTGTATCTTACAGGTTGGGAGAAGCTGAAGCTTAGACTGGATTAAAGGATATGTAAAGGTAACAGTTAAATTTATTGTGCTAGGTAGAAGTGTAAAGGGCACTGTGAGGATATGTACCAGTTTTTTTCTATTTTCTGAAACCAGCTCCTGTGTTCTACAACCCTGTGTTTGGTTTCCAGTCAGGTGTCTCGTGAGAATATGAGGTATACGTAGGTTACTTGAAGCACAGCAATTTTTAAGCAGGACATTGCTTTCATAACTGATAAACTTTGAGAGAATATTTTCAACCTGTGGTTGCAGAGGTT
The DNA here is from genome assembly GCA_013400495.1 of Nicator chloris. Lineage (NCBI taxonomy): Eukaryota > Metazoa > Chordata > Aves > Passeriformes > Pycnonotidae > Nicator > Nicator chloris. The sequence continues at coordinate 14,425 of WAAE01008324.1, forward strand.
CAAGAGCTCTGTGTGAGGTCTGCAAAAGCCAACTAAGAAAGGTGGTCAGTTAGGGTTAAGTTCTCATCATTGGGGTTAACAATGCCACTGCAAAATGCTTACTGTTGCATCAATCTGAAAAAAAAATTAAAGAACAGTTCTCTATACTTCACTTGGTGCTGCATGTTATTAGGAAATGTCATGTGTCTTTTCCACTGGATGCTTTTATAGATTCTTGTGTATAGTGCAGCACCCACTCTGGCAAGTTGAGTTGTGTTACCACAAGCTTATTTGATGTGACAGAGGAACCGTGACCACATTGTCTCCAAATTATGTGATGCTATGCACTGTTACCATCTGTATGGCTCTCAAACTGGGGTGTTTGCAACAGCTGTGTAGAGGTGTGCTCTGCTTCTTATCTGATTTGTTAGTGCCCAGAGAGCTAGTTAAACAGCCTGTATGAAAGTGTGGTGGCATCCTAACTCACCATATTGGACAATGCTCTAAGTACTCCTGCATAATCTTAAAGTTGTCCTTAGTAGAAATCCGGCCAGCTGTGTTAATCTGCCGTACAGTGGGCATGTCCAGGGGATCCTGCCCATGTCCTCCCATGGTCCTTGGTTTTCAGGTTGCTATGCATTCTCCCCAGAAGCCACCCAATTAGTGCCACTAGAGCACAGGAATCCACTGTATTTGCCACTTTCTTTTGAGTTTAGCCTACCACTGGATCCACAAGTGAGTGTTGTGGCAAAGCATGTATTTCTGAGAACACTGCCTCATTGCCCTCATGCATTTTAGAGCACTTCTGAAGGGGCAGTTGTCAAGCTGGCCAGCTCTGGAGAGAGTGTTGATCCTTGCTTGCGCAGCAATCTGCTTTGACTTTAGAATTTGAAGCACCACTGAGTGCTGTAATTGAGCAGGCATGTGTAGCTTAGGCAATGGCAAACCTTTGTGAGGCTGTGCTGCAAGTGAGCACATGTTGGCTCACTAGTCGGTGTTTGTTGTGGCCAACAGGGAAAAAAAACCCCATTTTTGTAGAACTTTACTTCTTAGAAAAGTCATCAAAAGGGGCATATATTATCTTCCAAGAAATACTGGTTTCTACTTGCTCAGACAATGCTTTTCAAAGAAAAAGAAATAATTCTTTCTTTAGCTGGGGTAGTAGTCAGATAAGTCTTTATGGGAGCTGTCATATCATGGATCATTTAGGGTAGTTAGTACATTTTTTAACCTGTTTTTAAACAAAGATTTGGAACCCAAATATATAAATTAGCTATGAGAGGTTCTCAGAGGGGTTTTTTTTGCCTTGATACATGAGTGGTCCCTTTCCAGTCACGGAAGCATTCAAGTTGTGGAGTTAACACTGAAGTGCAGACTCAAAACATGTAAATTGAGTCCTTTCAAAGAAACCTGAAAGTAGATACACTTTCTCCCTGCCTTTCTATACCCACACTTCTGTCACTCCACATGCAAAAATTTGTTTTTTCCTAGAATGATTAATTTTTATAGTTGCCTGAAAAACCTAATGAGCATTTCCAGGTTCTAAGTGCTGAAGCTGACTAGAAATCCTTTGCTTCTTAGATGCTGACAATGGAAGACTAGAAACCATATAGATAAGAGGCTTTTCCCTAGAATGCACATTGCTTTCAGTTCAGCAACAAAATTTTCTGCCCAAATAAATTGCAGTTCTTAATTTCTCTTTACACTGATACACTCAAGAAATTAAGTATTCTGAACAAAGGACATTCCCAGTCTAAAGGCAGTATTGTTAAGCTGTTGCTGGTGGCACAGATGTGCTCCAGAATGTCACCTGCGAAAAACAAGAGCAGCAACATTGCAGGGCAGCTGCACTGAACAAAAGGTCTTCCTTTTGTTCTAGCTTGGAGTATGGTTTCTCCAGGATTACTTTTTTTGATGCCTTGTCAGACTATGCATGATGTTGTTAGATGAGAAATCTTTCAGTGTTTCTTATTACCTTTCCTCTCCATTTTAAGCTCACATTTTTACTTCGCAACACTTTCATACAAGTTTCCATTTATTATTTTCTGTGCTACAGAAGCAAAGAAATCTACTGTATTGGATAACAGCTGTTTGAACTATCTCTTTGAGGGCAATCTAGATAGAATGCTTGGAAATTTCTTTCAGAAACAAAACCTCAGTCTGTTGACAGCAATGCACTGTGTGGCAGAAGAGGAAGGGACTCTGGTGTGTGCAGCTGTGAAAGAAGGGAAGCTTCCTGTTCTGGGGAAAGACCCACAGGATAGTGAAGAGTTTTAAATCTGTACTAACCATACACAGTAATGAGGGGAGAAGGAGAGAGCTTATGGTTTGGAGTGTTCATTATAGTTTTGGGTTGCTACTTGTCCTCTTAAGTCCCTCTGTGCATCAGTTGTAATTGATTCAAGCAAAGGTTATTGAAACTTTCCCAGCAATGCACAAATACATTTTTGAAATTTTACACTTGCAAATCAAATAAATTAAATCACTGATGGGCTCCAGAGCTTGAAGTTACTGGGCTGATCATCATGCTGGAATCAAACTTAAGCTTATGCAGTTTTTAACTGTATGATTACTTGCTTGTTTTGAAAGTGCCAGTGTCTAGCTCTGTAATTTTAAGGAGATAGTCATAGGAGAAATCTTAAGACAGATTTCAGAATAAAAAACTGTTAGATTTAATTTAATCTTTGCTTTCATAGCAATGTTGGCAAGCAAAATGAAACTGCTGAACAAATGAAATGTAACCATAGTAATTTGTATGTGTCAACTGACAGGGTTGTAAATTTTGTCCTGGATACTTACACAAGTGTTTTTGCCAAACACAAAATCTCTTGGTGCTAGCGTTTAGCTATAGATGTGCGTAATCATTCATGCTTGTTCTTAATTTGTTTGTAAATTTGACTTTATACCACAGTCTCATAGTAAGCATGTGAATAATTCTGTTAATTCTACATAATAGTTCATACTTTAGATGGCACTGTACTATGTAGTATTACACAGTAGTACAGTAGTATTATATAATGCTATATAATATTAATACATATTTTCCTAGTGTTCACTGCAGATTTGATATGAAACCATGTAAAAAAGTAACTGGTAGCCTTAGAAACCAGGGAGAATCTATTTTACAGAGATATTTCAGAAGTTGCTAATATCTCTAAAAGAGGAATAGTACTTTTAGAAGTAAGTACATGCTGAAATAAAGAAAAGGCCTAAAAATATATGTCACTAATTTTTATCAGGGTGGAAATTGTTTTACTTGCCCTGAAATTGTTAAACATACAGAACACTATGGAGTTAATGAGAAATGAACTTTGAAAAAACCCTCAGTTCTTTTTGGTGTGAAAACTCTCTTATCTTACCAATCAAGTGAATGGTTTCCTTTGAATATAGTTTAAATATTTGAAACTGTAGAATGTATGAATGTATGCTGCAAATGTGTGTTTTCTTACTGGTTGATGTATTTGAACTTAAAAGCAAAATACCCTCAGTCTTTCAGGAGTGCCTTTGCTCCATTACTACCTACAAGAGTACTCTCTGGTGCTGTCTAGTATTTATTTATTATGGGTAATAGATAAATATAGTCATTAGCTTTGATATAAAAGTATTAAAACCAAAGGGAGAACAAAAGGTCTGTGACCTCTCAAAATCTTTCCCCTCTTTCATTACAGCTTGTAACGTTTGGTACCTGAATTCAGTGGAGATGGAGTCCCTCACAGGCTACCAGGCAGTACAGAAAGCCTTGAGCCTGACACTGATGGAAGATCCTTCTCCTGTCTCAACTGTTGTCCATTTCAAGGTGTCTGCTCAGGGAATCACACTGACAGATAATCAAAGAAAGTAAGCAAAAGAAGGATGGGAAGAGAATATCTGGCCCTGGCCCTGTCAGGTGTTGGACACTGTTTATTTGACGTTCCTTGTTAGATTTTGCAATCTCTATCTCTGAGGATGCTAGGATTATAGGAATGATGGTGACTGTGTAAGATGGCTGCAGTACAGAAAAAAAATATTTTTTAAGCTGTGGACTTTATTTCCACACAGCATATTTTACCTTTGGAAGGTCACTTTGATTTGACATTTTTTATTGATATTTCTTATAAAAAGGGAAAGTACTGGCTTTGCTAACATTTGATATTGAACCTATACTGTAAAATTATTTATATTCTTGATGTCTTTCACCAGTATCACTGAACAGAGCTGACTTTTGCAGATGATGTGTATCTCCAGGATCTGAAACAGAGTTTTGGATAGCCTGTAAAAAACTGTGATAAAAAGTTAATTTATATTTACTTTGTTGTAAGTGCTAGTTAGGCTACCACAAACTCTTTCAATTAGAAAAATTACAATAATAAAGGAAGGACAACAGGAATTCATTACAGGTTGAAAAAACAGAAGTGCTAGACTTCTTCGTTCCATGGAGTTTGCAATCATTTGTAGCAGATCACAGAACTTTAATTGTATCACTTTACTTTAATTGTAATGCCTGGGAGTGTGAATATTTTGAAATGTAATATGATCTAATTATTCACAAGTTCCACACAGTTGTCTGTCCCACTAAAATAGTATGTAAATAGCCAGGTTTTAGAAAAAATACATTTCATACTCCTAGCTCTTAGCTTGAGAATCAGTTTTCTTTTAGTTTAAAAACTTGATGTTAGTGTTTTAAATACATATTTATTGGGTTGGAGCAGTTCAGGTGGCTTTCAAAGTCGCTCAGAAATAGCAAAAAAATACTGTCTGTATTAAATTAAAACTCAATATAGTTTATTTTTCAGATTAGTTTATTGTTTAGAATTCTAAGCATCTTTGCTGTTTCTGAAATTTGTTTTATTTCTTCCTATCCAGACTCTTTTTTCGGAGACATTATTCAGTCAACACTGTTATTTTCTGTGCTTTGGATCCACAGGACAGAAAGTAAGTATGACAAGCAGTATTTTTAATATGTTATTTGTATTGTTCTAAAAAAAACCCAAACAAACAAACCAAAACTAACACAAGTTTCATTTTTATTTCTCCATTCTGTGTTTTTTTACTGCTTTCTTAATGGACAAGGTGGACGAAAGATGGCCTTTCTGCAAAGTAAGTGGAGTCTCTTTTAACTGAATTTTTTAGGAATATCATTGAAGTGCTCAGTTACTTGGTGTTCTAAATTACTTTTTTCTGAGATGTGGAAGGGAAAGCCATTGTTTAGAGACAAAAGTCTCTCAGCCCTCTGTAATTAGGCATTGGTTACTTCATCTACACCTCTGCAAGTTGGAGCCTAATTATGTGATGGTTGGTGGTGGGATGTCTGGAGCCAGAACTAGCATGGTTTATTTAGATTTCAGGTCTGTGATTTGACTGTTTTCAAACATTAGAGATCTTTGCCTCTCAGTTTTGTGTTCCACCTTAACACAAACTCACTTGACTGATACCTTTTAAAAAAATCCATTTCCTGGTACATAGATGAAAACACCCCTGGTAATATTAGCGTGTGGCATAAGTACATGATTACCTGTGGATTGCAGAGTGTTTTCTGTTGAAGGCAAACGTTGTTGTCACCCTTTAATCAAAAGAAATAAACAGAGAGGCTCAGCACTTGTGGAAATAGATGGCTGAAATCCTTTTTCCAATACTCTGTCCACCAAGACGTGTGGCCCTCAGAGTCCACTCTTTGGGCAATCCCTGACACACTACACCATACCACATGCCCCCCAAACTAGGTGAGAGAACAGCAGTATCAAATCAGGTTAAATATATCTGCAGAGTCAACAGCATGTCTGACAGGAAACAGTACAGGTTGCCATATGGACAGAGTAGAAGGACGGATACAGTCTCTTTCTCTGATTCTCTCCTGAGCTGGCTGGTCCATCTGGACCACTGTGTTTAGCAGTCACATGGAACCTTGTCCATCAAAACAGAGGAGTCTGATATATGTGCTTGGTTTTTGCACTGTCTTTTCTGTTTTATGAAGTGAGGCAATGCCTATCTGTCAGTTTCTGACATACTGTGATTGCTGCCCTTGCAGAGTGTTTGGGTTCATTGCCAGGAAGCAAGGCAGTGCCACAGACAACGTATGCCACCTCTTTGCAGAGCATGATCCAGAACAACCTGCCAGTGCCATTGTAAACTTTGTATCAAAAGTCATGATTGGGTCCCAGAAGAAGATCTGATGCCTTTCCATCCTTGAATCAGAGCTCTTTGCTGACTTCACCGAAGGAAATGACTCTGAGAGGGAGAAAGGTTATTCAGCAATAATGTCTGAATATTGTCATTCCCAATAAGAAAAGCAGAGAATGATCTGTATATTGTGTTCGCGAGAGCTCAGGCTTTTATTTCAAGATGCCTCACAAAGCATTGTTTCTTCGGTTTTATATCAGAGGACAAAACAAAAGAAGATGGATGCCACTCAAAACCACGTAGCTCTTACCTGAATGAAGCATAAATGAAGAACTTTCCCCCTGATGGGTTTCTAATATATCTTTGTATGCTATTTCTCATAATTTATTGGAGCAGAAATACTTACTAGATTGCACTACTTTTTTGTTCAGAAAGTGTTTTGTAAAACCTCCACAAAGGCACTTGCTATGGTTGCATCAATGGTAGTTATAGGCCTTGCAAATGTGCTTTTAGGAGAATGATCATCTGAGGTTAACTGTTTGCTCTTCCCTATATCTTTGTGATCAGTGATGAGAACTGAATGGAGAAAGGGGAAGATGTATGTGAAGAGAAGGTTTGTGCAAGTTGTTTTCTGGTAAGAAAGGAGTGACAGTGTGGAACATTCAGGAAGATTGCTCTGTATTTAGTGTTAAGAAGGCTGAGCTGTTTTAGTTTGAAAATTTTTCAATAGAGCAGAAGTGGCAGAACAAAAAAAAAGTGTGAAAAACTGTTCTATAATTAGGGAGATTTTGTATTTTTTAAAATAGAACTAAGCAGGGAAGATTAAGCATTTTAGTAATTACAGGATAAAAATGAGGAAAAAGCAAGGAGGAAGACTGTATAATGTATGCATTTTTACCTGTGGCAGATTATTTATAGTGGATCTCAGATCTTGGTATGTCATAGAAATAATTCTTAAACTAGACCATTGTTGAGCTTTACCTCTAGCACTATTTTGTGTAAGTAAATGTGTGTGTAGCCTGTGCCTTGCTAGAGACAATAGTCTGGTATTTTGTCTTTTCTCTTACAGTGACAAGGCACATCCCATTTTCTGCGTCTGCAATACTGTTTTATTCTCCTACATAATATGTAATTATGGATTCTTTTACCCCATTATTTTGCTGGAGTTTTGAGGATTTTTTACATTCTTTTTTAATTTTTTTTTTATCTGTAGGAACTGTATTTGATTGATTATTCCTTAAGTTAGGGAGTCTGAAAGTGAATGGAATTTATTTTGTTACTTTGTCCCATTTCTTGAGAGCATTTATGTCATGATTTCTACATCCATCACACTTGTACGTATCTCTTTATCTTTCTTAACACATTGATATTTGAAATGCATAAGAAAGTGCTATTTAGCTTTACAGAAAATTGATGCTGTAGGTTACAGTGGAAGCCTGCACAAGGAGAGTAAGCCACTGAGATCTCCTGTGTGGTTCCCACTCAGAAAGAGCACTACTAGACCCCTGCATGAGAACTGGTGGTTATAATGCAACTTCAGTGTGGCAAGTGCTGAAAAATCCGTTGCTTCTATTTCTTTCGTGTGTTGCTGTCAACATTATATTAATAACCTGAGGAATAAATTAACATTCTGTATTTTACATGTTGATACATGAGCCACTTTATCCACTTGTAGATTGTAATCCTTTTATCCACCAAATTGAACTACATTTGTCCTGTATAAAATATGGGGGGTTTTTTGACAGGTCTCTTTGAATTTCCCGAAGTATTAGGACCATGTCAAACCTTATTCAGTGACCATAGCTGAAGTATTACCTAATTATTTGTGTAACTACCAGTTTTGTGTAAATATCTTTATGCTTTTTAAAAGGAAGGTGGTGAGGAAGAGAGAGAGGGAGAAAGAAGAAATATTTGAAGTTTAATGTATTTGGACCAGAAAGTGGTTTATTAGTAGCAGTGGGCGTTGGATTTCTGTGGAAGGGTGAAGCAATCCAAAGTGCAGAATTCAATAGCTACCATTGAAGCAACAAAGGCAAGTACCTCTGATTAGTAACATAAAATTATTTAAGTTCTTTTGGCACAGAGGTATGCTACTTAAACGGTGTTTATGTACCATCTAAAAAAAGAATGCAGTTCTTACTTCTAGGAAGTTTTCTTCTTCTATCAAATGTGAGAACAAGTTTTCTTTTAAGATTCTTTTGGTGTACAAAGATTCCAGTTGCCTAATCTCATCACCCTGTTGGAGCCCAGAGAATTTGTTCAGCTGACATCTCAAGTAGATTTAAGTCTCAATTAGATTTTAATCTGATGTGTTGTAAGCATTGAAAGGAGGAGGATTTTTTGCTATATTTTTTCACTTCGGTAGATAGTAAATTTTAGTGTAGACACTAAGTGTTGGCCTTTGGGCTGAAAATAAAATGTCTCCTTTTTTCCTGAGTATTGTCATTTCCATTCAGGACCTTATTTTTTATTCCTTGTGCTTTCTCAAGATCTGCTGAATTCAAAAGCATGAGGGATTGCATGCTGACACTCCTGGTGGTATTTTCTAGGAGTTTAGCTCTACTTGCTAAGTGGTAAAAAAGTAGTTACCCTGTTTCTAAGGGAGATTTTCCATTTTGCATTCCTTTGGATGGTATATTGTGATGTGCATTGGCTTTTTAATGAATTAAAAAATGCACAAAGCAAGATAGTTCGGTATGTACCATTATGTAGTATGTGTAGAAAAATATTCATGGAACTTATATGTTCATGGCAAAAACAAGATTAATCTTTATATAGCACTTTCTTTCAAGATTTTTGGTAGATGTGTATATGCAATTTCATAACTAATGGCAGCAAGTTGACACATATATTTAGCCAGACTCCTGTTAAGGTGGTTAGTAAATATACTATGATAACCACACAGTGTTAAACTACAAAAATCCTAAAAGCCAAGTTTTTAATTAAACAGTTTCACTGTATCCAATAGTATCATTAAATAATTAATGTTTCTTTCTTGGTTTTTCCTACTAGTGAAAATTTTCACTTTTTTTCTTGAAACAGTAAAGAAGCATCTAAAGGTCTTCAGTATATAAATGAATGTTCTATAAATTCTTTGTATAGTCATTTTCTCTGCTCTTCAGATACTGCCTCTTTCAGATTATAATAAAATTACAAAGGTGAAATTCCACCACACAATGTCGCAGGGCAGTCTGTTCTGAATGAAAGTTACCTTCTGGCATTCAAATTCGGCTAATAAGCAAAATCATCTTCATGAATTAAGAATAAGAATTCGGGTGCTGGGCTTTAGTTTTAAGAAACATTTGAGATTTCTTTCAAGGACTTCACATGAGCCTGTGTTAGTAGTTCAAGTCAGTTAAAGCACATGATTTTCCTAGTTAATTTGTGGTTATAATGGTATAAAAGTATCTATTGCCTGCATTGCATATTTCAGTGTAAGATGGAAGAATATAATACCATCTTCTGAGATACTGTAACCATTTAACTGTGCCTCCACAGTGCTTACACTGGAAAACCTTTCAGAGGGGGGTGAGAAATTTAGCCCCTGGCAGAAACAGGTACAAAATCAGTATGTCAGACACACAGTGAATGTTGAGTTATATACATGCTTTAACCCAGAGGTTTAAAGTCTTCCCTATAGTTGGTACTTTCCACGTTTTACTCCTCCCTAGTTGTCAATCCTCCTCCCAATCCCTTCCCCATTTTCTAGAAGTATCCCTAATTTCCTCCCACCTTCCTGTCAATCCCTATAAGCCCCACCTAAGAGTCTGTTAATACCTGAAACACCAAGCCCCTTTTTCCAGAAAGCTCTCTATTTGGTTGGTGATTGGCACTCCTGAGCTAGCCACACCCAACAGAGAGCCAATTGGTTGTTGTCATCCCATTGATATACTCCTCCCCCTTTTATCCCTGATTGGTTTGTGTACTGTACCCTCCCCTAACACCTCCTTCATTTAAAAACTGCTGTATGAGCCCTGTTCCGTGCTCTCTGTCCTTGGTCTCTGACTGAGCGGCAGGGAGTCTCTTGTTCTCATCACTGCCTCTGATAGTTTGAACCAGGAAGTTGTGATTTAGGAAGTTACGTCTGAGTGAAACACCCACTGGCAAGGTAAAATTGGAGGTTTCAGGAAGTGAAGCTCTCTTTTGCCTCTGGCCTGCAGGCAGGTAACGTAAGAGCCATCCCTGGCCCCGTGGGCAGCCTGAGGAGGGGCCGGGCCCTCGCAGCGTCTCTCTCTCTTTCCCCCAGGAGGTGGGGGGGGAATGGGGGGAGAGAGGCTGCGAAAGGGGGGCCTGGCCCAACCCCACGGGCGGTGGAGCCTGGGGTGAGCCTGGGTGGATTTGGTTTGTTGGCCACCCTCTCCATGGTGGAGGGAGTGGCGGGGCCAGCCAGGCAGTGGCAGGGGGCCACTCCCTTTTCTTCCTTCTTTCTCCGCTGCTGGTGGGGGAGGGTGGAAAAAGGGAGGTGTGGGAGACTGGGCTGCAGCGGTTGAGAGCAGGCAGGCCTGGGCGGTGTCCCAATGTGGGGAGAGGCCCGCCTGGAAGGGTCCCAGGGGAGCCCTGGCCAGCATGGGTGGAGAGGGGGCCTCGGATTTTTCCCCTTGCCCCCTGGTCTCCACAGTCCAGCGCAGCCGGTGGGAAGCCTGGAGGGGTCCTAGGGCCCCGGCCAGCAGGGTGGGGCGGGGCCTTGGGCTGCCAGTATCCACAGCTGCAGCTGACATCAAGAACTACTGCGGAAGAACCAAGATAAGATTTTTAACCCATTCCCGCCTTCAGAGAGATACTGCTGAAAAGAGAGACGGCAAGAAGACTTCATGGAAGAAAACGGACTATTTCTTATAGTTTTGGGGAGTGCTGTTTCTGGTTGCAGTGTGGACTGAGAGAATCTTCACTGAATGCTAGATAAGCATTTTAAATGGTATCCCAAGAAGGCTGAGATCCTACAGCATTTTGGGCAGGCTGTAGGTTTGGGACAGCTAAAGAAGTTCTTAAAAGCCAAAGTCAGAAGCAGGAAGCTTGCAGAACTTAGTGCATCTGGCAAACTAACCAAGAGGGCAAAGTGGAGCATTTTAGAGAGTTAAAACATCTTGCTGAATAACTGAGAAGGGATTTGCATTAGATGTCACTACAAGGTTTATCAAACTGGAACTATTCCCTTTCTTGGAAGACGTTTAGTGTCTTACAACATACAAATGTTTGGGCCAATTTTAATGTTTTATTGTTTGCAGAATCACAGGGTGGTTGAGAGTGGAAGGGACGTAAGGAGATCATCTAGTCCAACTGTTGTTTAAAGAGGGGCGTCAAGAGCCATTTGCTCAAACAGTTCAAATTCACCAGAGATAGAATCTCCACAGTCTCCCTGGTCAATCAGTAGTTCTTAGTCACCCTCACAGTGTTTCTTGATACTTAGAGGTAACATCCTGAGTCTCAGTTTGTGCAAATCACCTCTTGCCCTGTTATGGGGCATCTCTGGAAAGAGCCTGGCACCCTCCTTATATTTATACACTTTGATGAGCTCCCCCTGAGCCTTCTTTGCCAGGCTGCACAGCTTCCACCGCCTCAGTTTTGTGTCATTGACAAACTCATTAAGGATACACTCTGCCTGATCATCCATCCAGGTCATTGATTAACGTTATGAAGGACTGGACCCAGTATGAAACCCTGGGGTAGACCACTAGTTACTGATCTCCAACAAGACCTTGCACTTCTCATCAGCACTCACTCAGTGCCCAGCTATGCAGGCAGATTTCAATCCACTTTACTGTCAGCCTATCTAGCTACATCAACATCTTGTCCATGATGGTGTTATCCAAGACAGTGTCAAAGGCCATACTGAAGTCCAGGAAAACAATATCTACCGGTTTCCCTTGAGCCAAGCCAGTAATAGCATTACAGAAGGTTGATCGGTGATGACTTCCCCTTAATGAAGCCATGCTGACTCCATGGAGGTGGTTAGAGGGCTGGAGCACCTTCCCTCTGAAGACAAGCTGAGTTTGGATGGTTTAGCCTAATTAAGTGAAGGCTCCAGGGAGACCACAGCCTTCCAGTACTTAAAGAAGGCCTACAGCAAAGATGAGGAGGGTCTCTTTATCAAGCAGTGTAGTGATCAGATGATGGGTAGCTGAGTAATGGTTTTAAACAGAAAGAGGGTAAGTTTAGAGGAGGAAATTCTTTGAGTCAAAGGGTGGTGAGGCACTGGAACACATTGCCCAGAGAAACTGGGGATGCCCCATCCCTGGAAGTGTTCAAGGCCAGGTTGGATTGGACTTCAAGCAACCTGATCTAGTGGAAAGTCTTCCTGCCCTTGCAAAGATCTTTAACATCCTTCCCAAGTCAAAACCATTCTATGATCTATAATTCTGTGGCCCACAAACAGGTGGTGCTTTGCCTTGTGAAGATTCTTCTCTAGGTACACAATTTTGGCAGTGTTTTATGGAAGGTGTTCCGGGTTGCAGCTAACCACTGGTGTCTTTACAGTAAGATAAGCAGTGTTTACAAATGGATTCACCTCAAATTTCTGCATTACCTTTTAAAAAAACTAAGTCTTTAAAATCATTAAAATACATTTTCATAATTGTAAAAATCTTCTAATATCTCTGGTAGAGTTACTTGAAGAGTTGTTTAAAAAGCAGAACTAGCTTTTTATGTAACAATGACTTATTTTCTGTTACATACTGTCCTCAAATTTTCTTATAAATATCTGCAACTATTTGTGTCCAGTCTAATTAAATCTGACTCTTGGATTTCTTTCTGTTGCCACCTGTATTATATACAAGTCATGATTTGTTTGTAAAGGAGATAGCAGGTATGAAAGAAAATACAGAATAATGAACTTGGATTAAATGCTCTATGGATGGAGAATCAAAATGCGGGATAGAATTGGACCAGGAAACCTGCATGTTTGTGTTAACTGCAGTAGAACAATACAGCTTTAAAAATAAACAGAACTATATTGATTGAAGTACTAGTTTCAAGACTTTCTATTTGCAAGCTAACTTGAAACTCCCACTGAAGCACATGGTAATGGTTTATGCCTAGGATATGCAAGTGATGAGAGGAGGCTCTCAGATTTCAGCAGGAAGCTTCACAGCACACAAATTTCTCCCTGTTTATGAAAATAGTTAAAATACATTCATATAACTTAGTCCTACAGCAAACTTGGAGTCATATTCTCATGTATAAGTATGTTTTGCTCCAACTGACAAAAAGACAGCAACCCCTGAAAATAACTGTTATATGAAATAGTTTTCCTTGTTGGAGCACCCAAACAACTTCTGACCACTTCAGTCTCTTTCCATAAAAAGTACCAGGTACCAGGTATTTGAAATAGCACTTAGAAGTCTGTTAAGGATTTTTACGAGGAAATGTGGCTTAACATGTGTCAGTATGTTTTGTCACAAGGCAGTTAGGAAAAAAAATCCCTAAAGGTAGTATTGATCATGTAGTGGCATAACTACAGTATATGGTATATATATATGCACTCAAACCTGCATGTGAATTTGTTCCTGTCAAGTATTTATTTGCTCTCACACCAACTGGAGAACATTCAGATTTGATATTTTTCTGTATTATTTCTTACATGGGATCCATCTGTACCTGTGTCAGGGTCCACTAATGGGTGCGGGCCCCTGATGGTTCGTTTTAGGGATCTCAGAGTACAAAAGACACAACAGGACAAATTAATATGCTTAACCAGAAATACAATTTATTAAATACCAACTTCAATACTGCGATAGAAAGAGGGGAAAAGAGAATGAAAGGATGAAGAAGAAAAGAGAAAGTCTGGGATTTTATATCTACCAACAAGAATGGAGCCCTCGTGGGTGTTCAGGCTGATGGATCCTCCGTCAGAGTCCTCGCAGTCCTTGTGTCCCAATGGTGTCCTCGATTCTCGTTGGGGAAGCTTCGAAGAAGCTCCGGAATCACGGTGGTTTTAAAGCCATTTTTGAAGCGAGTGGAAAGTGGCCAAAAATGAGGTAATAGTCATACCGAGCACTCGAGTCCCATGAAGAGGCAGGTGTTTGAACACGACAATTGTTGAACTCAAGGCCCATTTCGACCTGACAAGTTGTTCTGAACAGTCCAGTCTCACTATTATAGCAAATACCAGCTGTTCAAACTCCATTGTTCGATGGTCATCGGGGCCTGTTTCAGTTCTGTAGCTATGCACAGGCTTCAGTGGACACACCTGCGGACGGGACTTGCTGGTAGACATCTCACCTCAGCCAGGCCAGAGATTCAGCTCTTTAGGGTCTCAGTCCTTGGAGACGGTCGTGAGGCAGAATGAGGGATCTTCGGACCGACTCTCACAACCTGTATCTCAGCAAACATGGAATAAACATGCTGTCCTAGGGTGACTATATGATGCATATGATAACGTGGGCTTTGGGGGCAGGGAAACGACGGGCAAGGAAGGAGGACGGCAAGGCTGTTTGCTTGCTAGGAGAGGAGTTCATGGTCGCTACTGATTCCAGTCCTGGAAAGCCACCATCATCTGCTCATGTGCCTGGGAACTCTGAGCTCGCTTCTTCCGGCCCTGCTGGGAGCCAGGCTGGCGCCATCCCGCCACCACTGCTTCTTCAGTGTTGCTCTTGTTTTTTTGCTACAGTGTAGCTCCACACTTCCTTGCCCTGTCGGGACATCCCGCAGTCCCAGCTACCACCGTAGAACTTCTGATTTGTCTCATCTACCAACCCAGGATTTTCCATTGTTCCAGCTCTGCTCTTGGAGGTCCCGCAGGAACACCAAAATCAGACTTACCTGGGCTTTGTGAAGTGAAAACCCCTCGAGGTTCCTGGTTCTGGGGTTTTTTTTTGGTTGTTAATGCAGTAGTTGTTGTTTGCTTTGTTTTGTTATACATACTAGTAAAGAACTGCTATTCCTATCCTCAATATCTTTGCCTGAGAGCCCCCTTAATTTTCAAATTTGTGATAATTTGGAGGGAAGGGGTTTGAATTGTCCACCTCGAGGGTGGAGGGGGGGGCATAGCCTTTCCCTAGCAGACACCTGTCTTTCAGACCAAGACACTAGCTGAAGCAGAGAAGTTCCCCGGACTTTGGCTTTTCTTTTTCTTGGAACTGATTGGCGCTGCTCTAGACTGAAATTCCAAAAAAACACTGGGAGCTCACACCTGTGGCCCATCGGGACATGGGATGTGGCATTTTCTAGCACAGAAAGGACTGATAAGAGACTGAGCGAGCCAAGCTACACCCCACAGCAAGGACTTTCTTAACTTGCCATCTCTTCAGAACAGTGAGAGCTTTTATTGTTTAATATTACTCAATTTTTATGCTTTTGAATATTTTCCTTGTTAAATAAACAGGTTTTTTTCCACTTTTCTCCAAGGAAATCTTTTCCCAAACCAGTATGGGGAGAGGCTGCTTGAATCTGCTTTCTAGAGGGACCCCTTTGGAAGTTTCCTCCCAAATTTGCCCTAAACCAGGACAAATACCTTTTTTGGCAGCCAGTGTGGGGCTCGAGAAGGTGGAAAAAACCTGTACTGATTGTATTTTGGTTTCTCTTACTCTGTATTGGGATAAAGCAGTCAGTAGCCATGTTGCTTGAATTCATAATGTCTCTCTGGGTGGAGACCTTCATGTGTTTCTGATCCCTAGGCTTTTTTGAGGTTTTCATGCCTTTCTGATCCCTAGCTTGTTTTCTTATCCGGGGATAGCTCCAGTATTGTTCCTAACACGTAGTTTTTACAGTAGAGGGACACAGATTAGAATAATTATTGTGCTGGGTGTGGTGATAATGATTTATAGGGAGTTTACAAAGGTGCTGGAGTTTGTTCCAGATATGTATGGTTTATGGTTTCTTCTTCCTACCCTGTGTCCTAGTTAGAGTAGCATATTTTGGGAGTTATTAGTAATTGCACCCACTTTGTTAAAGGAGGAGCAGGAGATGAAGCTTTTCAGCCTTTCTTTCTTATCCTTTGAATCTCTTATGTCACTTTTGGAGAATGTTCAGTTTCCCCTGAGTGGTAAGGAGACCACTTTCCTGGTATTTTATCTGGTAAACTTCTGTATAGTCTGCAGTGTGTCTAGAGTAAGGTATGTCCAGAAGAGCTGATGAGACCCCTGGAGTAGACCAAGGCATGGAAAATCCTGAGAGAATGGGAGAGAATGGGCCAAACCCTGAAAAAAATTTCTGACCCTATAGCCTGGGACTTTCCACATAAACAAATACAGAACCCAGCTGAAGTGGGGAAATACCTGAAAGAAAAGTGCTGCGATGATTCTAATGTGAAAAATCTCATTACAAGAACCTGGGCCCTAGCGTATGCTTATCGCATGCTGCTAAATACCGTAGGGCAGCAGAAAGAGGCAGGGGGGCAAGAAAATAAATCAGCAACTACCCCAGTCATTCAGACTGCAGCCAACACCCCAGTCGCTCAGGTTGTAGCTAAACCAGACAGTGAGCCTAACCCAACAGCTAAACCAGACTGTGAGCCTTAGCCACTGGAAGTCACAACTGCGGGAAAGAAGCACAAAACCAAAACTGATCAGCCGGTGGACAGAGATAATCCAGGAAAAACCCTCAAAGCCAGCTCCAGCAACTGACTCAAAATCAGAAGTCACTATTGAGTCCTTTTCCCTGAAGGATCTTAGTGGACTGAGAAATAATTCTACTTGATAACCTAAGGATTCTACAATTAGTTAGTTACTCCACCTTTGGGACGCTGCAGGCGAGGCTACAATTCTGGAAGGTACTGAAGCAAGGCATTTGGGATCCTTGTCACATGATCCAGTTATAGACCAAAGAATGATGAGGAGGGCTAACCCTCACAGTCTCCAGGCACAGATCTTGGGAAGTGTGACACAAAAATATCTGTGTGCAGACAATCTCTATATGCAACAAACCCAGAGGAAAACCATAGAACAAACGATACAATGCTTGAGAGAAATGGCAGTAACAAAGATTGTCTTCTTGGATGACCTAACAACTAAAAATCCAGACTTGGTACCATGTGCATCCATGATGTGACATAAACTTTTATGGCTTAGGCCACAAGAATACACTTCTGCTTTAGCAATATTAAAGCGGGATGACAGGGAGGAGACCATGCTTGATATGGTGAAGAAGCTCCGAGCGTATGCAGATGCCATGCATGGCCCAACACGTGCAAGAATTGCAGCTGTGAAAACGTGTGCAGAAATTAGAAGACAAGATAGAGGAAAATCACAAGAGACTCAGAGAGGAGATTAAAGAGGGCCTTCTCCAAATCCCGGTAATGCAGATAAAAAGTTCAGGTACCAAATGCGGATGTCCCCCAGAGAGAGAGACAAAGTACAGCCCACAAGGTAAGCTGTGATTCTTGTGTGATTGTGAGGAAAACATGAAGAAGTGGGATAGAAAACCCACTGCTGCTCTGGCACAATGGGTGAGGGAATTGAAGGAAGGCAAAACTCAGAGGAAGTTCCTCCCAAAAGAAAGGAACTCCATTTGCCCAATGATGACATGTCTGATCCCCTTGAAGAAACCTCTAAGACATACACCCAGGAATAAAAAGATAACCAGGCTTAGAGGGGCCCTGCCTCTAGCCAAGTAGAGGTTAAAGAAAACTGTGTCTTTCAGACTTGTGTGAATTTGCTGGCCTGACACTTCAGAACCACAAAAACATGAAGCCTTGGTTGACACTGGTGCCCAGTGCACAGTAATCCCATCAAAACTTGTGAGGGCAAAATCTGTTTCTATTGCTGATGTAACAGGGGAATCACAAAATTTGACTTTAATGAAAGCTGATGTGAGCCTGACTGGAAATGAGTGAAAGAAACACCCTATTGTGACTGGCCCAGAGGCCCCATGCGTTTTGGGCATAGACTTCCTCCAAAGTGAGTATTTCAAAGACCCAAAAGGACTCAAGTAGGAATTTGAGATAATGGCTGTAAAGACAGAAGGCGTTAAGCAATTGAACAACTTGCCTGAACTATCAGAGAACCCATCTGCAATAAAACTTCTGAAGGGAGAAGAGCAACGAATACTAATTGCCACTTCAACAGTACATCACCGACAGTACAGAACAACTCGCAATACTGTGATTCCCATCCACAAGATGATACGTGAGCTAGAAAGCCAAGGGGTAGTCAACCCACTCACCCTTCAACAGTCCCATTTGGCCTGTATGCAAATCTGAAAGAGAATGGAGATTGACTGTGGCCTATCGTGCCTGAAATGAAGTGACTCCACCATTGAGTGCTGCTGTGCCAAACATGTTGGAGCTCCAGTATGAGCTGGAGTTCAAGGCAGCAAAGTAATATGCCACTATTGACATTGCCAATTCATTTTTCTCCATTCCTTTGACAGCAAAATGCAAGCCTCAGTTTGCCTTCACGTAGAGGGGTGTGCAGTATACCTGGAACCAATTGCCCCAGAAGTGGAAGCACAGTCCTACCATCTGCCATGGACTGATCCAAACTGCATTAAAAAAGGTGAAGCTCTAAAACATCTGCAGGACATCAGTGCCATCATTGCGTAGACGAACACAGCAGCAAAAGTGTTTGAAGAGCAAGGAAAAAATAATTCAAATTCTCCTGAAAGCTGATTTCGCCATCAAGAACAACAAACTTAAGGGACCTGCTCAAAAGATTGGATTCCTGGGAGTGAAGTGGCAGGATGGATGACATCAGATTCCCACCAATAGCATCAATAAAATCACAGCAATGTCTCCACCAACCAACAAGAAGAAAACACAAACTTTCTTAAGTGCCATAGGCTTTTAAAGAATGCATATTCCTGAGTACAACCAAATTGTGAGCCCTCTTTACCTAGTTACCCACAGAAAAACTACTTTCCAGTGGGGCCCTAAACACATGGTTTGAATCTCTTCAGTGGTAATATTTAGTCACCTTTAACTCAGCACTTTTGTGCCTCTCTTTGTTAGAATAACATGTTGAATAGCTCACGTTGCTTGCTCCTACCTCTGACACTTCTGTTAGGTGTGGAATACTTTCATGCCTGAACCTTAGTCCAGTTCATTGAGTGACCTGCAGTATGAGAATGCATTTTCCTGCGTGCACTGTCACACAAGGCATCAGTTTTGCATGGCCTGCTTTTTGGTAGCAGGGGGGCCACAACGAAGCAGCTAGAAGCTTCCACCGTGTCCAGCAGAGCAAATCCCTGATGGCTCTGAAGATGGAGATGCTGCTGGCCAAAACTGGGCCAATTGGAGAGGTTGGTAACACCTCTGTGATAACATATTTAAGAAGAAAATCAAAACAAAGTTGGCACAGTTTTTTCAAGCCAGATAATGCCTGTATAACTTAGATCAAAGTTACAAAGTGCTTATATAACTTGAGTTATAAGATATCAATATAACCTCATATATAACCCAATATCAATATAAACTAAATCATGACTTTTTATATATCTATATAACCTGATGCCTATACAACCTGAATCATAGTTTTTTATACCTATATAACCTATTATAAATAATTTTCATACAATGTAATGGGTAGTGTATGGTTAACTAGTTGCTTAATGCTGATAGACAAAAAAAAGAAGAACAAACTTGCCAGGTGGATAGTTTTAGAGAGAGATAAGTGTAGTACTAATGAAAAATTGGCAAGTGCAAAGCCAATTAGCCACAAAACAAAGAATTTAGGCTGGTTAAGACTAGACAGACCAAGGAACACAGTAACTGTGCATGCTCCGAAGTCAAAGTTGAAAAGTTCAGATGCAAAGAAGACCTTGCAAGCCTTCATCAAAGACCCCTGACGATCCCTGAATTGGGGAGATGCAAGTGCAGTGCAAAAGAACTATCTAATAATCATGAGATCATACTGTGTAAATTAGTTCCAGCACATGTGTGATGATGTTGTGGTGACATAGCAATACTTAGTGTATAAATATACCACAGCACTTGATAAAGATGGGTGAGTTACATGGAGATATCCCTCTCACCACCAGCGCTGCAATAAACAACATCGGTCTGTGGCGATTTATTTCCAGCCTGTCTTTTGGGCATCACAGAGAAGAGGGGAAGGTGAGAACATGTGAAGGAAGCACTACATGGGAAACATGGCAACACCAAGGTCAGTGGAAAAGGAGGGGGAGGAGGTGTTCCAGGCACCAGAGCCAAGATTCCTCTTCAGGCCATGGTAATTGATGACCATAGTGAAGCAGCTGTGCCACTGCCCTTGGGGGAGGTCCTCATGCTGGAGTGGGTGGATGCCTGGAGGAGGCTGTGATCCAGTGGGAGACCCAGGGCCCCTGTTTCCAGGCTGGAGAAACCTGTCCTTGGAGGACTACACCCCATGGAAGAGTGACCACACCGTTTTGGGAGAACTGCTGCTCATGACATTGGACCCATGCTGGAGAGCTGTCTCCTGTGGAAGGGACCCCAAAGTCTCACAGGGGAAGGACTCCTCTCCCTGAGCAGTGGAAGAAGACCTAGGGTGACAAACTGACCAAAACCCCCGTGTCCTGCCTCCCTGCGCTGTCAGTGGGAAGGAGGGAGGGGCTGGGGTGAAAAAGGTGCTTTAAGGGCTTATTTTACTTTTCATTATCATCCTCTGTCTCTGTTAGTAATAAATTTACTTTGCAACTTTAGGCTGAGCCTGTTTTACCCTTGAGATGTTTTCTCCTGGTCCTTATCTCAACTCATGAACCCTTCATTAATTTTTTCCCCTCTCCTCTGCCCAGCTGTGGCACTGGAGGGTGTGTGAGTGGCTTTTGTTGGTGCCTGGTGTTGGGCCAGTGTCAAACCACAACACACAAAGGCTTTTTTAAAATACTGTGTTCACAGAAAGGCTAGCTAAATGTGTATGTACTTTCAGACTCAGGCAAGATGTTGTTGAGATGTAATAGATAAGATTTTTAGAAACTACTGGAAAGATTAAAAAAATCCCACTAGTTAGAAATTATAGAATCACTGTAAAATGTCTCACAAGGCTTGATTTGATGATTTTGATTTTTGTTTAGGGGAGGTGATTAATAATTTACAAAATGGTAGATGCTTGCATGGAAAAATCCAGTCTTGAGTTTTTCTCTTTAAACTAGACAAGTAGTTGTTGGCAAATGCCTGTGAACATTATACTGTGTTAAATTTGTGAATTGTGATTTCTGACATGGATAAAGTTATAGGGGTGTGTCGCACTGCCACGCTAGAAGCATCACACGAACTCTGACCTGGGGTCAACCAGGAGGACTAACTTTATTACATCACTGACTCCATTATATAGTCTAGCAAGCAAACCAAGTGATTGGTAAGCACGGTCACCACCTCTCCAATCACATTGGTCAAGACAGGTGTCCATAAAGAGAACTCCACCTCCATGAAAGTATGTAAACATCCATATTGTTTACAAGAACATGAGTGAGAACAAGGACACTTAAACATCAGAAGGCTGGAAAAGCAGGGCAACAGGGGTGTATCAAAAAAATCATTACTTTGACCTATTCCTCTTATATTTAATTGCAGTAGCTGAAGTTGACTTAGTATCTCTGGACCTGTCTGTATCTCTCTTTGTATGTGTCTTGGACATTCCAGAGATGGTGCTTTCTGTGGTCTTTGTGTCCTTAAACCTGTATGCTCTTAAAGCCATGTAGAATCTTGCCCCACTATCCACAAGGTCCTTTTGGCTGTACTGAGAAAGGAAGAGCAACATGTCTAGAGAGGAATGTAGCAGTATGGTATGCTATGAAAAAAACATAGCAACTTGAGCCTTGGAAAAAAGGAGACTGCAGAGTTAGATCTAGGGTTTTTGGAAAGTGGGATATTGTGAACAGGGAGAATAAGTGGGAATTTAATTTTTCTTTTTATTAGTACTTACTTCTACTCTAGTTTAAGTATAGGTGGTTGAGACTTGCATTTGCCTTACATGTAAGTTTACATAAGGGCAGTAATATAGGAGAAATTGAAAAGTGGAAGATCTAGGCAAAACCAGGCCTATGTTAGAGTCTGTATTAAGGAAAATGTAAAATCCTTTCTCTGTTAACAAAAAATGTTGATCTTGAGAAATGAAAAATTGCAAAGAATAGTCAAGAAATCAGGAAGATGTCCCAAAGGTTCCTTTGTGGTTTTGGAGGTTCTTGGGTGCTAGACCTCTAGACGTTCTTCAGGGTTAGTTACATGCTTATTTTTAAAACTTAAAGCTCACCTTCTCATGTAATTAGCCATCTCTGAGACATTTATGAGAATATATGGCAAAGTGCAATGAAAAAACTCAATAGAAATGCTGATTCTTTTTGCCTTTTTGTCTCCTCCTGATCTGACCTCTTGCCAGCTGATGGGATGATGTAGACACAAAGCTGTAGTGATACAGCTCAGAGTAGCACAACCCTATGGAGGTTTCCTGAGCAGCTCTTTGGGATCTGTTACTCTGTTTTTCTACTTCTTTGTTTGTACCTGTTTGTGACAGACACTGGAGCTGTTACAGTAGGTAGCACTGCCAGCAGACTCCAACTGCTCACAGACTCTGACTCCATGCTCTAATTCCAGCAGACTCCAACAGCAACACCCCCTCACAGCAGGTCTAGCAAAAAAAAAAACAAACAAAACAAAACAAAAAAACCAACAAAAAAAACCACACCAAAACAACCAACTAAAAAACTCTACCTTCTCTGTGTGACCTTTCTCTGTGCCATGCCTTCTCCTTCAACCAGCTAACCCACTCTTTTATAACACCCATCCGCATGAGACATAGCTGTGACCCATTAAGGGCAAGGCTGTTCCTCGTCTTTGGTAATTAGCACAGCTGTAACTCATCAGTGGTGAGGTTGCTTGCAATCCGTTCTCCTATATAGAGCAGTGCAACGGGCAGCAGCAGGTGCAGGAGAAGGGACACACATGGAGAAGGCAGAGCTTGTCTAAACGGAGGTTGTTTTCCCCCAGCTGACCTTGGACCTGCTGATTGGCATTGGCAAAGCAAGCAGTAACAACCCCACGCAGCCACTCTCTCATTCTCCTGCAGTGGGATGGGGGAGAGATTTGGAAGAGTGACAGTAGAAAAACTGATTGGTTTAGTCGATAAAGACAAGTTAGTAGGTAAAGCAATAGCTCCATGAACAAGCAAAGCTAAAAAATGAATTCATTCAGTATTTCACATGGTAAGGCTGTTCTTCAGACAAGTTGCGCACCTGTGGGATGAGTGGGTTTGTGGTGCGCTGGGTGAAGATCTGGCTGAAGGGCAGAGCTCAGGGGTTGCGATGAACAGGGCCACACCTGGCTGGTGACTGGCCACCAGCAGTATTCCTCAGGGCTCTAGTCTAGGCCCAGTTCTGTTCAGTATATTTCTCGGTGATCTGGATGCAGGCTTGAATGCACCGTTAGCAAGTTTGCTGATCATTCCAAACTGGGAGGTGCTGCTGGTGCTCCTGAGGGACAAGATGGCTTGCAGAGGGATCTGGGTAGCTTGGAGCATTGGACAGTGATTAAAGGGATTAAATTTAACAAGTCCAAATGCACCTAGGATGGAGTAGCATTTGACACAAGTCTAAACTGAGTGAGGAGTGGCTGGAGAGCTGTCTTGCAGGAAGGGGGTGAGGTTTGCTAATTGGCAGCAGGCTCAATATCATGCAGCAGTGTGAGGCTGGGCAGCCCAGAGTGCAAACCATGTCCTGGCATGCATCAAACACAGTCAGTCCAAAGAGATGATTATCCTGCTGTATCCACTCTTGGCATGGCCTCACAATTGGATATCATGTGAGACCCACCATGTAAAAAGGATATGAAGGTTCTTGAATGCATCCGGAGGAGGGCAACAAAGCTGGGGAAGGGATTGCCGGTATTTTCTCTGAGGAACAGCTAAGGACTCTGGGCTTATACAGTTTGGAGAGTTGGAAGCTCAGGGGTGACTACACTGCTTTCTGCAGCTTCCTGAGGAGGGACAGTGGAGATGCAGGTGCTGATCTCTTGTCCCTGATACAGAGTGCCAAGACTGTGTATGGCTGGGAATGGCTGAAAGCTGTGTCAGTCAATAAGGTTTGGACTTGACATAAGGAAACATTTCTTTATCAAGACCAAACCCTGTGGAAGAGTCTTCCTGGAGGGCTGGTCATGCCTGCCCTTGCCTTCATTTAAGAGTCATTTGGACACTGCCCTTGATAACACGGTTTAACCTTTGGTCAGCCCTGAAGTGGTCAGGCAGTTGGACTGGATGATCAGCGTGGGTCCCTTCCAACTGAGATAGTCTATTTTATTCCTGTATGTACAAGAAATAGGCAAATAAGAAACTGAAACATGGTCAAATTTCACCTTAGCAGGATTAAATATTGTCTTATGGTTCCTCATGACAATTGTGACTTGAAGTTGAAGTGTTTTGATGACCTCACAGGTCATTTTTGTACCATTTTTTGTTGAAGTAAAGTTTTCTCATTCAGAGCATTTCCCATCATGATGTGAAGAATCTTTTTCCCTTCACTGTACTAGAACAATATAAAAGATCTTTCAATTCTCATTTGAGGTTCACTACAAGCAATGATCCAAGATGAACTTCACTTCCACCTGTTGATGAGCCCATAACATAGCATGTAGCTGGTTACTGAGTTGTAGTATACTTCAGGAGTTAGTCTTGTTTGAATACAACAGCTATTGTGCTCCCTGTCCAGTAAGTTGTTTTATTTTTCATAGCCTAACTCACCAACAAAAAAGACAACCCTTCCTGCCATGCCAATCCTCCCAAACCCTAAGTGCTAGTGAAACATCCAGTCTGTCTTGTAAAGTACTTTGCCACCTATGTACTGTTAAAGTGGGCTAAACCGTGTTTGCCACAGATAAATTATACAGATGCTGTTTCACCACTGAAAACTTGAGTTTCTTCACAGTGAAACCATCAGTACTGCTGGGCCTCTTGGACTTCTCTGAAGAGCTGCTGATCATTTCTTGGCTGTGTTTTTTTAAGGCTTCAAGACCTGGAATCAAGTTAGTGGCTTACTTTGTTTTCTTTTTCAAAAGAAAGGTTATAGCTTTCCAACTTTCAGTGAAAAGCCTCAGTATTTGAGTCTTGAAAATAATTTATAAATGCTGGACACACCATGAAATTGTGTATTTCAAAAAACTATTTAGGAAAAACAATGTTTGCTGCTACATATTCTTTCCAAATCTAACTGTAATAGGCACTGAAAAGTGAGGTCTTTATTAAGAAAGGAGATTATATCAAAGTCTGGATATGTATTATAATTAAATGTGTCATGTATAGCTGTGTATCTTAATGTTTAAAAACAGAAAAAATCTTTGAAGAATTATTGTGAGATTTTTTTAAAAGATGACATTCATGCTTTGAAAAAAATGCAATTGCTTTTTGAACATTAGCATAATGAAATCTGAAAATACACTTATGTGGGTAAAAATTGAACCAGTCAAGTCCTTCATAATGTGAAAAAAAAAAAAAAGTTCATTTTTTGTTAAAATTTTAAAGGTTTAATAATAAAAAATAAGACAATAAGAGACATGAAAAGTTTACAGACATCCAGGTGCCTGGCATTCCACCAAAAAAGCACACCTTTGCTAACGAAGGATCACTCCTTAAAAGCAACACCCCATTGCATATTTATAAATCCCATACATGATTCAAACATTGCTTTCGAATTTGGGTGTTTCTGCTTAATTTCAACTTCCCCCCCCCCCAACCATTCCATCCTGTAAATCAATCCTCCTGTGGTTCCATGGAGTCTCAAACTCCCCAATAATGGAGGCAATAAATTCTTCCCTTGGGGTTTTGGTGTCTGTTGCTGTTTTCTCTATCCAGATAGGATAATGTGAAGAATTTCTTGATTATCTTTTCCATTCCTTGAGCTAGTTGCAAAAAGTATCTTACATCGCATAGTTTCTATTTTAATATTATGCTGTAGCCTAAAACCTATTTTTACTACATTACTAAAAGAGACTATAGTAATACAGCATAACTTTCCAATATAACACATATAGTATTCATTTTAATATTTGCGAATAGCCAATCATATAATGTGTATTTATAACAATAAGTACTTGACTTGAGCATCTGGTTGTTCCATTAAAATAGCAACCATTCTATCACCTATTTCATGTTAAGACATACATGGACTAGTAATGTTGTATGATTCAGTGCTTTGTTGTATGGAGAGAGAATTGTAGATAATAAGATAACTTAATTGCTTTGCTGAATCCGTTTCTGTATCTGTATTAGATAAGACTGAAAGGATCATCTGAATTTTACAATCAGTAAGAATTGCAAGTGGCAAATGCGTATCTCATGGAACATATTTAGAAGTATGGAGGTAATTAATTATACCAGATAGATCAATGTGCTAGATTATAGTTCTGATAATGTGTCACATTCTTGTCTGATTTTATGCAAATATATTTGTAGGATGTCCACATGGTCTTTTGCAGTACAGTTTTGGATAGTTTGGATGAATACAATATCTGAGTCACTCCAGGATCTGTGTGTGTTTCTGAGATCATCTGGGGGCTGTTGTCTCTGCCCTTGGAGGTTTGCTAGTGCTTCCTTTTGCATCCTAGCTGTCATGCTTGCCATTTAGGCAAAGACCCCACAAGGACTAGGGCAGGCACCAAAGGTGAGGGGGGGAGCCAGACATGTGTCCCTCAACAGCAAGAATCATGCAATCATTTGACCAAATGGCTAATGGGGAGGCATGATGCATGCTGGGCAACTGCTGAGTGGGGAGCAGTCCCCCAAGCATAACCTTGCATCATAAGCACTTCAGTGCTTGTTTGAAGGCAAAGCTTATCCAGGAAGACAGGAGAGTAAAAAAAAATATGGCAACTTGTAATGGCTTGGGAAAAAAAACAAAAACAACCAAACAGGATATTACGTCTGGTGAACAGCCTCCACTGGCCAAAGGGTGTTAAAAAGAGACTTAGCAGGAAGCTCCGTCCCTTTTCGCCTTCCTGCGGTCAGGGAGGTAACACCTGGGCGCCCTGCGCCCAGAGCCGCGGGGCGGGGGGGGGGGGCCTGGNGGGGGGGGGCCGGGGGCCCAGAGGGCAGAAGGGCCCCTCCCCCCCCCCAGCCCGTTGTTTAGGGGGGGTGGGAGGGGGAAAAGGGGAAGGGAGTTGCGGGGGGCTCAGCCCATGAGGTGGCTGGGCCGGGTGGGCCCGCCCAGGCCCACAGCCGGGCTTGGGATGAGCTGCAAGCGGTGGCGGCGCCGCGCTGGGGTTTGGGTGGCAGCAGCAACTAGCAGCGGCGAAGCCGCCGCAGAGGGGCACCAGCTGCGCGGGCTGGGACAGGAATGGCAGCCGCGAGGGGGGCCGCGACATGGAGAGAGCTCCCTCCCCTCCCGGTCACTCCGGAAGGGGCGAGAAGGGAAGATGGAGCGGGGTGAGGGGAGGCTGAGAGCCCCCAGTCCTCACCCCCTGCAGCATGTGACATCATGGGAAGCTGCGAACTGAAAATAAGTTGTAGACCCTTTTCTCTTCCTCCAACAAGATTGCTGGGATGAAGAAGATGAGACAAAGAATGAAGACTTCATGGAAAAGTGGACATTCTCTTTCTTCCTCGGTGGCTTGGGTGTGCTTTGTCTAGCAACAGTGTGGACTCAGTAAAATTTCACTGAAGGCTAGACAGGCACTTTGAAACATTCCCAAAGACTGAGAGAAAAACCGTGCGGCATTCGGGCAGGCTGCAGGGGGATGGGACACTGGACATGTAGTTGAATTGGAGTTGTTGTTACGTGAAGGAGGGAAAAGTGCTTTGTAACATTTTCATGGGGTTTTTTTCCTTTTTTTTTCTTTGAGTGTGTGAATAAATCTATCTTTCTGATTCATTGATTGTTTTGCCTTTGTTTCTGTTTTGGTCATGATCTCAGATGAGAAAATTGACAAAAAATGTTTGGCAATTAAGTCAAACCAAGACACAACTACAGAGTTGAGGAATACTCCCAGTGCAGGCAGCTCAGTGAGCAGCTGCAATGCAAACTGTGGGTTTTACCTAGGGTGGGGGGAAATGGCCCCTGGCCACCAGCCCTGACCCTGCACTGGCTAACAAAGGGCATGGAAACCTGTGGCACCAGAGAGGGATGTGTGGTATCTGTGGCAGTCACTAAAGGACTCTGTAGAACCCAAATAAACAAAGAGCAGACTCCAGACCAATTATCATGACCAAGATGCACAAATAAGGGGCATGAAGTGTTTCTGAGAAATATATCCCCAGACCATAGGGATACAAAACCCAGAAATTTCTTTGTTTGGGGTCCCTCCCCAGAGCCATCAGCTCAAGCTGTTGTGTTGCTGCTGCACCATGATTAAATGACTTGAAGGAACCAGACTTCTGGGACCCTGCTTCAGGAAACCCGAGGCTCAAGTGGTGAGGGAAACCTGTCTGACTGTGTGAGAGAGGTGTGTGTAGGGAGTCAAGTGAGACACCTTTTGGCTTGCTGAAGCCACCTGCTGTGAAGGGGCTTCGGTCTCAGTAGTCTGGGGTGAGGCAAATGTGACTGCTACAGTGACATCAGAATGGTCAGACGTGTGTTTCTTTAACTTACTCAATCCCCTGCAAAAAAAAAGGGAAGGGAGCAAATGAGGGAATTAATGTATGGTTTTAATTTTTTTCCCCTATCCTAAGAAGCTTGCATTAGTTTGCTATGGCACTCAGGAGGCTGTGTGAACTGGGGAAAAGATTACTTTTGAATGATATGCAGTTTAGAAAAACAGAAAGTGAAGAAGTGGTTCACAAAACTGTATGGTTCCTGTTTGTGTCTGGAGACTGCTTGTCACATAATGTGAACCCTGATCCTGCAGCTAGAGCCTGTAGGATTTCTGTGGTAGTGGATGAGATGGCTATGCTTTTGACATCGGTAGGCTGGCTTACACACATAGCTAATTTTTTTTTCTGTTTTTTTCTTATTAATGTCTAAGAAGGGAGTAAACCAGAACAACTTTCACAGGGATGTGGTAGAGAGTTGTAAGGTGGATTAGACAGGATTCTAGGTAATCTCATCATGGCTCTTTCCCATGAAAAAAGTTGGGCCAGATGACCTTCCAGCCTGGTCTGTTCTAAGATTCCATTTTTCAAAACTCTAAACCCCACTTGCATCTTCCTTGCAGAGATATAGGGAACTTATAACTAAATTTAAACAGATTATAATTTGCTGTGTAATCAAGTGTGTTAAAAACAGATAGTCCTTTGCTATAAAAAATGGGCTTTGCCCATTTGTTTTAGACTGATAAGCAGAAACCAGTGCTCAAAAACTAGAAAAAATTGGATTTGTGGTTTAGACCAGGGGTCCTCAA
>WAAE01008325.1:0-11817 GCA_013400495.1 Nicator chloris
TCTTCTGCTTCCATTGCCCATGTATATTAAAAGAAAGCAGTAACATTCTAAGCAATAAATGCTGCAAACTACTAAAATTCCATTTTGACTAAGATTTGGAAAAGATATGTGGGGGTTTTTAAATGCTTTTGAACCTGATAGTACCAATTTTTATCCCTGGCCTTTATAGCAACTCTGCCTCCTTTCCCACTTCTCAGTATATCCTCCCTCTCCCTGTGCAATAACCTCTGCTCCTTCATCCTGTATGAGTTGTGTACACTTGGATAGTGGATCAATCACCATAACAGCTGTTGTCTTTAAGGTTTATTAATGCTTTCCAACTGAATTTCTGTTTTCCTGCTAATAACCCTACCAGTGGAACACTTCTCTGGACACACAGTTATTCATGTGACAAATTTGCCACCTGAATGCTGGTGGGAAATTAGTAAGCCTTGCATCCAACTGGAAGCAAGTCATTTGTGATTTCTGCAATGGGCTTGAAACTGGGATTATTTCACTACAGGTCTGTCTTCACTCCTAGCAATGCTCAGGAAAGAAGAGCAGCTGATGTATGTGGAGGGATGAGTGGCACAGGTACTACCCATAGGCACTTGTTTGGCCCCACAGTTGTCATTAGCTTGGATTTATGGAGTGAGGCTGAAAGGAGGAGAGGATTGAAGTGAAGCGAGCAAGCAGAAAGTGAGGGTTTGGCCCAGCTGCTGCTGGTAAGAATGAGGAACAGCTCTGTAGAGAGAGACATCATGGTGCTGGAGCAATGAAATTCCTATGTGGCTTGTGTGGGTCAGGCTCTTTGGTAATAATGGGCTGGGCAAAGCCGCAACATAAATGCCTCTGCAGCAGCAGTGAGGACTTTGACCAAAAAGAAAGCCAGACTGGGTTTGTTTATGCTCCTCTTGGTTGAGCAAAGCTGCAGATATCATTTCAGTAGCTCAGCTAATAGCTGCTACCTGTCTCCAGCAGTTCTCTCTAGTTTTCTGTAGATAGGCAATGCACAGGACTACATACCACTACTGGGCACAGCTCCTGTTCCCTGTGGTAGAGATAGAGATAGTATGTGGTCTTTTGCATCATTATGCTTTGTCATTTTAGTGCATATTATATTTGGCAGTCAGAATAGTTGGCCGAGCTGAGTCATCTCTCTGCTTCAAAACAGTGCAACTTAGCAGTTCTGTTTATCTTTTACTGATTCATTTTAATGGAAGCTGGAATTTGAGAAGTTTAAAATTTAAAAGGAAGAGTGTGACTGCTGTAAAGCAGGGATTTAACTTGTGGCTTTCTTTTTTTCCTTATACTTTCTTTATTGGCCCCAGGCATGATAACAGAGCTATCTGTACCAGCAGTGTCAGTATTTTTATGCCAACTGTAAAAATAACCTGAACAATTTATTCTGAAGAAGCCAACACTTCTCTCAAATGCAGCATTGCATTGAGGGAGGGGGGGCAACATATTCCTCTTCCAGACAACTGAATATTGAAAAGAATGCAAAACACACTGAAAAAGCAGAACCTGTCACTCATCCCTTGGCGGCTCTCAGCACTGGAAAGGATGGATGAAGAAGTCAAACATGGCCATCTATATCCAGTCACTTGAATGCTGAGCTCAGGGGAAACTCCTTGGGAGATGGGATACAAACTTTTCTGTGGGATGTGCTCTGAGTGCCTGTGATGGCTCTGCAGCTGAATGGACATAATGCTGTAGGGCATAGCAAAGCCATTGCCAGCACGTGCTTGACAAAGCCCATGGAAGGATGCAAGGAGACAGGAGTCCTGCAAGCCCTGCCAGGACCCCTCAACTGCAGTGGGACACCTACGGCTGATGCAAGGTTATCCTTGGGGATCCAGGCATACCTGGTGCTACAGTGCATCGCTTACTGTGGCTTTTGAGGAGCTGTGTGTGCTGGACCTGACCTCATCCTGCATGAGGATTTAGGGGGAGTGGGTTTGGCTCTTCACAAGCAAGGCTGACACTGAGCCAGGTGTGCTGTGGCAGCAAGGGGCTGCTGGCAATGGTTTCCACCTTTCTGCCCTTAACACACACCATGCCAGAGAGTTCTTGCAGTGCTGCAATGACCCACCCTCTCCCTCATCTCTCTCCCCCAGCATGAGCAATGCATGACAAATGCAGAGCCATGCACGCATGGGTACAATCTGACTGTTCCACAGTCAGCAGTGCCTGCCCATCAATCCACTGGAGTCACTTTAAACTGCTTTTATTCTATTTGTTTCATTATGCTGTTACGGCTCTCCTCAGACACAGTGCTAATTAACTCAATCCCATCCTAGCAACTCCTGGCTCCCACATCATCTCCAGGGTTTCCAGTCCAGGGAATTGTAACAGATCATTTATCCCAGGGGCTTTAAATGGATGCTTTTCCATGATGGAGCTGTAGGCAGAGGGACTCATAATTGCCGAGGTGCATTCAAGTCTCTAGCTCAGTATGCAGCATCAAAATTTGTATAGATTTTAAATAGTTCATCACTGGGCTTTGGTATATTTAGTCATTCAAATTAGGAATCTAGAATTTTGTTCTGCAGAGAGCTGGTGTGTGTCATTGTCAGAGGTTAGCTCTGCCACCCGTGTCCATGCAGAGGAGTTCAGGCAAATTAAGTCAGAAGAAGTGACTGGCAGCAAAAGATACAGCAAAATCTGTGGCACATGATAATTCCATGAGGGCCTCCAGGCAGCCGTGGGCTGGGTGATGCCAGCACATTGTCCAGCAGGATATACACTGCCGAGGGGTTGGGAAACTCAATTAGCAGGGAGCACTGCCTGGGATTGCAGATTATAGCCATTTGCGTGGTCTAGGTAAGGTCTTTAGGCTTCAAGCCATGAGCTACCAGCACTTGGTGACTGTCATCATCTGTTCATCTGTTGCCCCCTGTTCTCTATGTGGATTGCAAAACTCTGGAGGCAGGGAGATGCTCTTGCTCTTTGCTGTGTCCTGTGGCTGCAGCACAGGCTCATACCCATTAGCAGCAGTGCCAGACTCGGAGTCACAGCTGGCAGAGACCTGAGGTTTGGCAGACTCCCAGACCCACTAGGCAGTGCTGAGTCCCACTGCAAAGGGGTGGTTTAGAAACAGGGAGCCAGAACTTCATTTTATTTTGTTCATGACCTCTGGTTTGTCCCCCTTTCTTGACCCAAAGGAAGTCTTTGAAAAGGGGCTCCGGTAGAGATGACTTGGGAGGGGTCTGTGTGCAGCATCTCCCGGACAATGAGATCTGCTCAGGGTGTCCAAAGTTATCCCAGCCACAAAGCACAGTGGAGCCTTTTGTCCACAGGACAGTCTATTTCAGGGAAATGCTGCTGTTCAGGAGGGGGTTGATTCTGTAGGGTCTCAACACCAATTCACCTTGACAGGAGAGAGCAGGAAGCACTCAGCACCTCTCCCTAGGCTCTCAGAGCATGCACAGCACTGAAGTCTTTTTTCTACCTCTTATTTTTATGCATTACAGTCACATTATAAAGAAGTCCTGCAGAACATTGAATTACTTACTGCACAATTATAATCATATTTGTATATCTATAAGTAGGTCACCAGTCTCTTAGGTTAATCAATTATAATGGCATTCACACTGGTTTCTTTCATAAATCACTGACTTTTAGTGTATCCACTGAGATAATGGAGGAAAACCATCTAATTTGGATCTAAGTAAAATGGAATGTGAACGTGCATAATTTGCTCTTACAAAGTGTATCTAATGTTCTCTACATCTGTATTTATTTGTGCTGTTTCATGCTGCATATCGTTTAAGTGGCAAAAAAATACAGAGGCTGCTGCACTTAAAATTAAATGACCCAGAATAATGCAATTTATCCACATTTATTTTACATTGTTCATCATGAAAGATATTTTAATAACCTAGTTCTGATGCCTGGTGCACTCATTACCAATCACTCTGAAATCTGAGTCCTGACAGCAAGATTGTTTGGTGTGCCACAGGGATATTTTGGGAAGCTGTTTTGCCATGTAAACTAGGAATTCAAGTGGAGAGGGTGGGCTTTAGTCAGGCTGGAGACTGAGAAGGCTTTAGGACATAGCTGGAGGCCACCAAATAGTGGGCATCTAATGAGCCACTGAAGCTGTAGCTGCTCTAATGGCTGCCCAAGCTGCAGTTTTCAGAAAACTCAGTGAGCACAACAAATAATAACTGAATGGTTTCTCTTTTCTGCCTGCTTAGCATGGGTGCCTCAGTACTGCTGTTGGAGAATGTTTGTGCCACCCTCAGTGGTGTCCTGAGCAGGTTTTGCTTGGCTGGGTCAAAGGGACTGGAATGGATGCTGTGAGGTACAGACCAAGACCTAGACCTGTGCTACCAGAACTGGCTGATCCCAGTTTGACTGAAGAAACTGGAGAGGAGGGAGATTTCTGGGGCTTGGGATGCTCTTCAAGGTTGTGGGTGACGTGCCTTGGGCTAGCTTGGGTTGGTGAGGGCGTGAGCTAATAGCAACCTACAGCTATCTGCAGAAATGACAGAGCCAAACTCTTCTTGGTAAATGCAAATGATGTTACAAGAGGCAACAGCAGCTTGGGAGACTCAAACTGCAGATCAGGAAAACTTCTCTGTGAGACAGATGCATGGTCATCCAGTGGGATTGTGGCATCCACAGCCTGGAAAGTTTTCATGCTCTGGCTAGACAAAGCCATGGTCAAGCTTATTTAGTGCTGGTGATAACCCTGTTTTGAGGAGGAGGCTGGATGGGAGGCTCTTCCCATCAACATTGCTGTGGTCCCATTCTTCAGGGTCCCTGAAAGGGGATTCAAGAAGGGTGACACAATGGGGTGTGAACTCTTGTCTTCATAGCAAATACACCTTGAGTTTTGATATCACCTGAGTGAGAGACACAACTTTAAAGACAGGGGGGCAGGGAGGTAGAGGGTCTGGTCAGCAGAGACCATTCCCTGCCTCAAGCATGGTGGAACACTCATTGCAAGCAGACTCCGTCTGAGTGATGAACTCAGATATCCCTCTTGGAGCAAATGTAAAGCAAACCAGCTTTAGCTTTCTGTCTGCAGGAATGTCTGCCTAAGCATCCCCTTGGCTGTCAGCCTGGACAATGCCAGTATTGGAGAGGTGGCGATGCAGGGGCTGCATCCTGAACAAAACCAGTGTGCAAATTAAATGCAGAGAGGGCTGCTGGGACTCACCTTGGGCAGAGTCACTGACTACTGTGGGAATGAGTTATTGGTCAGGAAATGAATTCTGCTTAAGCGGTCTGTTTTGCGACTGCCGAGCAACTTTGTGTTGATTGCCAAACAGGACCTGAAAGAGCAGGCAAATGTTTGAGCTCAGCTTTGTGAGACGGCAGCTCCGCGGGTTTTCCCCATCTCCAGTGCTGGGAGCTGCAGGCTTGCTCCGGGCATACTGTGCCTTACGGCTCCCTGCTATGCTGAGAGCTCCACATCCCCACAGATCCACACGATTCCCTGCTAGCTGACCGGGCTGCTGTCAATGCCTTAATCCCAAAGCAGCTCATGAGGGGGAGCTGATAATAGAGCCTAACCAAATTGCACGTAAAAAAAAAAAAAACCTCGGATGCAACCTTCTGCTAAAACTCTCCATCTCTCCAGAAGAAGCTGCTACCTGAGGCACAAACAGCTTTTTCAAATCTTCTTCTGAGGGTTTTTGCGTGTTTTGAAAAAAAGCCACCAAAAAAAAAAAAAAAAAAAAAAAAAAAAACAAAAAACCAAAACACCCAGAAAAAAAAAAAAAAACCCTCCAAGAATTTTTGTATTGAATTGTTTTCTGCTTCCTTTATGGAGAAATAGCAATTTTTATCCAAGGGATTTCTGCTGCATGGAGCTGTTTAGTTTTGACAGAAGGTGGCTTGCTTTTTTATAATCTGAAATTGTTTAGCAAAAGTGCCCTGGCTCCTGTGACTTAGCCAGCTGGAAGGTCTGGCTCATTATTGATGTAATTATTTACTCATTTGTTGTGGTAGAAGCAGAGCCCTCAGCCCATCCACGTCAGCCTCAGGCATTGTGGAGGTTCCCGTGCAGATTTGGTGACTGTGCCTGGGGTGAATGGGATGGGGATGGCTCTGGAAAAGCGTTTATGAGGATTTATGTGTGTCGGACTCCTGTTTTAGAATGGAAATGTGTCAGTACATCATAAATATTTCGAGTGACTTACATTCACCAGTTCGGGTGCCTTAGCCCCAGGAGCAGATAAATTGTGGTTTAACGTGTTATTTACACTTTCACGAAATTTAGTGTCTTTGGAAAGCACTGTGTGAAAGTCCTGGAGGTAAACGGACCCCTGGTGGGATGGATAACCAGCAGGAAGGGTTCTGCCAGATCCCAGGTCCTACTCTGCACAGGGCCCTGGGGGCAGTGTTGAAAAGCAACTCCTTAAATTGTTTTATATCTCTATAGATGAGTTTAATCCCTTTCTATTTCTGCAGGAGTTTGGAAGTCCTACACGTCTGAAATGACAGCAGGTAACACAATAGAGGGCTTAGCTGAATTTTAGGTATGCAAATGAGCTACATTAATTAACAGTAATCTCTTTAAATGTATGGCAGAGTAATACCAGTCTAGTCTATAGAAAGATTCTTTGGGACTTAACAGTGAACTGGGACTAATTAATTATGCAATAACCCATGGTTAAGCAGATGATATCAGCAAGTCAATGGGTAGGGTTTGGATTTGCCATTTTCCCGCAAGGATCCTTTGTGTTTGCTCTGTGAAAGTCTGCAATGGTGTCTGTGGGGGTGCCTATAGTTTCTGAAATTCCCATGTGGATCATGGGTGTAATAACCCACCCTTCACTAAAGGAAAACTATTACAGCATAAAGCTTGCAGGCTCAGAGCAGGTATAGCTGAAAGGGAGAATTGAGTATTTTATTAAGAACAGATAGTTGGCTTAGGACCTTATAAGCACCTATCTAAGCCCTGTTCAATTAATGAAATACAATTTAAAGCAAAAAGGATTGGTACTAACCAAACCACTGCAATATAAGCTCTTCTAATTATGCAATAAGATAACGTCCACCAGATTAAAATTTTAATTAGCTTAATTTAGAAATTGAAAAAGCATTAGATTTCTGGTTCTGGAATACCTAAAATGACCTCAAGGGGGGAAAGAAATTAAAAATCATTTGAGCATTGTGTATGTGCTCACGTCTGTTGTTTTCTGAAAGACGTCAGCAAATCCCAGGGGGCTTGGGCTCCTGGCTTTGCTTGCAAGAATCTGATTGGGGAGCTTAGGAGAGCTTGGGGAGCTCTGGGAGCAGGGGCAGTGCAAAGGAGTGCCCAGCACTCATTTCCAGCCCCAGCTGCCTGCAGTCCCTCGGGCTCTGCTTTCAGAAGGCAGGAACATGCTGGCTATAACAGGGACTTTTGTTCTTTTTCGTTTTCCTTTTCCTCTTTCCTTTTCCCTATTCATAGATTTAAAGGCCAAAACAGACCACTCAGTCCAACTAATCTTACATCCTGCATGACAAAGGCGATCCCGCTCATCCCCTAATTCCTCAATACCATGGCTGACCATGACCATATGATTATACACCCTCCTGGAAATGCACTGGGAGCCTCTGTGTGCTCCAGGCACCTAGCAGGACCCCACTGAAAACACCCAGCCTTGATTTAAAGACTTTAAGTGGCAGATGATTTATCGCATCCCTCATGAAACCATTCCAATGTATAATTAACACTTACAGTAAAATAAGTCATTGGGACTGAAAGCACAGAGAGCTGTAACACACAGGGTGCACAGTGTACAGTTGTGTTTAGTTATGAGCTAAGGAATCCAACAAATTGCTTTTATGTCCTTTCAGGGAAGAAACAAAGATGTTTTAACCATTTGCATAGCACAGAAGCTCTCCAGCCCAGCTTTTGAAAGGGCTAGAGGTTTGCTAAGGAAGTTTTGAGGAGATGAAGTAATAAAGAAAAGAGAGTTTTATGGTGCAAGGTCGAGTGGGGAACTTTTATTGGAAGGGTTTGGCCAGCCCCTAGTCCCATGGGGAAAGCAGGAGGAATTTGACTATGGTGTGATTCCCTTTTGGAAAGTCAAAGACATTCCATACAATTGCAGAGCAGCATAAGAGAGAAACACTTATTCCTCTGTAAAGGCTGTCAAAAATGGAGGAGGGCAGAAAGTCCCAAACACTAGATTTCATGAAAGCCCTGAAGGTAAAAATGATCTGCTGGCTTGAAATTTATCTTAATGAGCAAAATCCAGCCAATGAAACAGGGTGCAGATGAAAGTGACAGATGGAATCATTTAAATTTTGATTCTTTGCATGAAAGAAAATAATATTTTTGATAAGTTATTTTTCTTCTGGTTGTTACAGTGTTCTGCATAGTGTCACAGCCAGATTAATTATCCTGAGTCTCTCAAAAATTCAGAGTTAGAGGGAGCTCTTGGAAAACTGTTATATCACTTGGGACTTAGGCAGGTCCATAAAAGCTCTGTGGGGTAGGAGGACACATATTCTTCAAGGGAATCTCCTAAATTTTGATGCTGAGAGATGCTGTCCTCCACCCCTTAGTATGCAAGGCCAACATTATGTGTTGCTTATCTTTAACAGGGAAAGATGAGCAGGAAAATGATTGGAGCGAGACCCATGCATTATAATAATATCATGTCTTCATCATTTCTTAGGACAAATAATTCTTTCACAGTAACCTAGTGCACATCTGTGAGTAACTGTGTACACACACAGCAGTGGACCCTTGTCCCTGTGAGAGGGCAGGAAACAAAGCCCTGACCCCCTCTCCTCTGCCCACTTAATTTCTGATTATATCAATGAGCAGTTAGCAAAGTTTCAAGACACAAAGGAGGTCATCTGCTGGCTTCTCTGATTTAAGCAGTGTCGGACTAGAGGCTATAGATGTACTACAGTACGCATAGCAAGTGTTTGACTGTGCAGCCCTCAGCCTGGGGCATGAAGAAATCACACTAGAATCAGACGGGTGAGGGGATGTCGAGGCTGTGGTGAGCCTGCTGCTGGTCCCCAGCCATGCTTTCCATGTATTCAGCCTTCCCAAAGCGCTGAGCAGGAGGCTGAGACGGGATGAGCAGCCCGTGCTGCTCAGCCCTCGCTGGGCGGAGTGCTGCTCACAGCATGCAGAGGGTACCCCACACTCATCTCCTGCCCAAGGCAAGGAAGGAAGGCTCTGGCCAGGGGGCATGGTCTGCACCTGCACTCCCTGCCACGTGGCTCTGTGTCAGCTGGAAAAAGAAGTAAGGGATTGCAAGGAATTTCTTCAGATGTATTCCAGCAGCAGATTAAAATAGCTGCTACTATTTTGATCCAGTGAAGTAGCAGCTCAGGCACATGCAGGAGTGGCAGCATCTCTGCAAAGAGGGATTCCAAGGGTGGCCTGTGACTGTAGTGATGCAAACACAGGGCTGGCCCAGGGTGCCTGGGGAAAGCTGGCCCAGGTGGTAGAATTTAGGATCAGGAGGTATAAATTCAGACTGCCCTGGTTTTCTTTGAGCTATTGCAAAGTGCTGCAATGCTATGAACCCTCAGTGTTTTTGGAAAACCACAAGAAACTGCTGCACTCAATATCTGTTTTTTACATCCAGTCCAGCTGGAGATTTTCTACTTAATTCTGTTGTGGTGAAATTTTAAATGTTTGATTGCATTTTTGTTTTCTTTTCCAGAAGTTTCAGCGTAATATAACACAAATATTCTGCTTCCCTGTGGACTCATGGCAATAGTCTGTGTGTTGGGGGGGCGTGGTGGTGTTGGGCTATGGAGGAAAGGAAGCTTTTTCTTTTTTAGGAGTCTTTTTACACATAACTGGAATGTGAAACTCCTGCTTTGTCCCTCATTTTCTATTTTATAGAGGGATATTTGCTACTGCCCTGTAGCAGCTTGGCAGATCTAGATTTGAATAAAAGAATGCATCTTCAGAAACTGTGAATTATTTATTTGCTATTCCTGGTAAATCTGCAGTTGCAAAACCTCACTACAAAATGAGGATTTCTTTGTTTCACTGGACTATGGGATCACTCCCTGAAGATTCATCAGCCCTGCTGCTGGAAGAAGCTGTCCTCAAAGCTTGTTTTATTATTATTATTATTATTTGGTAATGCTTGAGATTATTTTTGCTTCACCTTCATTTATTCTTCTGTTCATATAAAAAACTAGGTAATTGCATGAAATCATCTGAAATTTGAGACCTCTTCCTGAGATTTTTTTTTTTTTGCTCCTGCATCTGATCCTCTGTCACATAGGTTAATTCCACAACACCGTGTTGCCCGAATTCAGCATTAATTTCAACAAGCAAATATTTGTACAGCATCCAAGATGCAGTCTGTACACAGAATGACACCAAATTAAGTTAAATTGATAGCAACTACTCTAGGATTGAAGAGTGTCCAGGCAAAAGGTGGTACTAGTTTAACCAAACCTTTTTCAAAACTAGTGTTGTTAAACTGGAATAATTTCACTGTGAAGGGCAAATTTCACCTTTCAGGTGTCTTGAATGCCTTTGGACCAAATCCCACTGCTTTAACTCCACATAGGACTACCTATTGAGATAGCGTGAGGTAATACTGTATCTCTTCTCAGTGTTATTTCAGGGTCATGTGGTTCCCCCTGGGTGTTAGAAGATTCAATAAATATTCGTATGAGTCTTTTAGCAGCCCTTTTCTTCAGTGTAAAACTACTGTTCAAGACCACTGTACATTATCTTAGTCTCTCACCTACTGTAATCGGGCAAATGCTGCAGGTTTTATCCTGAACTAGGTCAGATACACCAGTTTTGCATTCTATATCTTCAAAGTGGGCACAAAGTGTCCCTTGGACCATATGGTCTGCAGCCCTGGGCTTTGTTGGCTCACACTCTTTCTAATTCCTCCTAATCTGCCCATAAGTACCTCCAAAAGGGTTCTTCACACACCTCACCAGTAATCTCTTTCAATGCCTGGTTGCTCTTTGGACCTAATGCCAGATGGTATTAATATACCCATCACTGTAATTATCCAGACAAGCAATCTGTGGCAGGAGCAATCTCAACTTCTCACTTTTCCCACTGATTCAGAGGAATACTTGAAAGAGCCCTTTCATCCCCATGGATCCTGTTCCCTGGAGTTGTCCCAGGCTGTCCTCATCAAAAGGGAATTTGATGTTTCAGCAGTTTCTCAGCCAGTCTCATGCTGGGAAAGAATCAGTGGTGATGGGGCAGTATCATTTATTCACCCTGCAACTGTTGCCTAGACACTTGGTACATGGCCAGGTGTCAGTCTCACATTAGGTCCTCCTTTAAAACCTTTCACAGGACCGAGATCTGTGTGTGAAATGGAAATTCTGCTGAGACCTTGTAACTTGAAGGCTAGCCTGCCTTTTGTCTGGCTCCAAGATTTGCCACAGTGAACAGCCTGGCTGGAAGGTTTCTGATGACAGAAGGGAAAGGAGGTACTCCCAAATCCTTCCTACACCCAGCAACTTCTGTGCAAATACCTCCTGCCAAGTCCATCTTCCCATGGGGCATTTAGACAAAGTTTATTTAGTGATCAGTCCAAAGCAAAATTAAACTGTAAGGGATTGTGTTGCAATTATCTTGCAAGGTCGGTCCCTTGCGTATCGAGGTCTTTGGTTCAAGCTTTCAAAGACTGTACCACACACCCAAAGAGCTTTGGACAATGTTTGTGTTCAGGGAGGCAAGATACATAAGTAGAGATAAATGCAAGATCAGTTCAATGGCTGGAAAAAACAGAGCTCTTTTGAACACCTCAGCCTTTCCAAGACCCATCTCCTAATACAGAGCAAAATGTTACGCTTGCATCAAGTGTATTTGGTTTTAGGAATGAGCAGCAGGGATGCCATAGTGACAAGAAGGAAGACTTTGATGCCCACATC
>WAAE01008326.1:0-37644 GCA_013400495.1 Nicator chloris
AAAATATGTCATTTTTCTTTTGTAAGTGACACCTTATTGGTGTGGGTATTCAGGAAAGCGCAAGCAAAAACCAGTGCATTAAAAAGTTTAATAATTGCCAAAGACTGAGAGGAATGACTGCTATTGTCCATGAAGCCAAATAAATCACAATCCTGCAGTAATTAGTCTTGCAAAGGTAGGATGCTTAGAGAAAACTAGTCATAAAAAAAATAAATAAAATAAGACTATTTCTTTAAAATAACAACAGAAAGCTGAAATGGCTGCTGAAAGCTGGTAGTTCCTGACTTTCAACATAATGAATACCACAGGGACATGAATGCACAATTTCACAATCAGTCTTTCATTTTTCTGGGAAATAAAAGAATGAGGAATCCTGCCTTATTAGGAGAAGCAGGAAATTTTAACTCTATGCTCATGTCAAAGAGGAGTGCCTCAGGCTTATCAGGACAGTCTGACCTATTCATTAAGAAAACTGCATGAATATTATATAGAACTGCCAGTTGGGTGTGAGACTCTTAGAGGAAATCTGACTACTCCCCTCCATCTTTTGAACCAGCAAAACCTCTACCTTTTTTAGTTCTTAACTGTCCCTAATGCAGAGGAAAATGTGGCGGAAGAACCAAAAAAACTCTTTCTATATAACAACAACATAATAGTTCAAATCAAATAAACATCAACAATGAAAAGAATTTGAAAGAATTTGAATTCTTAAAAACTTCTACTACACTGCAAAAATCTATTTGCTAGGGAAGATCATCATGCACAGTGTTATAAAGATCTCAAGGACACAGTTACTTCACCATTCATATTTCTTTTCATGTATTAGATATATAGGAGCCAATTGTGTACTTGGCAACTTCATCTCAGATATCCCTGGAAGTAAAATTATTACAGCAGGTTCAGAAACTGAAGCCCATGGACATCTGGAACTAGAATTAGGGCACCTACTGTCAGCTGGCTATTCACATATTGATGCTTTAGAAAAGCACAGCTCCCGAAAGGTCACTAATTTTCTGAGCCAAGTAAAGCCCAGGATGTTGTTGAGCCAGTCTCTTCTCCCACCTCCTTCCCCAGTCACTATCAAAATAAAGGACCCCTTTTCAGGAATGGCAGTCCCCTCATTCAGCTGTACAGTGGCAATAGTGCTGATCAGGAAGGAGGCAGAAAAACAGCTGAGAGCAGAGTATATGCCTCTTTAGTAGCAGTTTGTGTTTATCTTAAAATTTAAACTAGACATAGAAACTTACAGAAGATTATTTATTTTTAGGCAGTTAAAATGTAGTTCAAATTCTGCTGTATCCAGGATGTTATTACTGATTGTTCATTGCTATTATTTTTACACTTGTCTGGTAAGTGTCAGGATGGGAAACCTTAGGAGTTATGCAGAAGTTTGTCAAAGAGTTATCAGGGAAAAGAATTTTAAAAAATTTCAGACTGGAACATATCATTTATTCTGGTTGATCAATGAGAAACATTTCAGAAGGATTCAAAATGATTTTAGACATTATCTTTGCAAGACATACATGATCCATTTGCAGTTCCTCAGCAGATACTTTGATTCCATAAAATTGACATGATTTTATAACAAAAAAAAAACATTTCTTGCAAACAACCTGCTACTATTTTTGTTATTTTAAAATTGT
This sequence comes from Nicator chloris, assembly GCA_013400495.1. Lineage (NCBI taxonomy): Eukaryota > Metazoa > Chordata > Aves > Passeriformes > Pycnonotidae > Nicator > Nicator chloris. Next base: position 1,644 of record WAAE01008326.1, read on the forward strand.
AGTCATAATTTTATTCAGCATTCAATACTGACAGCTGCGAGTTTTTAGAAATTACAGGACAGCTTTAATTTAAAATATGAGATTTTAAACAAAGGCACCTTCTTTCTCTTGAATTGTGTTTTTTTTCTAAACTAAAATTAGTTCATATTTTCAGGCAGCCAGAAACTAAGATCTTTTATCTTAAATACAATTAAATGGGCCTAGGATCTGAGATTTTAAAAATGTTATGTTGAGGGACTCATACCTACTCTTGAAAGTTGAATGAAACCTCAGAACTGCAGTACTAAGATGTGCATTTACTTTGCAATGAACAGTAGAAGCCCAATATCCAGACAAGCCCAATACCCAAAACTGTTTTACAGTTTTATGTAAAACCTTATGATGATAAAAACAAACAAAAAAACCCCATACATATGAAACTCTGAAGAATCAAAGTGCTTCAAAATTAATTCCATAAAAATATGAGTATCCCTATAACAATTATTACCAAGTTCACTGACATTGCACAGAAGAGGGCAAACAATTATTTTCCTTCCCATGGAAGCCAAGAACCAGTAAGACATATCCACCATTTCATATTAATTGTATATTTGTGAGACAACTAAGAAAATCTACAAGAGTTACAGAGCTAACAATCATGCTTCTAAATAATAGATATTAATATATGATTAATTAATCTATCATTCAATTTTAAATGCAGCAAAGAAAAATTTGATGAAGCTGTATATCGCATGCTTGTAAAAGACAAATATATTCCCCTTGGACTGGTATATTCTCTCAAGATCTTTTTTTTTTTTTTTTTTTTCCCAGTGGAACAGTTGCCACAGAAATGTGAAGGAAAAAAATATCAATTGAAGACAAATTATGTAACAAAGAAGTGTTATCACATGCTATAAAATCAGAGGCTGACAACTGAAAACTAATTACACATTGTATGGTATGTAACCAGAATCACAGTCTGTTCCACCAGTCTTCCTTGGCTGGAATAGGGAATATCCACTAGCAATAATAAAAGTCATTTTTCTATCTTTACTGTTTTACATCTGTGCTCAACAACATACTTTTACATATTCGATACTACAGCGTTCAAATCCTGCTAGTATAGATTTAATAGAGAAAAGCATGGGGAAAAAAGGCTTACTCATTGCAGAAGGCTGTACCTTTTTCATTCAGAATTTGTCGTGTTTTTGGCAGTAAGTTTACTACTGAATTTGGGAATGCACAGTCTGTTCAGGATGTATTTTACCTTAAAAAGAACACTGACCACTTGTTCTTCAATAAATGTTTAAGGAAAAATATCCAAAATGTATTGTTCTATAGTCATGAAAATATAAACGGCATCACTAAATTACATAAATTAGTAAACAAGACAGAAAAGAAAATGGACAGCAAAGTGTGAAAGTCTGCGGTCGCCACTAAGTTACCCACATAATTAGGACAAGAATTGACTGCAGAGAAGTGCAGAAAGACTGTACAAATCCCCATGATTATCATAGAACCAAAAGTGAATAAGGATAAATATAAAATACAACTTAAAAAAAAAAAATCAATCCCAGCTTCACAAATAAAATAATGGATCCTGAGTTACTCATTAAAAATTTAAGATCAAGTTCATGAGTTTTTAATAGAAAACTTTCCAGGAAAAAGGTTTTCTTTTCAACAATAATTCATAATTCTACTCAAATATTAAGAAATACAAGGATGATTTAGGAGGAGGGAAAAAAAAAAAGCCAGAACTATACGATTCCTTCATTCATGGGAAATGTGAATTGTGTAAAACTGTGTTGTTCAGTTGTGGTCCCCTATCTTAAAAAGAATGTAATAGGACAAGACATAAAAATGAAAAGTATTATCAAGTTATATAAAACTTTACACAGAAAGAATTAGTTTAGACAGTTATATCATACTATATAATAAATGTATGGCTTTTGGAGGATAGATAATAACCGATTATTCAGAATTCCAAGAATGAAGGCTTATGAAATGAGGCTCTTAAGCACCAGACTCTAAAATATAAAAGTAGATTCCACACAGATTTGGCTCAAAAAAATGTAAAAATAATTGCTATAGCTAGATAAAACTTATATGGATTCAACAGAGAAAATAGAAGAGAGATACACTGTTGGTTACAAGGTACCTAGAGACCATATCTGGTATCTGAGAACATCTTAAGGCTAAGAAAAGATTAGAAAAAGTTTCATGTAGGCCTAGCCTATTTATGCATTTCTTCTTTAAGCATTTGTTTACAGGTAATTGTGGACACAGAATATTGAGGTCTTGGAACTTTGAGGTGTTGACAGAAGTAAAAATTACAAGGAAAAAGTAATATTTTTCATGTTACAAAGTAGCATCTGCTGAACTCTAAACACAATTATTATCTCATTTGTCTATATGCCAAAGATCAAGCTTTGGAAAAAAATATTCTGCTTTGAGTCCTTTAAGTTCAGAAGTTATATTACAAATTTGATAATAATTTCTGTTCTTCCCAATAATTGTGATAACTTCCTTAAAGTATTTGAATAGAAAATATCAGATGCAAAAACCACAAGATACGAATAAGAAATGTCAGGGAAAAGTGTATGTGCTGTAAAACATAACCTTAATTTAAACCTAAATTTCACTGTATCAAAGCATTTTCACTCATTAGCTCTGCAAAAAATCTCAGACATCATGAAGGATGATGCTCTGCAAACACTTAACTTACTGCATGTGAGAAATTACTGATTTCTCAGCCTAGTTTTTGTTTTATGTTATCAAGTTACCCAGATTTTCAGGTCTTAAGCCAAGATACCATAGAAATGCATTGATGAAATCAATAAATTTCCACAGAAGACTTTAACCTTGTGGAATCAGCTATTCATCAATATAAATAACCAGAAATTTTCTACCTGATCTTTATCAAGCTATTACATGGCATGGTTGCATAAATACTTCTGCAGTACATAATTAAATTATTGCAAGATAATACAGACTGACATGATCAATTGAAAGTCACATCAATACTGAAAAAAAATATTTGCCCAGTCTCATTTCCTTCTCACCTTTTTGCACAGTAGTTCGGTCAGAATATGAAAAGTCTTTATGCTATTAAAAATAGACCCTCGTATACATACCTAACATTTCTTAATATTTTCTAAGATGAGTTTTTGTGGTTCTCTGCTGTAGAAACCTTTTCCAGGCCATTTTTGTCACCATCTACACCTGGGTCTAGTTACTTTGAAAGAACAAGGCTTGATGTTTTTAATTCAATAAAATATAAAAGGTAATAAAACCAAAACAAACCAACCTACAGTAAAATCAGTAGTTTCTCAATAGTTTCCAGGAGAAAGTAGATTAGAGAAAAGTTGGTTTCCACTGGAATCCTGTATCTTTAGCAGATTACACCCAACCTAAAAATTCAGTTCACACTTTCATCATGGTGCCATAGTTGCATTATGTCAAATACATCATAATCACAATTTTAAATTCAAAATGCTAGTGTTTGTTCTTTCTATAGAATACCTATATTTTACATGACACACACTGTGTAGTATACACTTCTAACATGGAAGGAATTTGACCTGCTCAAGGAAAAAAATTCTGAAAATAGAACAATTGAGAAAAAGTTAACATCAAGGACATAGTGCTATTAATTTACTATATTTTTCAACAGATAACATTCAACCACTTTTAGTGACTCTACACATACCACAATGGCCTTGAAAACAGATGGTCTCCTTTACTAGAAAAATTATTAACACTATCAAGGACACCAGTAATACAATATTTAAAAGTCTAAAAGGCCTTACACAAAACATACTATGCCCCTTTTCATTTATTTCCTTAAAAAAAAAAAAAAAAGAGACAAAAAAGCCCAAAAGAAACTAAACAAAAAGACAAAAACACACATCCCTTAATAATCATGCTAACTTTAAATGTGTCTATTCTATCATGTTCTCTTCTAACAGCTACAAACTGTCTCCCCACAGCTTTTCCCAAACACGACTGTTCTCCATGCATCCCATAACTGAAAAACAAATAGGATTAATTCTATTCATAGGAATGGCTGATTAGCCTTGGCTAGGGAACTATAACTAAACCTCCCTTTTTTAAAAGATTGTCTTTTATATGATATGTGCTACACATGAGGAAAGCTAATTGAATCTAATTCTAAGGACTTATAAGTATAAAAGATCATAGATATTGTAGCCTGGGTTGTGAAATAATACTACATGCAAAGAAAGGGATATGGTACAAACTGAGGCTCTTATCAATGCATAAGGTAGAGTAGAAGTCTTTTAAGAATGACTGTAAACCAAACAAAAAATATAACAGTATTAATTTATAATTAGAATATTACTATTGCAATTAGAATAACACCTATGTTACTGAGGTACAAGCACTGATCATATTTTTAGAAATGTTCCACAATATTGTGTATGTAATCATGGAAAATTATTTTCTTCATGCTCGTTTTCAAATCACAGCCACATTTTTTCATTTGCAGAGACTTACAGGTGTTCCCCAGAAAGAGCCACATTTTCAGTATAACGGCACCTGTCCCATTCTGTTACTGTCACCAACACATGTCTGGTGGTCCATTTGATGCACCTCCACCAATCACTCCTACCTGGCAGGCAAAGGATACAGCATTAAGCTGTGACTGACACCGTTGTACCCGACAGGACTCCTTCCCCTTCTTCTGTAATAGATGTACACACCCACACACACTGTGGAATACATGTACACACTCATGCTCTCCCCACCTGGCTCAACACAGAAGAAGGAGAGATTCTAGGAGCATGTAACACCCGTTCCTTGATAACATTTTACCCGCTCTTCATACTTTTTATCCCATGAGTCAGCGCTTGGAAGCTGGAGAATGGAAATCAAACGTCTGAATCACACAGTTCAGAATCATTAAAATAAAACTTTCTAAAGACTGTTATGCATTCCTATTTTTCCACTCTGTGTTGATGCATTATATAACATGAGCCATTATCTGACTGGCACAAAATTTCTCTATTTGGTTTCCATTAGCAGAAGATTGTGATTGAACAATATTGGTCTGGCTCTTCCTCTGTCTCAGTGAATATGTTAACTCATTTTCATCAAAGGTTTTCATTATAATTTTTTGCAAAGAGGCATGTTCTGAACTGTATTAAAATCTTTTTCATAAATAAGACTCGGATAATACTTTTTTCTTTCTTTTTTTTTAACTCTTCACTTAAGAGTTGAAATGCTCATGAAATATAATTAGTCTATATCTTACAGAACAACTAGAATGCAATATAGCAGTTAGATGAAATAAAATGAAATATAGAAACATTTTTGCATTCTTAATGTACAAATCTATTCTTTGCAAAGAAACAGTCTTTCCTTTTCATTTCCTAATATTGCATAGAATTAAATGAAAGCATTTTATTGCTGCTCCTCTCTTTTGTTCTTGCAACCTTCTTTCCAAGAAAGTCTAAAATGTAACAATGGATGAGCATATAGAGTTTTTAATAAAAGAGAAGTCAGAGAAATTTATGAGAGATATTACTACATATATTTGTTTAAAACAACACTGCTTTCCATGGTTTGCATTGCAGTGATAAGTATAAATTTTCATTTGAAACCAGCCACCATTTACACCTAAAACTCCAGTTGCCAGAGAGAAACATTTTACTGGTTTTCATAGACAAATATATTTTTGCTACTTAAATATGTTTAGTCTGAAAATCTGAATAGGTATCTAAGCCTTTATTTTTAAATAAAAGGAAAATGTGGATCCTTAGCAGCTATATTCATGCAAGATGGATGGACAAAAACTAATTTACCTAAATTTTAATCTATTCTAAACCCATTTCAATACATTGTTTTTTCTTATTGCGAGACCTCTCACTTTATAACTGTTTCAAACTAAATCAGACACCTGGGGTGTTAATTAACACAGAATATTATATAACAAAGTACTTCAGAAAAAACAGAGGTTATTTTATGAACTAATAAAGCTTAATTATCTATAATTTTGTGTTCTACATCACCACAGTGCCTTCTCTTGCCCAGATCAGCTCCTTCATCCAGAATCACAGAATCACTAGGTTGGAAGAGATCTTCAAGTTCATGGAGTCCAACCCAGTCCTCAACTAAACCATAGCACCAAGTGCTGCATCCAGACTGTTTTTAAACACATCCAGAGATGATGACTCCATCACCTCCTGGACAGACCATTCCTCAGGCAGTACTTTATCACTCTTTCTGTAAAAAACTTTTTCCTAATATCCAACCTATATTTCCCTTGGCACAGTTTAAGACTGTGTCCTCTCATTCTGCCAGTTGCTGCCTGGAGAAAGAGACCAACCCCCACATGACTACAGCCACCTTTCCGGAAGTTGTAGAGAGTGATAAGGTCCCCTCTGAGTCTCCTTTTCTCCAGGCTAAACAACCCCAGCTCCCTCAGCCGTTCCTCACAGGGTTTGTGCTCCAAGCCCGTCACCAGCCTCGTTGCCTCCTCTGGACACGCTCAAGCATCTCAATGTCCCTCCCAAACTGAGGGGCCAGAACTGGACACAGCACTCAGTGTCCTTCCCAAACTGAGGGGCCAGAACTGGACACAGCAATCAAGGTGTGGCCTCACCAGTGCTGAGTATAAGGGAAGAATGACCTCCCTGCTCCTGCTGGCCACACTATTCCTGATACAGGCCAGGATGCCCTTGGCCTTCTTGGCCACCAGGGCACACTGCTGGCTCATGTTCAGCTGCTGTCACCAGCACCTCCAGGTCCCTTTCTGCCAGGGCACTGTCCAGCCACACTGTCCCCAGCCTATAACGTTGCAGTGGGTTATTGTGGCCAAAATGCAGGACTCGGCATTTGGACTTATTAAATGTCATCCTATTGGACTCTGACCATCCGTCCAACTGTTCCAAGTCTCTCTGCAGAGCCCTCCCACCTTCCAACAGATCGACACATGCTCCCAGCTTAGTGTTGTTCACAAATTTACTAATGAAAGACTCAATACCCTCATCCATGTCATCAATAAAAATATTGAACAGAGCTGGCCCCAGCAGAGGCCCCTGAGGGACACCACTGGTGACTGTCCCCAGCTGGATGCAGCACCATTCACCACCACTCTCTGGGCCCGGCCATCCAGCCAGTTCCTAACCCAGCACAGAGTGCTCCTGTCCAAGCCACGGGCTGCCAGCTTTTCCAGGAGTGTGCTGTGGGAGACAATGTCAAAGGCCTTGCTGAAGTCCAGATAGACAACATCCACAGCCTTCCCTGCATCCACCAGGTGGGTTACGTGGTCATAAAAGGAGATCAGGTTGGTCAAATATGACCTACCCCTCCTAAACCCATGCTGGCTGGGTCTGATACCCTGGCTATCCTCTAAGCGCTGTGTGATGACACTCGATATAAATTGTTCATTACCTTACTGGGTACTGAGGTCAGGCTGACTGCTCGATAATTACCAGGATCCTCCTTCCTACCCTTTTTGTGAATGGGCATCACATTGGCCAGCTTCCAGTCATCTGGAACCTCAACAGTGAGCCAAGACTGTTGGTAAATGATGGAGAGTGGCTTTGCAAGCTCATCTGCCAACTCCCACCCTGGGATGGATCCCATCTGGGCCCATACATTTATGAATATCCAAGCATCTCAGCAGTTCTCTGACTGCCTCCTCCTGGATAACAGGGGGACCATTCTGCTCCCAAAAGACTGCCTCTTTTCTGCTGTATTAAGTTTCCAGCAGATGTCTGGTAGGTCAAAGTCACCTACAAGAACAAGGTCTGGTGATCCTGAAACATTCTCCAGTTGCTTATAGAATAAATCGGCCACCTCTTCTTGCTGGTTGGGTGGACAATCCCTCATGCCTGGTTTTCTGGCTCCCTTCAGACTGTCCTTTCTCCACTAACCATTACTCTCCTGAGGAGGCAAGCAGTGCAAGTGGTGGGGCAAGGCAGCCGCTCTGTGTTGACTAATCAGCTGGGTGATTAAATTGGTGACAGTTTGACATGGCATCAGGTTGACTGAAAATGTTATGTTCTTGCTGTGCACCTTCTCTCATCTGGACTCATGAGGCAACTACTGTAAAACTTTCATCTACCTAAGAATTCCCTGATTGCAGGCACTTAAATAATCCAAAGGGCTATTCCTACATTTGTCTGTCACACTGAAGTTTTGTCTTGTGTCTCCCACACCAGAGTGGGGAGAAAAGTCTGAAAAACTATATTACTGCAATTTCAAAAACATTTTTAGAAAATTGAGGTACAATGAGACTCACTTTTACCAAAAGGCCCCAAAATTATAAAATACACCTACAAAAGCAGAACAGTAAACTTGCACCACTAATTTTCATTAAGTATACTAATCATTGCATATATGGTTAAAAGCATTTATTGAGAGGGAAGTAAATATACACAGCCATCTGAAATACCCACACATAATTTTTAGTATCTGATACACACATAATCTATATGAATTAAGATTGTAAAGAAACACCAAAAACCTAAACATGTTTAGTTTATACATACAGTAATTTATTTGGCTTTGCAAAGTATATGAATGAATAATTTCAGGTAACAAGACTCATTTATGTTAATGGACACTAATTCAGATGCCAATTATAATAGTTTAAATGTCAACATCATTAACCTTGTTAATTCTTTCACTGTCAAAGGAAGGTAAAAGCAAGTATGTATCATGTTAAGGAGAATAACAAAAGCTACTCTTGCAGACTGCTCTTTAGGGACAGCTTTTATAGTAGATGATAGGGCTGAAGAAGCAGGTACAACATTTTAATCCCCCATCCTTAATTTTCAAACAGTCTTAAAATATTACTATGGGATTGAAAGTTTAAATATATTTGTGTTCAGAATTCTAATTAGAAATCTTACTAATTGATCTATCTATTAAGGGGACAAGTAGACTCATACAAGGAAAATCTTGTTTGTCCCAAAGAGAACAAAGTGCTTCCCACTATAAGCAAAGATCAGGTTCATGACCACCTGAGGAACCGGAACATACTCAAATCCATGAGGAGATGCACCTCAGAGTCCTGATGAAATTGGTTGATGTAGATGCCAAGCCACTCTCCGTGATAATTGAAAAGTCATGGCAAGTAAAGTGAAGTTCCAGGGGACTGGAAAAAGGGAAGATTTGTACCCATCTTTAAAAAGGGTAGAAAGGAGGATCCTGGAAACTAGTGACCCATCAGCATCACCTCTGTGCCTGGGAATCATGGAGCAGATCCTCCTGGAAGCTATGCTAAGACACATGGAGAACAGAGAGGTGATTCAGGATAGTCAACATGGCTTCATCAAGGGCAAGTCTTGCCTGACCAACCCAGGGGCCATCTATGATGGAGCTGACTACCTCAGTGGACAAGGAAAGGTTTACTAATGTCATTTACCTGGACTTATGTAAAGCAAACATCATCCTCCTCTCTAAATTGGCAAGAGATGGGTTTGATGGATGGACTGTTGGTGGATAAGAAATTTGTAGGACAGTCACATCCAGAAGGTGGTGGTTAATGGCTCAGAGTCCCAGCTGACATCAGTGACAACTGGTGTTCCACAGGGGCCCATATTGGGACCACTGTTATTTAATAGCCTAATCAATTACAAACCAGTGGCATCAGGTGCGCCCTCAGCAAATTTGCAGATGACACCCAGCTGAGTGGTGCAGTTGACACACTGAAGGAGAAGATGGCACCCAGAGGGAGCTGACAAGCTCAAGAACTGAGAGCATGGGAATCTCACAAAGTTTAACAAGACCAAGTGTGAGGTGCTTCACCTGGGTTGGGGCAACCTCCCAGTGTCAACCCATGCTGGGAGATGAGCAGATGGAGACCAGCCCTACTGAGAAGGACTTGAGGGCACTGATGGGTGAGAGGCTGCGCATGACCCGGCAAACTGCACTTGCAGCCCAGAAAGTCAAACATGTCCTGGGCTGCATCCAAAGCAGCGTGGGCAGCAGGTGAGGGAGGGGATTCTGCCCCTTTGCTCTGCTCTCGTGAGATCCAACCTGCAGAGCTACACCCAGCTCTGGGCTACTCAGCATAGGAATGACATCAGCCTGTCGGAGCAAGTCCAGAGAAAGGACACCAAGATGATAAGAAGGATGGAGCACCTCTCCCACAATGAAAGTCTGAAAGAATTGGGATTGATCTGTCTGGAAAAGAGACTTTGGGGTTACCTAATTGCAGCTGTACAGTACCTGAAGGAAGCCTACAAAAAAGCTGGAAAGGGACTTCTAACAAGGGCATGTAGTGACAGGACAAGGCTTGAGAGTACAGTTCCAAAGACTGATCCTCTGAAATAAGAGTGGAGAAAGCTGAGCTGTCTCTTTCTTTGGATCTTGACCAGTGGACCTAGGCAAGGCACAATGGAGGTAGAATAAAACCAGAAAATGCTTGAAAGGCCATAAAAAGATGGAATGTGATGAACCCTAGCCTCTCCATGAACAGTACAGACACTGAACAGTGAGGCTCCCAATCCATCTCAAAATTCAAATCTGAAAGCCCTAAATCTCAAGTAAAGCACTTCTCTGGATGGTTGTCTGGGAGAAGCATATTACTTTGTGTTAACAGCAGTAAGAGATCAGCTAGAGTGGTAATGTTGCAGTTGTTGCTAGCCTTAATGAAGTACTCAACAATCTTCTAAGACATTGGTGCTTTATATACTGTTGGAGTTACAAGTAGAAGTTATTTTAAGTTTTTGAAGGTAACTGTGCCAAGAAAGAAACACCTTTTGTTCTGTGAAGAATAAAAAACTACAATGCACAGTTCATAAGGGAAAGGTGACACCATTCTCCATTTCTAATTTTCAAGGGGGAAAAAAAGTGATTTAAAGTATTACAAAGTTGCTCACACTCATAGAATACATATCTAACACCTCTATTCTCTGAGCCAACTCATTATCACTGGGTTTCCCAATAGGAAATAAAGAAAATAAATAGCCTCTCAAGATGCTCAAATCTACTATTATTTAACATAGGTTTAAAACAAACAATCAGATGAAGAAAAACCCACACCACCCAAGTGATCACAAGTATACTGTCACAATGCAAATTTTTTCATTTATTTATAGATATGGGGTTAATTTTGAGATCAGATTTATTGTAGCCACAGCTATATACATAAATGTTCTTAAGAGTTCTACAAAAATAAACTAAGTAAATGTTTTTATCCATTATTGCTATTGCCACTGTGCAGAACTTTTTGTCCATGAACAACATTTAGTGTTGAGATGATTCAGTATCTATCTATCTACCTAGATATCTACCTATCAACCTATCTCTCTGTCTCAGGAAAAAATATTTCATGGATGAATTCCAGAATTACTAGAAATATCGTTATCTAAAATATATTGTGTAAACTTCTTATTCTGACTAGATCCAGGAAATATCTTCCTGGAAGAATCCTGCCTTCATCCTCATCCAGTGATAAAAAACTAGTAGGAGGATTTTAAAGCTATAGGTAGCACTACATGCACTATTTGTTAAAATGGTACAATAATTAAAGCTTTTATTTGTTATTACTGTTGAAGAGTCATTCAATTGTTACAAAATGTACAGATAGTCAAGAAATTTTTATCCAAAGTATTTAAATGTCACAAATCATGCAATGTGCTTCTGGGTATTTTATTTGAAAATCACCATTTTCAGCAATCCAATCAGCATCACACTGCAGATGATCCACACCGTTTACAAATGAAGTAGCCATGCCAACAGAAACTTTTGAGTGAATGTGATGTTCTTTTGCAGGAATACAGAATAATTAATCTTAGAAATCCAAAAATTTAAATTAAACTAAGCCTTTGGTTAGCATTTGTTCACTTAATCGATTACTACTTTGCTGTCAGAGAGAAACAGCCTAGTTATCAAGAAAAAAAGTGGAGAGAATTAACCAACGAAAATAGAGTAAAAAGATCTTAAAGTTATTTTCCAATTACAATAAGAAAAATTCCCATTTACAAAAAGAGAATAATAAAATTTCAAGGCAATATTCTCTTCTACTTAAAGAAAAAAAAAATCAAAACCTTCCACTTACATCTTTCCTTTTAGACTGTTCCCATCACTGAAACATGGGATCACCAGAACCAAATTATTTGAACACAGGAAGTCATGTGAGGAGCTAAAGCTTACTAGGAATCCTTGCTGTGTATCTTGGAGGAAAATATGTCCAACTGAAATTTTATAGATTTTGAAATAACTGTACAAAACAGGATTTCTCATTGAGGAAAGAAGAAAAATATTAGGGGAAAAAATAAACAAAAAAAAAGTTTAGAACAAAACAGACCTTTACCTGAAATTGTTTACTAAATTTATAAAAATAAATAACTGACCTAAATTTAGCAAACATAATGCCACAAAAACCCTTTCTTATTAAATAATTTTAATGTGATTGCTCTATGGATAAGATTGAACTGACAGATGAAGAATTTTATTTATTTCTTTTTCAACACACATATGTGCATTAAATCTTACTTACATTTAATCAAAAACCATTAAAAGTATGAAGTAAAAGAATACTTTGAACAAGTGGAATAACTGAAACAAAACATTGAAACATGATCCAAGAATATTGACTTCTACTGACCAGTGATGCTAAGACTGACTACCTAATGTCTTGCTTGTTCTGCATCCAATATGCATAGAAAATGGAAATTAATGTAAAAAACAGGAATGTTCTCCTACAAAATGTAAAATGCTTATATGAAGAGACACTGATTTTTTTTTTTCCTTTTGGAAAGAGATTAATAAAAATAAAACCTATAAGTTAAGTAGCAATTGATGAATAGATGAAAGATAAGAGCCTTCTGTTCTCAAGGTCTCCTAACTCAATGAAGAAAAGACATTGGGATTCAACTCATGAGAGGTTTACTTATTGGATGGCTTGGTTTTTTTCACTTTTTCATATTTATGCATACATTTATTTTGCCTTAATTACTATAACACAGTGTTCATACACAAAAGTATGCATTTTCATATCCTAAAAAGATAATATTTTCTGTAAATTTCATATAAATACTAAAATCTTTCCACAAAGCCTCAAAAAAGTCTACAATTAAAAAATCTAAGAAAGATTTTTCTGAATATTTCTGTTATATCACTGAAATTCCAGATTCCAAATATGCTTTGTATTAATTTGTGACTGACATAATATGCTGAGTTATTCACTCAGATGAACCAATAATATGTACCATCAGTTCTCATCTACATTTTTATTTTCCTGGATGAACAATTTAATTGTGATTACAATTAACAGAAATCTACTAGAATACTTCTCTTATTACAGTAGTTTTTTACCTCTCACTGAGTCATTCTCAATACAGATGACATACTGTTAGAATGTCTGATGGCATCAAGATTGAAAAAAAAGAAAGTCCTTCTTTTAAGAAGAAAAAACATGAAACGTAGTTAATCAGCAAACTCTGCATATGTAAATCAGCCCATAAAATTTGATTAACTGGTCAACTGGAATTTATTCAATTGCAGTCTAATGCTGTTACTGATCTATGTAATTTTGATTCAATTTACTTTGTTTATTTTAAGTTGGGCAGTATACTGTCCTAATTTTATCTTTGAATACTCAACTGGTTTTTACTTTTATATCAGTAGTCAGATCTATCCTGAAAATTTTCAAGTACTTAGATAGTTTGCTCTCTTCTATATCAACACCCACTTACAGAAGGTACTAACTTTAGTTGCTTATTATAAATAAAATGAAGTTAGGAAATAAATCAAAATCATGAAAACATGGAAAAATCACATAAATACAATGCTGGCATACCCAAGAAAACAACTTTGAAGAGCCTTAATGGTAAACAACAAAGTCGGACAACTGAGAGAAAAAAAGTGTCATTGCAAAATGGGGAAAAAGAGTCAAGGGAGGTAGCAGAAGAAAACGTGGAGACGCAACAGAGATGATGCAATTTTCCTACACAAGATTTTCAGAAAATTAAATTCCCCTTAATATGATCCATGCCATAACCTTTAGTTGCTCTTAAAAATGATGGTAGTATCTCTTATGTGCCAATCTTTGGTCTTGTCTAATCTACAACTTCACAGTCACAGCTGTTCTCAGGAACTATCAATGTAATGACCATAAGTGGTCCAAATTAATGACCGCATATCTTAATATTCAACCTTGTGATTTCTTCTGCCCCCAAGTAAGTTTAATTCCAGTGGTACATTTTTACAGCAGTTGATTGGCCAGGTGATACACTAGACACTCCTGCTGTGATCAGCCAGAGAACTTCCAGCCTTATGTGTCTCATTTGTTATAGTTTATTTAAATACAAATCTGTCTGTGAAATCATGATTTGTGATACACATTGCAACTATAGACTGTGGAGCCTTTCAACTTAATAAAACATTATTTGATCTCCCAGCTCTTCTTAGCACCATGTCCAAAATTCCAGAAACCTTTTCAATCAAAAGGAGAATGGAACTAATTTAAGCCCTCACAGGATTTCTCTGAACGTCATTACTTTAGATACAGCACCAGTGCTCAGGCTTTTTGTCAGTGGCAAGAAATTACATGTTCTTCAGTGCCTTTCATGCCTCCACAGAAGACAGCTCATTCTGATGCTGCAGCACCCACCTGAAGCCACCCATATATTGCTAACCGATTTACACAGAGACATCTTCCTTTCTATATGTTTCCTCTGTTAAGACTGACCAAAAGCCACAATATAACCTGTTGCAGGGTATGTTGCTTAGGTAAACTAAGGGAAGTCAAAGTATAAAAATGGAAGTTTCTCTAGATGCTTGTAGCCCAAACTGCCTGCCACAGACAAGGATATGTTGTTTCTGGTATCCTGCTGCACCACCCTAACCAAGAGTTACAGTCCCACTCATTCTATTTCTGTGCCAGTGGGTATAACAGTGAGTACAAATCCCCCCACTAAATTCTAGTCTGCGTTACAGCTTAAGAGTGGGAGAGAGAGTGAAAACAAAGCTGCTGAATACATGTGGTTTGCAAACAAGCAGGCTGCTGGAAGAGGACAGTCTCTTCTAAAGCAGCTGTTTACTATTTAGAATGTAGAAAACAAAAGAATATATAATTAAAAAATCTTTCAGAAAAGATTTTGTTGTTAAACAAAACAAACTCTGCTACCATACATAATTTCTTCTATTAATTTGTAGCTAAATCACTATTGCTAATATGGCTAAGTTATGACAAGCTCTTGAAAGGCAGTCCTACTAGGGACTGCAAAAGTTGAATCAGGAAATTTCTTGTGTAAAGATGATGACAGCATAAACATTTTCCACTGAGAAATTGAAGTAATACAAACACAACAATCAATTCCTTTTCTTATACAGTTCCAGTACTACGGAATCAGAGAATGGTGTAGGTTGGAAGGAGCCTCTGGAGGTCATCTGGTCCAGCTCTATGCTCAATTTGACTCACTTGGAGAAGATTGCCTAGCATCACATGCAGTCACCTTTTGGTTGCTTCCAAGGATGGAGAATCTAGAACCGCTCTGGTCACCCTTTGCCAGTACTTGGTCACCTTCACAATAAGTAAGACTTTCCTCGTGTTCAGACAGAATCCCCAGTGAATAGAAAAATAATTATATGGCAATACATTTTCATAGATTAATTTGAATTATTTGTTAAAAAAAAAAAAAAAAAAGACACCAGAAGTTAAACACTTTGCAAATGACATATCATTAAGGAATTTTCCCAAGAAGATCAAAGCATGATGGCCAGAGAAGATGATAGCTGCACTTATGTTATTCACTAAATATTCCCTTGTATATGTATTCAACAATAATGGAATCTAATTAACTATACACAATCCAAGGTTTACTTCAGTTTTAAATGAAACAGAATAATATTTTTTTCAATAAGATTTATTTCTGTTGACATTTCCAAATCAAGCTCAGACTACCACAGCACATCCAGACATTGAACAGTAAGAGTTCATAACTAAAATAACTTGCAAGGACTCACTTGACACATGAGCAGCTATAGGCTTATCACAAAGGATAGCACTAAGTAAAATTCTGAAGAGTGAGGGCTGTTATCAGGCTTCTCTTATATGACTAATAGAACCATGCAGAATGTAGCACACACTGTTCCAGGATGGATCTTCCTTTCATATTTGTTATATGGCCACAGTTGCTATTTAAGTTTAATGCCAGCCTAAATTGAATGCTAAAAATAATGCTTGCTTATTAAAATGTCTCTTCCAATGTCTTAGCTCGACATGTGCAACAGAAAAAGGTTTGCTTATTGATCAGAAACAATTTAAGTCACTTTTTTCTTCTTGTTCTACAAGTAAAACATAACTAAGAACATTGTTTTTACATTTTTAAAAATGTAGATATGTAGATGAGGCTCTTGGAATATTATCTAGGTTTATCACTCCCAACTGCAAAGGAAAAAAATGTATTGGTCTACTACCATAGCTGTTACAGTCATGGTATATTTCTTCAGCACAAAACAAAGCACTGCAAAATAATGATGTGTACCTCATATATGCTCAGCAGAACTGTAAGATGGCGAGGGGTGAAGGTGAGATAAAATGTAGTTACCTTGTGAACAGTGAGAGCTGGCAGTTTTGCAGACTGAAATATTTAATCCACTAAGAGCAGACTTCCTCCATTAACTGAACTAAAGAAGGCTTCACTAACTCTTGTAATATGAATAAACACTTTGATATGTGTGTTACCTGTTAAAGAGTGGATATATTTCCAAAAAAAAATGTTATCCACTAAAATATTTACACTGGTAAAACTACATCAGCCTACACTTAATATCTGTATGCCTGTATTTCACAGGATAATTTACATATTTCAAGGACACCCATTCCATAGCCAATAACGTTGATTAGAAAAAATCAAGTCATTTGAAACTGTGTTACAAAAGAAATCCCAACTCATTAATTACATAAAAAATGACCTTGGTATCACAGATATATTCACTATCCTCTGTGACATTCAGATAAAGTTGACTGCACTATATATCAAGCACTGTGATATTCTGAAGTGCAAAGTCATAAATCTGTACCTGTTTATGTGTTTACTGACTCATATGCTAGAAAACCCTAGTGCTTATTACTTCCAACACTGCTATGAATAAACAGACTCTGATGAGAATGCATTTATGGTGGACTGCATCTAGTCAGTGAGAAGTCACAAAGGAGAAATAAAAGATTGCCAGAAATCATCCTGACTGCTCTACAGGACACAAAAGTCATTTTCTTGTGGACAAAACAGCATTTTATGGAGATCATATAATCCCTATAAATTCTTTCACAAGGAAAAATAGTGTTTTATATGCAAGATTTGAAAGTCATTCTACAGGAAAAAAACACAACACACTGAATTATGTTCAAACAATATAGTGGTAAAGATTGCTGTTAAGTCTGTATTAAAATGTTATCAGTCCCCTCTGAATTCTTCAAAAAGAGAGGCAAAAACAAGTCAGAAAAAGAAAGACAAGAACAAAGCATACCAGTGGTAGTATAGTTAAGACAATGGCAAAGGTAGAAGAAGACTGACCTTACACAGAATGGGCAGAGAGTATAAAGTTCTGAAAAGGCAATATATTCAACAGAAAAGCCACCTAAAGCCAATAATATAACAGTTGAAAGTTATGACACATATCTGCATGCATGAATTATTTCTTTGTGTTAACTTACAATGGGGAGCCAAGAGGGAGGAAAAAACAATTATTACACTAGCCCCAAAAATCCATCTTTTCTGACATAATTTGTAATGAATATGAATGAAGATCATTTTTCTCCCTTTATGATTCTCCTTTAGGATGCAAAAAAAACACAACTCTCTCAGCACAACTTTTCTGTCTGAAGATCTAAAATCTGACCAGTTTACAAATGTCACCACCCCTATATGGATTAAGTACACAAGAGCTTTATTTGCGTTCCACTGACCTTAGTGGAGATATCTTCCACACAGCAGAACTCCATCAAACATACAGCTATTGCACAGTTGTTGGCATTAGACTTATTACTAATTTGAGCAACTGTCTATCTGTAAAAGATTCACAATCAGGCATAGTTTATAAATCTCAGAGCTATTAACTCACGTGAACTACATGTGTATTCCCCGAGACATTGGTTTATTTTCTTAAAGAAAACAAAGTAAGAAATTGCCTAAATTTCTGCCAGTTTAGTATTGGAAACAAGGCTGTAGGAACCAGTAGAGTCTTATTTTGGAATTGAAGAAACATCTGAGATTAAAAAGAGCTCTTCCAGGATGCATTTCAATTTATTTCAGCATTACATCACATAATTTCTTCAAAAGAATTATTTAAATTTCACTGTATCAACCCAGGTGTTGTGTTCCTCATTATTCTAAAAACTTAAAAGTAAAGACACAGTGAAGTACATGAATGAAATAAAATCACAGCCAATTAACAAATGTGTTCACTTTAAAAGTACCAACATGAATATATAAAGAATGAAAATTTACAGCAGATTTGGACCAATATCCAACTCTTCATATGCAT
Source organism: Nicator chloris (assembly GCA_013400495.1). Classification (NCBI taxonomy): domain Eukaryota; kingdom Metazoa; phylum Chordata; class Aves; order Passeriformes; family Pycnonotidae; genus Nicator; species Nicator chloris. Next base: position 20,091 of record WAAE01008326.1, read on the forward strand.
GCAAAAATGCACATATATGTCTATATACACATGCATGAATGTACACAGACACAAACACACACACACATATATATATATATATATATAGTGGACACATGAAGGCTTGTTTTTCTCCTATCTAAAACACCTGGAATGTAGGAAGCAACCTGGTCCCATATCCTGCTTCTCAAAAGTAACCCATGCAGTTGTTTTCTGACTATGCTCTGCTACCATACATCTTCAGAAAAGAAAAAAAAAGAAAAAAAATCTTCTTACATATTACATATTCAGGTAAATATTTTAGTCCTGTGTTCTACTTCTGTCATTTGCCTGAAGCTCACCTGCCTGTTCTGTTGCAGAAACATGAAACTATGTTCCATTCTTCTTGTTGTACTTGTAAGATGTAACCTTAGCAATTGTCAGGTAATTTTGTTCCTTGCCTTACAGTAAATTATATGCTCCTCCTGCTACCAAGTTGCATGATCCCTGCAATGTGGGTGATTATTCTGTTTACTATTACATTGTACAATGTAGAGAAACATTGAGAGAAATCTTAGGAAAAGCTCTTTTTCAACCAAGTTTATAACATTTGTTAGTGCAGCTGAAAACAGACAGAAATGGGATTTAGCCAGTGTTGAACAGACTGATGTAGGAAATCCGAGATGCCAACCATAACAAAAATTCCAATTTACAGTAAACACACATGAGGAGATCGGATGGGACTCTGGGACACTTTAAAAAATGTGATTATTATACACTCTTGGAAGAACAGTTCATTCATTGGACAACAACTTCACTCTTTCTTTACAGCAGATACAAGGCAGTATTACACATTTGCATTAGCAGTTCTGAAATGATAATGCAGCGGCAATATCAGGTTATTCCTCATAAATTCTTCATTAGTCAGCAGAAGAAAAGAACTAAAATTAAATTTAAGTGTTCTTTTCATAATTAGAAACACCAATCTTTCTTCAAACATGAAAACCATCTCCCTTATGCATATTTTTTTAATTTAGTTGTGAACTTAGTAAAAAATACATGCAAAATATTATCTAAATACATATTTTTTGAAATTAAGACTAATGTGAGACAAGGGATATGATGATTTTGAAGTATCTCTGAAAATGTTGAGGAGAATTTCTGTTGGCACACTACTGTAAACACTGGCATTTCAATTATCATGCTAAAATTTACATGTTTGCTGGAAAAATTAACTTAAATGAGTCTGTTTGCTTTGAATACATTTTAAAATTTAGAATAGAACCATTCTGAGAAGTTCTCTTCTCTTTGTTCCCCCAAAGTAGCCCTGATGCAAGTCTTGTGACAGTAGTTAGAATATATTACAACTCGTGTGATGCAGCCAAGCAGCTGAAGTGTACATAAAGTTCAGCTTCTAAGCCACATCATGATTAAAGGGAGGTGGTTAAAGAAGTTTATTGAGTATGAGAGATTATTTTTATCATAGAATAACCATGGAATGCTTTGGGCTGAAAGAGAGCTTTAAGTTGTATAATCCAACCCTTCTACCATGATCAGGGACATCTTTAATGAGATCAGGTTGACCTTGAATGTTTCCTGGGATGAAGCATCTACTACTTTTCTGGACAACCTGTTTCACCACCCTCATCATAAAAAATTTTCTTCCTTACATCTAGTCTGAATCTAATCTCTTTTAATTTAAAACAATTAATCCTTGTATGTTGCACTGGGACACGAAATAAAAAGATACAGTCTGTGTAATATCCAAGGCAAGAAAACTTTATTTCCGACCTCATTATTTGTAGATTTCCAAAAGTGACCATGGATTGGAGGCTGAAACGGCCACCTTTCACACCCCACTGGTCAAAGCAACAGTCAATCAACTTTCTCCTCCTAACAGAAAGAATTCTAAAAAAAGAGCAGCAGTTACAAAAACAAAAGTTGTTTACATAAAAACTGTAGATTCTGACTCCAAGAATATAATCTTATCAAAAGGCTACGAAAAACTTGGGAAAACAGGGCGACACTTGTTCTGTCACAACCAGCTCTGCTAAAATGTTCATCTCTGTCTTCCTCATAAGACCCCTTTAGGTATTGAAAAGCTGCTATGAAGTGTGTAACATATGGTTGCATCTACTGTCCCCCATGTTATATTCTGTTGTGGTTTGGTTCCATGCCAGTCAGTTTCTCCCCTCCTCGTTCTCTAGACGGTTCCTTGTCAATTTCTGTACCCCGTCCCTAAGGGCCTTGCCTGTCACTCGGTTGCCCTTCCCCTTCGCCTGGAAGGTTCCAGGCTGGGCATCGAGTGATAGGCTGGGGCCCATGAAGTCCCTCCTTCCTAGCTGGTTCTGTATTAGTTCAATCATTGCTGTACTTCCACTCCCCAAGCTTGTGATTGGATGTTGTGGGTTGACACCCTCTGTTACACCCCTCATATAAAATGTAATGCACAGCTTCATTCGGGGCTCTTTTCTGCTGGGTCCCCTTGGTTGAGGAGCTCCCTTGCGGGACTCCAATAAACTGAGATTCACCCCCAGGATTGAGTCTGCCTCCTTTCTCTGCCGTCGTCAGCTGCACGCTTGCCTCCCTTTGGGGGATAAGAGGGAAAAGGACTCACAGCAGCAGAACCTGGTCACCAAGCCAGTGACAACTTGGGACCGGGAGCTGCGCCATTACTGTAGCTGCTCCCTTCAGCTAGCCGGGAACGCCAGTGAGGATTCCCCTCACAAAACTGGGCACAGCAACAAACTTCTGCCTGAAGTTTTCTCTTCTCAAGGCTGAACAAACCCAGCTCTCAGCCTGTCCTCACAGGAGAGATGTTCCATCCCCTGTGATGGTTTTTGTGGCCCTCCTCTGGTCCCATTCCAACAGGCGCATATCTCCCTCTTGTTGAGGGTCCAGGGAGGGATGCAGTCATCCAAGTGGGGTCTCATGAGGGCAGAGTAGACAGAATTAATATCTTCCCTAGACCTGCTGGTCGCACTTTGTTTTCTACAGCCCAGGATACTCTTGGCTTTCTAGGCTGAGTGCACATGGCCAGCTCAGCTTCTCACCCACCAACTACTCCAAGCCCGTGTCCACAGGGCTGCTCTCAATCTTTTCATCCCCAGACTGTATTAACAGTGCAGGTTGCCCTGAACTGGGTGCAGCACCTTGTACTTGGCCTTCTTGAACTTTATGAGATTTCCCACTTCTCAGGCTTGTCCAGTGCCCTCTGGATGGCAGCCCATTCCTCAGGCATCTCATATTCCCCACTCAGCTTGGGATCACTCAGCTTGGTTTTCTTCAGGCAAATAAATGTGATAGCTATGTTTGCCATTGTATATAATGATAAACGTGGTATACAATTGGAGGCTTTTCCATATATTTCTAACATTTTACTAACCTTTCATCAAAATGTCATGTTCTAGTTTAAGTGTGTTGTTTGAAGAGACACTCTAGGTTTGTGTCTGGTTTGAAGTCTCCTTACCCCCAGTTTACAACTGGCTCTTTTTTCCGCCCTCTTTTTTCCCCCCTCTGGGTATTTTCTTTTGAAGTTTTCATCAGATCCTCAAGGTCACTATGACAGGTTACCTAACCTGCATCTTCTTTACACTAAATATTTTATTGTAATCCTTTCTAATCACAGCAAAAGTCAAAGAAAGAAAGCTGAAAAATTAGTACATTGAAACTGCAATCCCTTGAACTAAATTTTCAACATCTTCAATGGAAAGAAGGAATACTCTGTCATTTCTACACTTGCTTTCATCTGCTCTCTGGTTCTTCCTGCTGTGAACACCCTAAAGGCTATTTCTCCTCTGAGTACATAGATCTCTTTTTAAGCTGCCATCTTATACACTTAACATTCTGTGCACTTGAGTGCACTTACCATTTGCTTTTTGCTGCAGCTATAAATAATATTAAGAGAATATCAGTGTCGAGGTGCCTTATCCACACATATGCAATGGGATCAGCAGGTTTCACAAAACATTTATCACCATAACATTTGGAGTTTTCACTCTGCTTTCATTTAAAAAAGCAAGTGCTATTACAAATGGTTTTCACTAGACAAAGTGGTATTCAATTATTCAAATTACTTCAGGCTATAATAGTTGTACTAAGCATTGTTCATTTTATTAAAGTTGAATACTGTTAACATCTTAAACAGCAATATTTTAATACACTACCTAGACAAAGATTTGTGAGTAAATATAATAAAGTAAACAAGAAGATATGGTTCATTTATTGGACAAACAATATGCATAGCATGCTAAGGCACTAAAGTCTTACTTGAAATGAAATAATTTTTCTGTAGTCCAGACCACACTCATTGTATAAGGTATTCAGATGTTAGTGATTAAAAACAACAACAAAAAAATTTGGCAAAGCCCTTTTAAAACAAATATCTTCTATAGGGGTGAGGGGAATGGAACCAGTTATTACAAGCAGAAGAAGGGAAGAAATTTGAAAATTAAGTCAGAGATTCTGTATCCTGTCTAAAATGGAATTTCTACGTATCTGAAGTCATATCCCTCCTGCCCTTCAAGATGCCATGGACTTTTCTGCAAAATTCAAACAATATGCATTTTTAAAAATTGAAGATCAATTAAGGTTATGGAAAACTCTATCTTAGAGCAAATAATGCATTACTTAAGGAAGTATAAGTTATATATGCTTTAGATTTTACCATATTGAATCAGATGGTAGCATCTTATGACCAGATACCTGGTTTCTGAAGTCTACCAATTTCTGCTGAGTCTTTTTAACAGACCTAAAAAACAGCTTTAATTAAATGTTTTGCTTGATGTAATATTTGCAGAACTTTCTGTAATTCAAAATAAAACCAGTCTGTGATTTGAACAGAGTTTTAAAAAAATGCCTCCCACAGATTACCATAGTTTATACAATAGAGTAATCTCCTGGCGGGTACCAAGCTTATTTTGACTGTCTATATACTACTTGTGTTTTGAAAGAATATAAGACTTAAAGAAGCAATGAAATTCCCTTTTTCCCAAAAGATTATGTTCACACCAGTATAAGGAAGAGTGAAGATGGATAATAGTATATAAGAAAGTAGCTGACACTGCCTCCTCTTCCAAAAGGAATAAATGAGCATCATATTTTCATATTTTCCCCAGACTTTAACCCATCAAATAGAAGCTTACAGCCATCAATATGTAATCTTTTGAATAACAATATTAAATATATTTAAATATACATTTTAAAATTGCCACAAGTTGAAAAAGTTCTAAGATACAGAAAAGGTGATTAGCAAAAATCAAATTGCAGAGAAATATGTCTTTCTATTATATGTGTGCTAATACTAAAAATATGTTAATAATGTTTTCAATAATGCAGCTAGTCAAATAGTGTATATCCTTGACTTCAGTAATAACCTGATAGTAAAATTAAGTTAATCATCCTAGCTGTATTTATAGTGTAGCTTAAAGTGTAAGGACACCAGTCTACTCATTAAAAAGAAAAGAAAAAAAAAGAAAAAAAAAAACAAACCCAAAAAAAAAAAAAAAAAAAAAAAAACAAACAACAAACTAAAAGCAATATTATATACTCAATCAAGCATTATAGTCATTTTCCATAATTTTTCTTGTACTGAAGTTGTTTAGGACCACCTATTGATTATTTTACTTTACCAGGATCCTAAGTAGAGTTAATATCTGTATTTATTTTGAATCATATAACCATGTGTAGCTGGCACCAAAAATGTGATTCAAGGACAAGTATCTAGAACAGATTACCCTGGACTTGTTAGCTGATTTTATCAATAGACACAGTGGTATTATGAAATAAATGAGAATGATAAGTGTGTCCCATAAGAAGAAACGGAGGATCAGATTATAGAAGAAAGTCAGTGGTGACATTCAACAATTGTATCTATGTGAGGAAATTCCTCTACAGCAGTATACAGATTATACAGATATAGGAAATGATACAGATAAGCTTTGTATAATCTGATAATAAAACAGTTTTTCAGCAGAAAAAAAAATTCTAGGGAACCAATTCATCTCATTTACAGCTATTAATGCTAAGATAATTTGGGCATAAACAGCTGTGTTAATTTTATTTGATAATTCATCTTCTATTCAATGATGATACCTTTACTTCTCTTTGATTTTATTTAAAATTTTCATGTATGGTTTTAAAAAGAAAACTTAAAAATTGTTGTTAACCCCATATGAAAAATAAAATGCAACCTTTGTCTTCATGGAAGACTACTTATGCAGATTTTTATGCAGAAAAAATGTTGCAATTTCTCCAAGTTAGACTTCTTTAGGAAATGACTAATAGTAGCATGTCCTCCCAATCCCTGTCACAAATGTTGCATATACATGAAATTTTAGCCTGGGAAGTCTGCCCTCAGTAAACATATTTAATGTGTGGACATGATCTTCTCTATGCTTTCACTCATAGCCATCTGCTATGTGGGCACTGTTCCCATTCACAAGTGAATTGGAAATTTTCCTTAGAGTATTCATGGCAAGAAACAGGAGCAATAAGCCAAGGCTTTCCCCTTCCACGAGAAACACTTTTTTTTCTGCTTACAAACCACTGACATAAAGGTCTCAGCACACTAAGAAAATATGTTTCAGAAAACAATTTCTGAAAAGTAGAAAAACACATAATGAGAACCAAAAGTCCTGCAACCAGTAGGTTTTGTTGCAATGGCACTTTAGAGGATAACCATAACCACTTCTGGTGAGAAAAGATATAATTAAAAGAGTATCAATACAATTGGACACTCTCTACAAATAAAATTCTGTGGCAGAAAATAATATTAGAAAATAAACTTTATTCTAGAGATAAGGGATATTCTTCAGAGAACATGTATGAGTACCAGCGTTTCCATAAATGGATTTATTATTCTGAAGTTCTTCATATCTGTGTAATTACGTATCTGTGTAATTAGGTATCTGTGTAATTAGATGAGCAAAGAGATTCCCAAACACCTTAGAATGAGAGTCTCAAGCTGAATAAATCAAAACTGTGAAAAACAAAATTAGCAGGGATCTGTTTGTGAAGATTTTGGTTACAGTGCTCACAAACCAATGGGTCTGAATTCACCAGTGAAGTTACATTGAGGGAAGTTGAAGTTTCAGTGAGTATATGGCAAAAAAAAGGAGCTTATGGGAGAGAAGTGTACCTTTCTTCCTCACATACAAAATTGCTATTTTCAATGCTGTGGACTGTTAGATTCTGTAAGAGGATGATGATGATGAATTTTCTAAACCATTTCTACTTCTTCTGTCTTGACATCTTCCAGACAAAACAGAGAATGAACTGAATTAGTGTAACTGTTATTAACTTAAGGGGTGAAAACGGAATCTTCTCTTCTTGGAAAGAATTAAAAAGAGGTTAAATTACTTCTTGATAATGAAGAAGTACACAACAGAGGCAAAACCGAATTATAAAGGCACAGTGATGCCTAGGAAAAAAACATGAATAAACCTACTAAAATAGTGATGTGGGAATTGGTTCTGCAGCCATGATTTGCTGACATAATGTTTTCATTGTCTAAAAATACATACTGCCTTCAACACTCTTCCTATTTTATTACATTTTCTATTCAAAAGTCAAGCAACTTAATTCTCAGAGCACTGAAGAATTTTAATACCGTGACAGATTATTTAAATCAATTTCTGCTTTTGGAAGTCAGAATGAGCTCACTGATTTTGGGAAGCTCTGCATTTCCAAAATGATTCTACCCCACACAGCACCTTATGAAATGAAATGCATCCATGCAAATGGAAGACAAAAGGCTATAATTTCCTTCCTTCTTTCCTGCCTTCCTCTCTCTTCTCTTTCTTTTACCCTACCCCTTATTTAGATTCCACTGCTTTGGCTTTATACTATAAGAAAAGGGACTACCTTATACCAACTTCCATATTGTGTGTATACCGTATTAATAAAACTTTGTAACTATTTGTGGACCCTCTGTGTTTTCTTATTGTTTTTTGGGGATCTAGAAATCCTGGGTTCTCCCTTCCTCTTCAAGGTGGAAGGCCACACTACGTACTACTCATTACCATTCAGCTCTTAAAGCATACTACTAAAAACACAGAAAAAAAATTGTAGTAGTTTGAGTGTTTGCTCATCTGTGAGATAATTATTAGGAGAAAATAAAAAGTAAGGCAGGCCTAAACTGAAGAGTTACAAAAATAGTTTATTTACATACAAGCTTAAGAATGAAGAAAAGAAAGGAAAAAAATTGAAATTTCAAAACACTTCTTCCCTACAATCTATTCACTTTCTTACAAACAAAATTTGTGCATCACTCTAGGAGAGGAGCCTCCTGTGACTAAACTTACCTCTCTTATGACTTCAATGTCACAAATCTGCAGCTGCCCAAATCTGCAGCCTGTGTAATCCCACCCATAGCAGCCTTTCCCTGGCTACGTATGGACCTCTCAGCTGGTTTGGGGTACCATTTTAAAATGCTTATCTAGTATCTAACAAAGATTCTCTCAGTCTACACTTTGACTAGAATCAGCATTTTCTAAAACTACCAAGAAATAATCTGTTCTCTATAGTCTTTCAAGAGAAAATCTAGCCAAATTGGCCACTCCTCCATCCTTCCTTCTAACAGCTTTCCACTTCTTCCATTCATGCTTTCTCTCTATATCCAGTCACAGTGTCCATCTGCAGAGCAAGGAAGGGGTTAAATTCTTGTCTAGGTTTTCTCCCTCTCTCTCTCTCTCTCTCTCTCTCTCTCTGCCTTCTTCATCTTGGAGATCACGGTGCGGTGCCACATTTCAAAGCTGCGCTGATGTTGAAGGATGTGGGGGGAAAAGCCCATCCTTTCTTGGGAGAGCACTGGGAACTAGAGTCTAGGCCCCCCCACTATCACTGACTGCCACACTGGTCACTACAGGGCCCTGGGACACTGACTAGCCCTGCGCTCACTGCTGGCCACGGGGCCCAGAGACACTTCCTGGCCCCCTCACTCCCCGGCTACCATGCAGCCCCCCAGGACATGGCCCGGTCTGTGCCATGCCTGGCTGCTGCCACATCCCTGAGCAGAGTGGCCCTCTGGCACAGCTGAGCCATAATCTCCTTTCCCCGCCCCCTACCTCCGTCGGCAGTGGGGAGGGGTGAGAAAGGGGCCCTGCTGGCCCGGCCAGGCCCAGCCGACTCTCCCCCAGCCGTGGGGAAAGTGGCAAGGGGCTCAGTCCACCTGGGGCTGCTCCTCCGCGGGGCTCCTGCCGCTCTGGGATTACAGACAGCCCAGGCCAGGTCCTCTCCTCACGGGAAGGAGCAGCAAGGCCTGGCCCACCCAGGTCACCCCATGGCCACCAGGGTAGCCCGGCTGTTACCTGCTTGGCCAGCCAGAAGGCAAAAGGGCCGTCTTCCTGGATTCTCTGATATTTAACCCTGTCCGTGTGTTCGCGCAGACGTATCTCAGAACTTTAAAGTAACTTCCTGGTTAAACCACTACATTCCACCCCTACGTCTCATGAACACACACTGGGTCAAACACCACCATCAAGATTACATCTAACACACAGCTCTCCTCCACCCACAACAAGCCACTACTCCACCCCCAGGCACTAAGCATAACTCCACCCAACTCATTAACCAATACATGCTTTGCCTTTAAATTCTCCTATCAATTTATCTCACAGTTTTCTCAAAAATGCCCTCATTCTCCACCAAAAAAGTCTTGAGTTTGAAATTCAAAACCGAACGGAAACACCAATTCATGAAGTGGTTTTGCGTTTACAATTACTAGGTTAGCCAAAAAAAGCAAAATTTGTAAATCACTTCAGCATTTTAACATGTATTTGGGATAAAGCAAATAGAGAAGGCTAATGAAAATATGTTTGAAATTAGGTCACAACCTTAAAGTTGAAAGTTGTGTTCAAAAGGCAGTCTCTGCAGAGAAATACAACTCTAAATAAAAGCATATATCCAATGAGTTGTCCAAGAGGACTCTGCTTAGGAACTATTTATACACATACGTTTGTGCATGCAGTCTGGAGTGACTCTCTCTGTAAATCTCGTCTCATTTAGAAAATATTCTGCTTGAGGTATACATCTCTAAATAAAAGCATACCAACATAATGAAATAATTCTGGAACTTCTGTCCATTTGTTCTCTGTCCCATAACTTTTCAAGAACAAGACTGCTTTTTATTCTAGATTAGAAAAGTGATTTCACCAGATGTATGTTGCAATCACTGTCCACAGACAAAAGTTAGATTATTTCTTCAAATCTTCATCCAGTATTTAGACATTGGATGGTACCATTTTACCTTTTGGAAGCATAAAATCTTTAGTATGCATATTTGTATGATGAAGGGTTAATTATTTTCTTTTCACAATGTTTAGACCAGGCTAAGAACATATCACAGCGAGCTGTAACAATCTCACAAGGACATTGTCAGCAATTATCATGACTAGATACAACTCAGGAGTCCATCAAGGGATAGTTAATTGGTTTAAAATAATGATCTAATCATAAGAACTGCACATAATTAATAACAAACAAAATCTGCAAATTGTCAGCTGTCTCCCATTAATCAGTACTGTGCAAATCATCTGTGTCATCTAGTTATGTAAAAATTGTTTGAAGAGCCTGAGGAAATAACAGAATTTTACAAAGACTTCTTGTGCTAAGTACTCCTTTAGAAGCAATAAACATTGACAAAAAAAATCCATGATGATATGATAGTGATAATGTGTTGCATCGCTTGGCTACAAAGTTCATTGTGTGTGGGAAGGTACAGCTGTTGTGAGGCCGGCAGGGAAACAGGAGACAAGCCTTCGTCAAGCTGGAGAATCCATTTACTTCCTCCGCGAGGGGGAGGAAGCCAAAGGGGAAGAGGGCGGCAGGGGAGGGGGAGGAAGCTGGAGAGGAGGGAGAGAGACAGGGGCAGTGTGATGTGGATTTTATAGAGTGTTGCAAGGGAGGAGTTTAGGGTTTGGGTCATAGGAGGTGTCCACAATAATGGATAACCTCCATTCAATAGCAGTCAAGTAGAGTAACCTAGCTCACTTCCATTCTTCTCCTTGGACTCTTCCTGATTGTCTAAGAGATCAAGCCAGGACCAGTGTCAGAAGGGAAAACAGTGGCCCTTCTTTGCCTGAAATTCTGTTAAACTCTGCCTGGAACATGAAGACTCACAGGGCAACAGAAAGCATGAAAGAGCAAAGATGCAATGAAAAATATGCTGACTTATATTTGGGATAATAAATTGAATTTCATCTTTCTGTGATTTTTTTTGTTGTTGTTTTTTTGTTTCTCATGGCATTAAAGAAAGTGAGATCAAAAGAGGCAGATATTCCTTAGAAACATAAAAATTTATGGGAGAAGATTTCGTACCTTATTCACCTACTTTGCTCCTCTATTTTTTCTAACTGCCATAATTTCTCTTCTCTTGATTATACATTCTAACAGGAACAGTCTATTTTTAACTTCACATGAAAAATAAAGAAAACAACCCCCCACAAACCATAGAAATTTGCTTTCTGCCCTCTAACTGAAAAGACAATAGAGCTATCATATTTTAATAAGATTCCTGATAATCCATTTCTAACAATTGTTTAAAAATATAGAGCATTCTTCACATTCCTGTAGGAATACATAGCTCAGACAGGTTTGGTTTTTTTTGTCAGTAAAGACAGAGGGAATGTTTTAAATAATCAAAAGTAAGCTCCTTCTGAAATGCATCATTTTCCAAATCCCAACACACATTGCGAATCAATATTCATTCTGTATGTTTTTTTCCCAGCACATCCTCTGCACAGTGTTCAAACAAATTTTAATGAATCCTGCGCTCTATACTTATTCACTATGGCTTTCTTTGTATATCTAGAAAAGGAGACAAGATTGAAAATTACAACAGACAGAAATATAAGGTGTGTTAGGATGAGATAAGTTACTTTCAGAAAAGTAATTTCAATTATTACTAACAGTCTGTGCCGGTGTTGCTCTGTAGGCTTCAAAGAGTACTTGTAACAGCAAAGACAATGTTTTACTCACTGTCAGCAACTGTAGTTATGCAGGAATTAGTTGATACGAACCACCACAGAGATGAAAATAGCATTTATACTGTGAGTGCAAAAGAAAACGGGATGCTCTGCTACCTAAATTAGTTGAACTAAATTTTCATTGGCCTCACTGACTATTAATCACCCACAGAGTTTGTCTTCATATTGCACCCAAATCTTCTCTAGTTCTTATACATGTGTACCTCAAATCCCTGTCCTTTTACATATATTGAGAATCATATATCACAGAGTGACAGAGTAAGCTGGGTTGAAAGGAACTCCCTAGGATCATCGAGTTCAACTCTTGACCCTGCACAGCACCATGCCCAAGAGTCACACCATGTTCCTGTGAGCATTGTCCAAACACTTCTTGAACTCTGTCAGTCTTGGTGCTGTGACCACTTCCCTGGGGAATCTGTTCCAGTGCCCAAACACACTCTGGGTGAAGAAACTTTTTCTAATATCCAACCTAAACCTCCCCTGACACAACTTCAGACCATTACCTTAGGTCCTATCACTTGTCACTAGAGTGAAGACTTCTCCTCATCTTCCCCCCAAATGAAATTGCAGACTACCATGTCTCCCATCAGTCTCCTCATCTCCAGGTTGAACAGACCAAATTATCTCAGACACTCTTCATATGGCTTCCCCTAAAGGCCTTTCACCATCCTTGTTGCCCTCCATTGGATGTTCTCTAATATTTCAACATAAACTGCACATATTATTCAAGGGGAGGCTGTCCCAGCACAGAGTAGTGTTTAAGCTTAAACATCATACATTCTAAAGGAAGAAGGAATAAGGTTAGAGAATACTATAGAATATGCCATTACAATTTACAATTCTAATAGTCCTTGCACATTAGAATTTTACAGAAAATGTTAAATTCTAAGCATGAAAGTGTTTTCCTAAATACAATTTTTTTTTCTGTTCAAGTCAAAAAGCTAACACTGAACAAGCCAAACCCTAATCTAAACAACAAAGTTGTCAAAAAAGGTTGCAATATCTAAAGAGTGCAACCTATGGTGGAGAAATGCAGTGATATTTTTTTTTTTAATTATTAGCCAGTAGTTCTTAGGAGCTAAAAGGTAGAGTTACCTGTCTCAAACACTGTTAAGATCACAGAGAGAGGAATTTATGATAAGAAAGTGCTAATTCCAGGCTTGGCAGAGACCTGTTTAAGCTCATCCTGTTCAAGACATGCAGCAAAAAATTCCCCCATTGACAGATTGTGAAAAGAAGCAACTGCTCATATGCATGTGACTGGTCAAACAAAGATCCCCCCAAGTTATGGGAGAGATGTCGTCTGCGACCACCAATGACCACAACAGCCCCCAAACAGGCCTCTGCAGGTACACAGAACCTGGTCTGTGTAAAGGTGGCACTGTTGTATTTTTTAAAATGCATCTTGCATTTTAGAACATTTATATTTCTTCAGGATGCAACAGAGCAGCTAAGCTACAGAACAGTTCATGGCAAAATGTCTTAAAGAATCCCAAACTATCTGAGATACCAAAAATACCAAAAAGCTGAGATAGCTGTCTCCAGACCAACTTATCTTTCCTGGCCAGCGGAGGTCCTTCAAACAGAGGTGATATAACATTTTCTATAACTATAAATATTCTTCTGATGGTACTAGAAATCTACATCATAGAACGTTGTCTTCATTTCTTTCATGGTCCATTTGTCTTCAAACTAAAATAACTTAATGGTGGCCAACAGCTACTTTTCCTTTAAGTTCAGGAATTTCAAGTTCTGCCATAGAGCTGATATTTTCTCATATTTTAATATAATCTTTTATTTAAATGTAAGGATGTTTTTACTAAAACAGCAAATATTTGTGAGAGACTGATTATGTATTTCTTTTCTAAAAGCACTATGACAGGTGTTTACTGGGCATGTAACACCTATTTTCAGTTCACTGATTATCATATCTGTAAAATTCTGTCTAAAAATTCCTAACATCAATAGAAATTTTAGCACCAACTCAGATGGAAGTTGTTTTGTTGCTTTTGCAACTAGCAATTCAAGGTCACAAATCCCAATTTTCTTATTTTCATCTAAGTAAAAGGAAAAGAAAATATGGACCAAGGACAAAATAGGACCAAGGAGATATTGAAAATTTATGTTAAGTGTTCAGTAACTCAAATAAAGAAAGAAATTTATAGATGAAAATGAGACTGCTAAGACAATATGAAAGCTTATACTGACTACTTATTACATGCTTCATTACTTAATTAATCTACTCTACCCTAAACATACTTTCAGAATACATAGAATGTCATAATAAAAGTGATCCGGGTCTGTTTTGCTCGGTGAAAAACGTACATGAAAAGAAGCCAGCTAAATCTTATCACAGCAAAGCTTGTCTCCTGCTGACATGAAAGGGAACTGCACAGCTAAATCTCTTCAAAGGCTTTGAAGATGTACAGCATTGTAATAGTAGTCAAAGAGATCATGATTTTGGGAGTGTGTCATCTGATGAGTCCCTTAAAACTGAATGCCTTTATTCCACCTCTCTGTGTTACACTTTAACCTACTCAAAGAGATCATGACAGTGTCACACCACTCAAGCAGCAATATCTTTCACCATGAGTCACTGACATCAATCACTCTTGCTTTTCTGCACACCAGCAAAAAAAGGCTTTGTTCCCTATAAGAGATTTTTCACTTTTATGTTAATGTGATAAAAGAAAATACATAAGCAACCCAAAATTATTGAACCTTTAAAAGAATGTAAAAAAAATATCATGACATTCAATGACATTTAAAAAGACACTTGTAGCATTCACATCCTTAAAATATTCTTCTCTAACTTGGCCATACAAAACTGAAACAATGAACAATGCAGTTATTTAGACACGGTATGAACAAAATAATGGGATAGAGTATGAAAAATTAATATGATCTATATTACATTTCTTAGTCTATGATCAGGTGTGTGACTGAATAAGTTCCCTTTTTTGTACATTTGAAGATGGGGCTCACATAAGCATTTTGTGTTACTTTTTGAATGAGATATACACTCATATAATAATTCTGCACTTGTAAATTAAATTAACTTGTTGCTAAACAAGAAAAAAAATTATAAGTCTATACATTCAGACTGCATTAATAGCCTTAGAGGTATGCAAAATCACAAGTATACCGAATTAATCCAGAGTGAGACTAGCTGTACAAAATTTGCTAGACAAGTCAGGTGGTTAAAAACTTAAATTTTATTTCTGTGCTTTCTAGTACTTGAGTCCTTTTTTATTTTTCACTGAGTTTAAGCCTAATTTTGCTTCCCAGCTTTAGGTTACATATAGTATGTATAGAGTATGTATATTTTAGAGTGCGAACGGAATTAAACATTTCAGTTTCACCACCCTTCCTGACAATTCAATCATTTCAATTTCTATTTTTGTTAGGTTAAATTCATAAAAGAGCATTGAAATGAGGAAAAAATTCTCACTCTCTTATTTTATAAGCTAAATGATAATGAATGACACAGTGAGTCAGAGCTATCAAATTTTAAAATAAATAGCCTTGGTACTTGTTTCTTACAGAGAAATATATCTTTATTTTTGATACAGCCAAGTGGTGAAAAAAGATTATGTTATTGGACTGACTAATTGAATATTATTTCCATCAAAAAATTGAATTTTCTATTTCATCAAAGAGCAAATAAATAAATAAACATTGCTAGTTTTCATGGACTATGATTTTTTAAAGCACAGAATATTTTGTAAACAGATTTAAATACATATTTTTGAGAACAGTTCAAGCATTACCACTCAGACAGAAATAATTTTTTAACTGATAATTAAAATAACATTTATCCATTCTGTGAGAAAAATAAAAATCAAAATCACTACATTTTGATGAGAAGCAACATGAAGAGTGCATAAATTCTCTAATCTTCATCAGGATAATTTTAAAAGGTTAAGTCTGTAATCTGAGTAGAATATGTAAGCATCATTTAAATGTTCCACCCATCTTCCCCCTATTTTGCAGTTTTACAGTTTTTGGTTTTTGTTTTAATTTTCCTATTTCAAATGCTTTCCCACCAAACCAATTCTTTTTCTTTAGGTTTAGAAACAAAGAGAAAGAATAGATATGAAAAATCATTATTCCAGACAACAGGTATAAGATGACAAGAGGATCTGCTTTAACTGAGTCGCTTACTCTTAATCTAATTGAATTTAAAATATTTGAGACTGTCTAGGTATGAAGAACAAAGTATGTCATACAGTAAGAAAAATGAGACAATCAGAATTGTCAGTCAGGTGGATGATAATAATAGAACCTGGGTTCTTGGGTACCATTTAAGTGGATTTATCTACTTTAGTAATTGATTACCAGACACCGTCCTCAACTACTTTTACCAGGCTAGTGGCACGACATATTTAGATAATCCAATCAATTCTTAGTCCTCCTCAAGCTTCATAGGTTGGGAGTAATACAGGTCATTGAACAGCATTCTGATAGATGCTGAAAAGGGATACTAAGAGAATGTTCCTTTTGGTTTTGCCTTCTTTTTTTTTTTTGCTAAAATACTAATAGACACTGACTTAAATGGTTATAGACTGCAAAGAAACACCAGGCATTAGAGAAAAATGTTTTTATAGAAAAGAAAATCAAAATAATTCTGAAAATGCTGAAGTAATTTTTGTTATTTACTTAAGACAACACATGCACTTCATTGGACCTGAATGAAAACTATACGAAAACACAAGATACTTACTTGATGACTAACCAAGACCTTAGAAATATATTTTCCGCCAAACAGTCTTACAAGCCTCCACTGAAGATACCAAAAACCTGATAATTCAGTAGCTTTCACTGAAACAGAACAACAAAATTTTGAACATGGTCAGAAAATACTGTTTTTCTTTGCATGATACTTAAGCAAACAGAAAACAGCATAGGCATTGGACTGTCCTTTTCAGTAGAACATGTAGATGTTAAGATGTTTATCCTGGTAAATCTATAGCATCTGTACTACAGTAATTCACTGATTTTTATTTTTAATCAGGTGTTCAAAACTGGAACTCTAATTGAAATAATTAAATGTTCAGAAATGGTATTTTCAAGGTTTGTAAGGAGCTTGGGAGTAATATGTAAATCCATATCTCATGCCAAATACAGGAAAATGAGCTAATGTGTAAAGCCTTTTGAGTACAATCATATTAATTACTGTCTTAGAGAAATAAAGAAGCAGTGATTCTGAAACCTTAAAAACCACCAAAAATGCTCAACAAAAATAATCTAGTCCTGGTTTTGGACAAATTTAGAGCTAAATCTGTTGTAGAGAATGTTTTTCTTTGTTTATATACATTCCTTACCAACCCTTCTCAAAATATACCCTATATCAATATAATCTCATTAAACACTTTCTCTTAGTTATTGTCACCTAATTAATCTCACAGTATATGATACTAATAAAAATTAATATATCAACCAAGAAAAAGTCAAAGAGATATTAAATCACCAAGATATTATTTTTCCATTGTTTCTGTAAATACCCAATCAAAATATCCAATGATATGTATGTAGTTAATGTGAATAGATAAATAAAGTCTAGGTATACAATATAAAAATTGAAATAAACATCCTTTTTTTTTCTTTTTTTT
>WAAE01008328.1:0-91040 GCA_013400495.1 Nicator chloris
AAAAAAAAAAAAAAGAGAAAGGTTTCAGATAAGCCTCAGTTTCATAAAATAACTTTATGTATATAAGAACAGTTGAAACAAAAGTAAAGAGGGCTCAAAAATGTCAACACGGAGCAAGCAGATAGAACAAAGTAACACACAGGCATGAGCAGGTAAGAGAAGGGTTGGAAGAGAGCCAAATTATGCCTGCACATGCATCTGGGAAACACTTGGAAAAGAGAAATGCATAGTATTAAAGCCAGTGCTGACAAGAAACTCTTAGGGAACTGCCAAGCAGGTCAAATAATTGTTCTGACTGGTAGCTACAGGCAGAAAACTTACAAACTACTAGAATTATAGAGGATGACTTCCCCTCCACCACAATCCTATATTTTTGTTGTTTAGATGCTGTCATATGCTTTCCTGACCATGTAGAATGCAAAGGCTTCAGCAGGCTCTATGCTTGGTTTTGAGCTTTTAATTAGTCAACAGTTAGTCCAGGTCTTCACCAAATCAACTGTCGAGGCTGGACTACACTGGACTGAAATTAATGCAATGCTGCTCTCATAAACATAATAAAACCACTTGGATTCAACTCAGCTTGAAGACCAGGCCCTCATAATTTGTGGTATCAGTCAAACGTGAATTGCCGGGAGTCTTAAATGTGACAGCCTGACAGATTAATTTGTATGCAAAAAAAAAAAAAAATCCCCAAAAGTACCCTCTCTAATGCTAAGCTGCCACAAGCATTTACAAAAGATTAATGACTTCATTCAGTGTTTACACTTAAAAATAAAAAGTTTTATTTATACGGCAATCAAATTTTCACAGTGGTGAGACTAGATTCACTCATATGGAGAGGACACCACATACTAGATACTTTGACAGATTGAAAGAGAACTAGACTACCTGGTTTTCTACAATTTTTTTCCCTCATCTTTCCTATCTCGTTTCCCTCCTTGACTAAGTATCACACAGGAATGTTTCCATCACTCTTTTTTTCCCAGATCAAGCACCCATTCTTTTTAACCACTTGAAAGTTGTCCCCCATCCCTTGCTGAAAACTGTCCCAGCCTCAGCTGAAAACAGAAATATAAGTGTCAGACACCACCTGTCTTCACAGATTACCATCTGCATGTGTCAGTCAGCGGTTAGTTTTGGCTGGTGAATGCATCTGGTAATTGATATTTTTAACTTAAATCAGTAAAGTAAAAGATTCCACTTCACCAACCCCCTAAGTAAGCACTTCTACCCCCTCAAGCAACTGCACGACTGTTTCAACAGCCCATTTGACACACCTTCAAATCACATAAAAAAGATCTCTCATTAAACAAAAACTATTGCTTGTGAAGTTTACCACTTAACTGCCTCAGTACAAGAGCAGGCAACTGGCCTGCCTGTGAAATCACTGCAGTCCAGATTCAACCCAGCTCTGCAAGTGTCTCATGTAGAAGGGACTCCACTTCATGAGCACCAACTGTGCAACAGGCCAGAAGGAGGAGTTGCTCCAGGCAGCTTCCTATCAGCTCTGCTGGCTGATGGTTTCCTCGGGACTGTGTTCTTGGAGCATGCAAGAAAAGAGGAGGAAACAGTATCCTAGAACCAGAAAAAAGGGACAGAATCCATCTGCTAGGGAAAGGGAGCCGAAGAGCCCAAAGAGACACCTAACCCAGGGTATTGTGTAGCTGGTTTGACTTTGGGTCAATGTGAACACAAGACAGGTATTTGTACTTAAACTCTATTATACCTTGAAGAGGTGATGGGGGCAGGGGAGGGGTGGAATCTACTTGCTCAACACAGAGGAGTCAAAAATACATTTCCTAATTCCTACAACTGCATAAGAAAATCAGCAGAAAATTACATCAGTAGGAACAATCAGTATGTCTAAATTATACCCTTCACTGCCTAAGAACTACACCCTAAGTAGATTACATGGGAATTCACATAGGTTGTAACTGTTTGCTTTACTGGGCTGTTGTCTTTAACATTTCTTGGCACCTTCCTGCATTCCATTTCAGCTGAACACCATTTTTAATGTAGCATGATATCGTTTTTGCTGAGACAAGCAAAAATGTCTCTCTTTCACACAGAAAACAGGAAGTTTTTGATTTTTGAAATTAAAAAAAAACACAGAAAGATAAAAAGATATACAAAAATACTTCAGCATATTTGTACAGCAAGTATTGAGAAAAGCAAGGAAAATACAGACTGTTGTACCCAGGTAAACTGTTAGTCATCATTCTCTCCTCTAACACTGATGGCCAAATAAACCAGCTAGTTCTGGCTGTACAGATTCTTACAGAAAATAACTGATTTGGATGTGGGGTTGTTCTTAGAAACCTGAGAATTGGAAGGAAAAAGTAATCCATGACCTTTCTGATGCCTGTCTCTCTGGACTGCCCTATATCCCTCTCAAAACCAATTCTTCCTTACCTAACTTTCCTTTCTTGTTCAACCAGTTTCTTTCCCAGTCATTCCAAGATCCCCGTTTCATAGACTTGAGGGAAGGGTTTTGAATGGGTATGATTTTGCTCAGGGGTTGCAACCCTTAATGCTCAGCTTTGAAGGTTCAGATAATTGGAAGCAAAAGTGGTGTAACCTCTGTAGCTTGCAATTTGCCATCACTATGCATGACAAGAGATATACTAAAGCTTACAGTTACTTTGGTAGTTTTTATAGTGGAATGCTTAAAAAAAAATCTAAAAGCACTAGAGGCAGCATTTGGGGGCTGCTGACGCTTTGTCATAGAGAAGTTCTGAGTTCAGAAGAAAGAAAGAAGAAAAAGCAGCTACCATTTCCTTTTTTTTTTTCTGTCTGTTCATTTGCAATCTGGCAGGGATTCTCATCAGCCATCAACTGAACATGGCAGCATGCACCTGAGGACTAATAAGAACGAAAATCAGAAGCTACAGTCAAGCAGTAGTGTGAACAAAGGGTGATGTTTAAAAGGAAGAAAGAAAAAAGGAAAAAAAAAACCAGGAGAAGCTAAATATGGACTGTCATGAAATATCCCCAGAAATAAATGGAGTGGACTTCCTTACAAAATGAGTAGCCATGTTATAAGCATTCCCAATGTAACACTTCC
Source organism: Nicator chloris (assembly GCA_013400495.1). Classification (NCBI taxonomy): domain Eukaryota; kingdom Metazoa; phylum Chordata; class Aves; order Passeriformes; family Pycnonotidae; genus Nicator; species Nicator chloris. The sequence goes on from WAAE01008328.1 coordinate 3,065, forward strand.
TATAAGGTATTTGCCAATTAAAACAACAAACCAGATGCCAGCAACATCTGGACACCAAAGAGAAAGTGGAACTTCTCCAATATAAATTAACATGCCACACAGCAAAAGAGGAATGCAATGTCCAGCATAAATGCAGGGTGCCTGCAGTCTCTCCACAGTGTACTTCCCTCCCGTTATACTGGAAAGGGAGTCAAGAACACTATGTAGGTACAGGTAGGCTTTACCCACTCGTGTCAGGCATGCTCTCTGATAAACCAGTTTTGGGACACATTCACCTGCAACACTGCGCAGTGTACAACCCTGACATGGATAAATATGAAACACTGCTTTTCTCAAGTTTAAGGAACCATTTATTTGAAGTTAAGTTGGATCAAATCATTGATGTAACTTTCTCAGTAAACCAACAGTACTCTGGGTAGAATTCAACTGGACTGATGAGTGAAGATTACTTCTACTCTCAGCATTTGTTCATCCGTAGGAACACAAAGCAAGGCTGCATCTAATGGACACATCCATAGCAAAAGTCTGGGCAAGTTCAAGCATCAGAGTGAAAGATTCACCGATAACCTAAAATTTGGAACACAAATCCCTGACCACGTAATGGATACATTGTGGCCCAGGTAACATATACTGAAAAACTGTCTAACATCACCAAGGACAGTTACAGAGATTGTCATTATGGCAGAACACAAAGTCAGCACAAAGTGTGCACCAGTTCTGCATGGAAAATGACAGTATCTCCTTTCTTATGAAGCATACCGACTTTACCAAATGACATCTCTGACACCAGTTTTGAACAGTGCTGGAAGCACAAGGTCTTCTATCAGATCACCTATGTAGACTGCATGACCACTCTGATGACCCCTTGAATCTCACCTGACTAGCTAATTTATCAGAAGTTTTTGGCTCATGGAAGCATTTCAGCTGAAGCCCACGAAGGCATCCCAGCACTTTGCAGTCCACAGGATGCAACAACACAAAAGCTGCCTTGTTTTTCTTTCTTCTTATTTTTTTTTCAACTGCTCTTGTGAATGTCTGCAAATTAGAAGACTATAATCTCTACACGCTTGGACAGACTCCTTACCAGGACCAACATATGAAACATTGTATTTCAAGAACACCCGGGTCCTCTAAATTACACCACATGTGAATACTTCTCCAAAGATAGACAAGGACAAGTAGATTAGAAACCCTTTCACTACAGCAGGGAACATGTCATATTTGCCTTGAAAAGAAAATGATGACCTCTTCAAACCTTCTTCCTGCCAGACAAGGAAGAGCATATCCAACAGTCAGGCTCTGACAGTTTTGACCGTAACCCTAGTGGAAACATCCGCTTTTCCAGACAGAGATGTGAAACTTTTGAAACCTGTCACGAAGATTTACTTGGGCAGGAGTGGATTCCAAGTGCTTGCAATGCTTAAGGTAATGCAGGGGTTCAGACTGAAAGCTGCTAATAATTTTAAGACTGGAGCTGAATATTACTTCTTTCAGCATCATTTCTACCTCAAAGTAACTTCTTTCTTGTCCTCAAACAGCCAAAAACCATCTGCAAAAGTGAAAAGGTCAGTTGTCAGCAGTGTCTGCAAAGCTAAACTTAACTGAGATTTGGGAAGGTCTAAAATCTTACAAGAAATAGTTGAACAAGTGAAAACAATTAATATAGAAACACGACAGTATTTCCCTTAGAAGCTACAAACTGAGGCTGCAAAACAGCTGACACAGACTTGTAGGATGTGCGTTCTCTAGCCTACAAACATTGACAGCCAAAACTATGTCACTTTGAGACCTTCTTTTCTGGCATCAGGAACACCAAGGACAATTTAAAGTAGATTAGACAGACTCTTGCAAAATTATCTTCATTTTCCATAGCTAGACTGCCATCTGATAAACACCAGCTCAGCATAATTTAACAAACTCAATTTAATTTAACTGTTAAGCAGGCTTGCTCTTGTCCAGAGTAACAAATAACTGCCACCCTAAAAGGGTAAGTTTCAAAGATGCATTTCCAGGGCAAGAAGAACTATCACTTTCAAATTCTGGTCAAATTCAGTGCAAGGATCAACCGAGTAACAGGTATCAATAGCAGCCTTTGCATTCCTAGACAAGAACAAGGAGTCTGGGGCTTCAAAGGTCTTCTGAAATCAGCACATGACACTACATTTTCCCTTTATTCCCTGATTAAGTTATGCTTTCCCTGCATACAAGCACACAAGGATGTGGCTCTTATGAGGCAAGGTTAGGAGAGCTGCTGAAGAGCCAAGTATAAGAAGAAACTGCTTTCCTGAACACAAAGATCCTCCTGTTTTCTCTCTCTTCCCCAAATCCCAAGGATCATGATGAAAAAGGTGTTCTCACATTTCACCATCTAAGTAAAGACCAAGCAAGTTCGGGAAGCTTACAGCCTGCACATCTGTTTGCCTATTTGTATCAAAAGCCCGCTAGGATTGAAATGCACATTTGCCTTTGCTCATTTTCTGTAGTTCTATTAAACCACAGTCCAGAGCTGTCTCACAGCAGGAATTATGTGAAGCAGCTCTGGAGGCTACACTGGCCAAGAAAGCAAGAGCTGCTCAGCCTCACTGGCATTTTGCCCCCCTTTCCACAGGCTACTAGAAACACAGTTTTCAACAAGCTACCATGCTTCTCACAGCACAGACAAATGCAGTTTTGAACAGTTTCAGATGCTTCATGAAATGTCCTTGCACCAGTCAGTATTTATAAGCAGCTAAGACACAGAATACTTGACTTGCCAGCAGGAGCTGTAAATAAGAATTGATGTTGCAAGACAATAATTTTTGATAAGTCTACTGGCACATACTCTTTCTCCTGAATAATTCTCTTTCAGGCATGATTCTACATCTACTAAACTACCTAAATGGGCATCAAGCTACAGGAAATCTAAAAAGCATTACTTAGGCATTGTAGCTTGAATGAACCACAGAGCAAAGGGAGAGGAAACACATAGTGCAGGATTGTGTGAGGACTGCTGTACAGCACAAGAACCAGTGCACCACACACTGGCTGCAAAACTATGAGAACCCAGACAGCTAGGACAGTTCTTCCACATCGGACGGGTAGCTACAGTTTTGCAATATTACTGGCCAAACAGATAGGAGAAGATAAGGATTGGGACACACACCCGCCCACCCACATATCAAGGCCTTAAAGCACAGTTTAGCTCCTTTTTTTTTCTATCGCATTCTTTTACTAAGTTTGAGATGAGCCTATGCCAGGCAAAGCACGGCAAAAAATGTTATATTTTGGCAATACACTTGCATAAATAAATCTTGTTTCACAGAAAAAGCCTGAGCAGATCTTCCATGTTTTCTAGGCTTCTATTAGCCTTAACTTCAGTGCTGGATAATGCTGAACCATTAGCAGTTGTGGTTTTTCTCCCTTAGGGTTTCCCAGCTGAGTACAGAAAACAGCATAACCTCAGTTCTTAAAAGCAGATGCTTAGTATAATTTCTGCCCTAACATACTTAGGATTTCTGAAGGTCTGTATATAAACCAAAGATTATCCACATTCAGAGAATAATGAATATTTCATTAAGGGAGGTTTTATTGCAAACGTTTCTGAATGCAATAGCAAAGAAGATAACACATCTACACTGCAAAAGTCATAACAAACCTTTGAAAGACTGGCGTAAGTGTTTGCCTTTGAGAACATCTTGATGAATAAAGGAATTCTGACATTTCTGGTCCATTCAAAGCAGAGAATATTAAATCCCTTTAAGTCTTCTCCTAAAAGACTTGCATTTGAAGATATGTCAACTATATTCAGTGAGAGTAAGTTCACTTTGCAGAAAAGTGATGTTGGGAAGGAAACAGAGGAAATAGTTGGAAAAAAAATCAAGAAAAAAATGTAGCTGTACCTCAGATCCAGTAGTCTTTGACCTCTTTGCAGGAATTTCTTTATCCTATAGGGAAAGAGTGAAGTAAAGAAGTGTATAAAGAACATGAGAGAGCAACACTGTATTCACATAAATACAGGCAACAGTACTTTGCAATGCAATCGAAACATCCCTTTGTGAGCACAAAGGCCTAAATTATAACTTTTAAAAGTAAGTACTCAGTTCTCTTTCATTGTGAAATTCTAACCTTCGAGACATTAACAAAGTAAGATAAAAAAATGTACAAGGACACATCCACTTTCTCCCAGCTACAAAGAAATTTAAGCAGCAATGTAGGTCTGCACTCAACTGCTAAAAACAGTTATCCTTCTGTACAGTTGAAGAAGATAAAAATCAATCCAAAATAAACAAAACCAGTACGAAAAATGAGGCTGGATTTATCCATCATGAAGTCCACAAATCTTAGACGAGGGGGATGGAAAGATTCTAACATACAACTCCTTAAGTCATCCTCTTGCAAACAAGGCAAAATTAACAGAGACCTTAACCATGACTTCCCTTCTTGCTCACCCTTCAGGCCCTATATTGGGTGGAATGCTATTTCCCCACTCACACACCAAAACGAAAGTCTCTCCATACGCATCAGACATTGCTGTACTCTAATCTACTGCTAAAATCACAGGCTATAACCTACTCCTCCCAACTTCTAACTCTAGATGCAGGGACAGCAAGGCCTCCAGGGAACATGTGATGAAAATGCCCGTTGCTTTTCCAATAGCACAGACTGAACACGACATCTTAGTAATGACACTATGAATGACCTACCTCTCTCACTGACTGGCACTTGGGTCTGCTGATCAAAAAGCTTTCATTCAGATTTTTAATCTCTCAGATTTAATAATTCAAGAGATTGGTTCATCAGTTCAGAAGTCTCCATCTGAACATGTTCAAACTACTGACCTTTCGCACCACTGATGTCACCCATAGAGACTCAGCAACAAAACAAGAGAACGACTAAAACTCCCCCAGCCTGTTTGTGTCACAAGCACCCTGTGATAAGCAAAACCTCAGCCTAAACTAAAGACTGGCAGTTCTCCCATCAGTGACAGACTAAACAGCCGTTTCATTATTGCTGTAATGAAACCCCAGAGAGGGTGGCTAACAAGACGTGACACTGCTCAGCTGCACCTCGCGCACTGTAAATCTCCAAAGGTGTCATTACCACTTCTCTCCTGGGCATTGCTATTGGCTTCCAATTCTAATGCTCCTTTTGGGAATTAAAGACATACACCATAAGTTATGGAAGTGTGTGCTGTACATCCACGACAAAGAAATGCACACTTTTAATGGCAGGCGTAGAAAACTGCTAATTTTGAAAAGAGTAACAGTAGAAAATTAATTAAGCACACATAAGCAGAAACCTTAAACACAGAGAATTATCACAAGATACAGTGAGGGTTCCTCCTGCCCCCAAACACTTAGAGACTTAAAGAGACACCTAGGCTTGTATACATAGCAATCATTATGTTTCATTGCAAGTTACTGAACTCAGCAGAGAATATCTGGTGCAGTCATTGTGCCTGTATTACATAAGGCATCAGTCTGGATTAGAGTGGTCCTTTCTACCACTATACATTTCTCTGTTGATTACCAATGAAAAGCTTTTAAAACCTGCACTTTTACCTAGAGAGCACCAACAAAACTATTAGCATTTTGAAATTAGTTGCGTTTCAAGGCATAAAAACATACCTCTTTAGATCCAGCAAACAGGGGAATGTCATGGAATGGGGAAATATATTTACCATCTGCATTCTCTGAAAGACATAAAGTAGCATTGCAAACCTGAAGATATGGCATAAAATACTGGTGCTGCTAAACATCACACAATACAGAAATGTACATATGCTATGATGGTGCATTGGTTAAACTTTTTCTGAAGTTTAATATCAAGTACGTACGTGCACGGAGGACAAGGAATTTGATTGTTTTGACAAGGATTCATTAGAATCAAAGTTATTGCTTTAGCGTTCAACACCATGCTTTTCTTCTACCTGGCAATACAAGCTATACAAGGATGAGAAGATTCTTTCATTCTTTTCTACTCCCTGGCCATATGCAACCATGAACAAATAAAAAAACCCAAACCTAAAGCAACCTCATTTCCATCAGTGGTAAGTGAATTCATCTGGGTTTCTAGCAATGTTGCCCCCGTGACTGCACCGTATTTCTAATAAACTGAGTTTCATGACCACAAATCCCCAAAGTAATAGGCCAAAGTCTGATTAAGAGTAACTGAGGGATGGGATAACTGCTCTAGGCCCTTGACATGAAACACCACACCTTGAAATCAGCAGAAATTAATGTTAACGTAAGGGGGGGCCAATCTTCACTTCAGCCTTGCTTCACCTCTAGAAAGAAACTAATTTCACTGGAGTGTATGCTCAAGTTTTTCAAGTCCAAGTATCACATCAAAATGGTGCAAACACTAATTCAAATACCAAGGAATTTCTTGTCTGCTAGCACCCTTATTCATAGTAAAGGAAAAAGCAGACAAGACACCTCACTTAGCTTTACACTTTTGACCACCTCAGCAAAGAAGAGTAAATGGAGTCGATTTGCAATTCCTGGAAACCTCCCAGAAGCTGCTCCCAAATAAAACAAAGTTTAGTGGTAGGCTGTTTATTCCCACCAAATAAAGTGCCTTTCTCTAGACGATCTCCTGCGCTGGCACTCCCATGAATGAGCACAAGGGAGCTCTGGCAGTGCTGCCAAGCGGGCACACGCCGCCTCCGCTTCTCCCACATCAGCAGACGTCAGAGTTGACTGTAGGTCAATGGACCAGAAACGTACAAACCTACTGCGGTAGGACTGGCACACAAACAAGATAACAGTGCTACGAAAATGCGTAATACTGAACACAGCACACCCTCAGCTCTCGCTGGGTCGAGAGACGCCTCCTGGAGCACTGCCCATGCTCTCGCACTGCCACTTGCTGACCCCGCTCGGGGCTGGAGCCCCACGTTTTGAATGTCAGCCTCCCGCCTCGGTGACGTGTCTGGTGGGAAGGAGGGCTGCCCTGGTCACAAGGGACAGGCTGGGCTGTCACACCACAGAGCCTCTCACGGCTGTCCTTGGGGTGCTACAGGCCCCCGCGGCCACTTACACCACGGCGGCGCTTCAGCCCCGGCGTCCTCCGGGACTGAGCAAGGGCACGGCTGGGCCGGGGCTGAGCAGGCCCAGCATCCCCTCCAAAAGCCGGGATGTCTACAGGATCCGCCCTCTCTACAAAAACACTGCTCTCCCCCTGCGGCGGTGGGAAGGCTCGGGGACGACACCTCAGCCAGCCCGAGGAGCTTCCGCCGGAGCAGGGAGCCCTCGTCGCCGCCGCCACTTCACCCCCTCCGTGCGCCCCGCGGGACGGGGAAGGAAGGGGTTTATGGAGCCCGGGGACTGCTACTTACTAAAGTAGAGGCGGTAATCGGGCGAGTTGGGCCGGCCCCGCTGTTCCGTGCTGTAGCAGGACATAGCGCCCAGGCGCCCCCACCCCCGCGCCACCAGCAGCAGCCGCCACAGCCCCGGCGGCGCCCGCATGATGGCGGCGGCCGCGCGCCGCCTTCCCTCCCCTTCCTGCGGCCGCCGCGCCGGCTCTGCCCCGCCTGCTGCGGCCCGGCCGGGCCCAGGGCAGCGCCGCGGGGGAACAGGGGGGCTTTGGGGTTGTCCAGCCTCAAGGGAGGGCTCCACCGGATTGAGATTGATAGTAACGAAGGCCAACCCCACCCTCAGGTGGCAGATGAGCCCAGCGGTAGCCCAGGTGCTCGCAGGCCAGCAGCACTGCCAGAAAGGGGGGTGCCAAGAGGATGGAGCCAGGCTCTTCTCGGTGATGCCAAGCTCTCGGACTTGAGGGAGTGGGCAGAAACTGACAGACAGAAAGTTTCACCTGAACAGGAGGAAGAACTCCTTTACTCTGCAGGTGGCTGAGCACTGTAACACATTGCCCAGAGGGTGTGGAGTGTCTGTAGAAGGAGATACTCAAGAACCATCTGGACACAATCCTGTGCCATGTGCTCTAGGCTGACCCTGCTTGAGCAGGGTGGTTGGACCAGATGAGCTGCTGTGTACCCTTCAGACCTGACCAGTTCTGTGATTCTGTGAAAAGTGTGGATGCAGAATTAGGGGTGATGGTACCAAGGGTTGCTATCCTTACTTTAGGCCCATGGCAGAATGAAGATCCTACCCTGCTGCTCCCTAGGTAGGGATGTTAATCTCTTGGCACACATTTTTGTCACCCAAGCCACTCTGTCTCTGCTCCACTTATAGCTGGCCTATTTGCATGGGTTCCCAATCAGATATAAATTTTTATTTTTAAAAAATATAAAAATCAGGCCTGCTGATACTTCAGTTAGATTCTGTATTCATCCTGTGTTGGTTTTAAACCTTAATAGCTCTATGTATGATCTGACTCCTTTGAATTCCCTTTTCATTGATCCTTGAGGATGATTTCAAATTCATTTCCTCTGTTGATAAGGATGGTAGTTCTTAAAGTAGTGCTTCTTCTTTGTGGATCTTTCAAAAATTCCTGAAAAAGGGCAAATACCACTATTTGCATTTCATTGATGGGGAAACTGAGGCAGAATAATTTTTGTTGTGTCATTGCTCTTAAGTCCCAAGCCAATGATCCTGTGTATTCATCTTGAAAGGTGGTCAATATTAGCTTTGAAGGTTAACTCTGAGTTGAATTATCCTGAAGGATTTCTGCAGGAGAACTCCATGTTACCCCCATTATTTGATACATTATTTTCACTGTTATTTGCAGCAGAAAGGCTAAGTCAGTATCTTCCTTCAGATTTTAACAGCACATAACTACTCATTATTTGTTCCCTCTACTACTTCGGTAGATCAAGCTTCAAAGAGAGATCAAGAGTCAGGATTGTCTGCTCAAGTGTGTGCAGCAAGGACACAGAATTCTTTTACTCTAGAACAGGAGATTTTCATTATGGCCTCACTACTGTTCCCCCATGTACTCCTCTGAAATGTGTCAGTGCTCTGGATCTTTGATGAAGCTGTATTCTAGTATGTGGATTCCCCATTACAAGAAGGCTCTGGGGAATAAAAGAAGCTATGGTCTCGTCTGATTTGTGCCACTGCATGCTGTATTTGTGTCAATAGATCTCTCTCTCCAGGAGAACAGAGAGGCAATTTTGCAGGGCCATTGCCCACTTCTGCCAAAGCTACAAGATAGTACTTCATATTTCACCAGAGGAGTTGGAATCTGAGTTCACCAAAAGCAAGGTTTTCAGGGGTAATCCCCTGAACTGAACATGTAGGAGTAAAATTCTTCATAGAATCATAGAGTTGGGGGAAAGGGTCCTTAATGATCATGTAGTTCCCCCCTGCCATGGACAGAGACAACTTTTACCAGACCAGGTTGCCCAGAGCTCCATCCAACCTGGCAATGAACACTTCCAGGGATGGAACATCCGCAACTTCTCTGGGCAACCTGTTCCAGTGTCTCACCACTCTCACAGTAAAGAATTTCTTAAATCTAATCCTAGACATACTCTCTTTCAGTCAGAAGCCATTCCCCCTTGTCCCATCACTACATACTCTTGTAAGAAGTCCCTCTCCATCTTTCTTCTAGACTCCGCCCAGATACCAGCAGGTCTCTGTAGTTCTAAATTTTTTAAGTTTGTCTAGAGGGCAAACAATCTGTTTTTCATGTGGAGTAATTAAAAAAGGAAAAACCTATATAACTGTTTTTTCTATTACAAAAAAATCTATTGTGTGCTTTCTTTGAGTTGGCTTGCTGCTGAAACGGGCAAGGTGGAAAGGAAACACATGCCATAGGCCTAGCATTCTGCCTCTGCTTAGTTCTGAGGAATCTGGATTTCATTTATGGAAGGTTAGAGCCTTTGAAAATCACTTACTGAGAGTACACTTAGGATTTTTACACTTGCAAAGCTGACAGACAGTAAGGTTATTCTAGTAAGAGTCTAATTCATATTTATGTCCCTCGACAAGCTGGAAAGTGAAATACACTGTAGTGGCCAGGAGTCTTGGTAAGATGCACAAAGTCTGAGCTCAGAGTTCTCCATTGCCTTGTGTTGTGAACCTGGTCATACCTAAAACTCTCTCATCTGTAATGGGAAATCAGCTGTGAAGCACTTAGAATTTATGAAATATAAACGAGTTTCTTTGCAGGCACTGTTTAGATGCATAAATAAATGCCATCATGTTACCTAGCAAGGGTAGATGATACAGCAGAAAACGACACTGAAACCCTGCTAATGCTACCAGAGCAGAGCACATGATGTTTTATTACTCTAAGGTATCCAAAATTATCTTCGTACTGCAGAAATATTAATGCTTTAAATAGATTTGATTGTATTTTTCAGTATTGCACATTATATTACATAGAATACGGCTGCAGTTTGCCCAATACTCCTCAAGTCATATTTGGGTAAGACCAGCTCCCTGGTTAGAATAAATTCACCTACCATCCTTGAATCTTTGAAACAAACGAATGTTTTGGTTCCAGTATTTACCTTGAGTAAATTCTCCAGAATTACCTAGTCTTTTACTGCCAAGGGATTTTTTTTACCTTCATTCCCAAGCATTTTGTATCTAGCTCCTTGCATATCATTCCAATTGGGCCAGCGAAAGGCATTTATAGGACTGATCCCATTCATCGACCTTGTAACAGCTCCCACTGAAAAACAATGAAAATATTGCTATTTATTTCAATGGAATTAGAGCCAGGTCCCTAAGACTTAAGTAGAACTTACATGGTGCTTAGGTTTTATGCTTGCCCTCTGCACAGGGGTGAATCTCATTCCAGCAAAATGCCACTGGAGTATAGCAAAAACTCAGCAGCAATATAACCATCTAAGCCTGAAGGACATCCTTATTTTAAAAGTTTGCACTCTGCAGTGTACATTTACATTGATTTTAGATAATTTTTTATATACACACAAACACTTAAAAATTAATGTTTTGCCCATTAAAATTCTGTGCAAATTAAATGCAGAAAATATTATCTATATTATAATTTAAGGAAACCTATCCTCCTGAATGAAAATAATTTTCATCTTTTCACCTAATAAAGCTTTGAAGAATTTCATTAGCACAACTACGGCTATTTCTGTGTGTGTGCTCTTGACTGGTGATCACATCATTATCATTAAATTTTGCAGTAGTAGAAGTTCTATCTCCATGGCTTATAAGACCGTTAATCTGAAGGAATCAATTCCTGCCAGCTTTTTGTTTTGCTGCTACCTGTGTGCAAAAGTCACAGCCAGGCTTCTTCCCTGCTGAGCCACCTTGGTGGAACAGGTCACTCCCTGGGCCTGCTGGCCAGTGCTCACTCAGTCAGCCAACACCATCTCCCCCACCTGCCAATGGATCAGCTGGAACCAGTGCTCCCTGGAGCAGATCAAACCAGGCAAGGCTAGCTGAGGCAGTTTAGGGACTTTGGGCTAAGTTATTCAGGCTGCTTTTCAGCCAAAGCAAGTTAATGAACAACTCCTGCAGATCTTTGCACTGACAGTCCTCAGCAGGAGAAGGATCACAAATCATTGGAGTCAGTGACCTCTTTCATTGGCACAGCTGGATTTGGCAGAGGATGTCTAGCGAGGATGTCTACAAGCAGCCAACTCACATATGGATTTGTATATTGCTCGCTGATGGATGCCTGATGGCAATGAAACACTACATCATCTAACTGAAAGGAATCATTGTGTATTTCAGTAACTAGAATTAGGTTTATCAGGTTACATTACTTTTCATCTCAATGTGAGTAAGAACAGAGGCTCCTATCCCAAAGACACTAAGTACCTAGGGTCAGACTGTGAACCCTTGTTTGGTAGCAGTGAATTCACTTCAGTAACCCAATTGCTTTAAAGAGACTGATCCTCTCTATTTATGCAAAATTTGGATTTAGTCATAATACTCATTACCGCTAGGAAGATTTCAAGTTTATGCCCTGTTTTTTCCTGAAAAAATTGTTTGTCTGAGCTGTTTTGTATAAGCTGTCTGTTTCTTTTTTAACCATGCTTTTTGTTAGGCTCCCCCTTAAGGTATGTTAGGATTTGCTTGCCAGACTTAACTTCTCTGGACCTCTGCCTAGAAAGTGATTTGCCTATCAAGAGGCCAGGACACCATGACTGAATCTAGTTTTGTCAGATATGTCCATTTCTTCCCTCCTAGGCATCTGTACTGCGTTAATTTTAAGCTCTGTGAACCAAGGATTTTCAGCCTAACCCAACTCCCATTAAACTTGTTGACGAGTATAAACTAAAGCCTAATTTTTTTTAAGACTCTTATCTTATCCCAAGGCAACTCCCCATCACAAAACAAAAATCACCAAATGGTATTCTCTCTGGTTCATTCTTTCATTCTTTCTTTCACAAATCTGCATAAACAGCAACACAGAGAAAAAGAAAAAAAAGGCTCCAGTTCAGCTATAAAAATACTGTCTGGAAATATGACATTTTAGTGTGAACCTGCAAATCTGTAATGACTCAAAATAGAGACCCAGAAGGAAAATATTTCCAGTTGATCATGATAGTTGATCTTTAGGTTCCATTCCTCTCTTGATTTGTGAATCGCCAGACATAAGGTTCTCAAAAGAATTCCACAGAAAATATTTCATCTTGGTAATTTCTATGCCCTCTTACTTTACATTGAACCACACTAATAATAAAGAATCATCTTCCTGTTCTTTTACCTATGCCTTGCTCTCTTGCTTGTCTTTCCTCATTAGCTTTGATATCACAGTGCCATCTACTTGATCAACAGAGTCAGGTTATTTTCCTTAGAAAATTACACAGCTGTAACACTGAAGAAATCAAAGGGCTGCTCAGTTTCCTGGCAAGTTCTCTCTCCTCACCTCCCAGCCCTTTCAAAGCAGCACTGCCCTTAGATGTCCCCCTTTGGGAGCTGGCCCAGCTCCAAGCCTACCAGACCTCCTACACAAAGCCCTGGCTGGCTAGTGACAGATCCACAGCACTGCGAGGACAATTCAAGCCCTGCCGACCCTTTTCTCAGCACCCCTTCTCCTCTCTGGCAGGTGTTTCAATTTGAGAGATGGGTCCCCCTCTGTAGGCAGAAAACACGTCAGCCTTTTGTGTGTGTAAACTGGAGCAGAGGCTTTGTTTTGAGTAAGAAAGCATCACAGCAGTCAGAGGAGATGGATTGCATAGCTTGAAAGGTTGAGCCATCCCTTCTTAGAAATATCCACAGCCTAGCCTGAGCCCCAGCAGGCATGTACTTTTTGAATTTTTCCTACAAATATTTAGACAAGAAACACTGTAGACGGGGCTTAAAGAAATTATCACTGTGCACTTACTTCTAAAGACCTGTTTCTCTACAGGAATCACCAGTCTGGCAAGATCAACAGTAGGAGTGAAGGTGAGACTGCCACACTGAATAACTTTTCACCTACAAGACAGGCTTTTTTCTCTTTTTGTACTATTGAAAGGTGTTTGAAGTTTTTTTCCTATGTATATTTCAAAGTAATTCTGATTCATTCATTGTGAAAAATCAGCTTGTAGACTCCCATTTTACCTGTCCCTAAGCCTTATCTTTTTATTGCTCTTTTCCTCACCTGTCATACTGTTCTTATCTTACCAGTACTGTTGCAAACAGGTAGAGTGCATGTACCAGCAACTTTCCTGTGCTCAAAGTCCTCGATGGGCCTTACACAGGATTGTTCTTATCAAAGCCTCCATGTTTTGTCCCTCAGAAGACATCTTTGCTATGACTCCTGCATACAGGCTGAGTGACAAGGTACAGGCTTGCTTTTATATGCACTGAGGCTTCTCTGCTTCTCTATATGGAGATGTGGAGCTACAGAGACATCTGCACTCTTTGCTGTCATGCTCCACCTGTGGGGAAGGTAGGACAGCTTTCTGCAGCAGTATCATGGTACTATTTTGCTTCTCCACTGTCTGTCAAATGTGATCTCTTTACATAGGTGAGACTGGCAGCTGCGAACTGAGATTTTCTTTTCCTTGGTGTCTGTGCTGGCCATTGCAGTGAGCAAACTTGGAAATGCCAGTCCCATGCCATTGCCACAGGACTCTAGCAGTGGTCTGTGCATCCACTCAAAGGGACCAGGCACTGTAGTCAACCCACACTGGTATTTTTTGTATAACATCTGGGATCCTAAGTTATAAAGAAATCTTCTGTAACAGCTGTGAGGTATGACAAGAAAACAAATAACTGTTTGCTTACTTAATGGCCATCAGTCTTTATGGTGCTTCTGGTTCATTTATAGCTCAGGACTGAGATAAAGGTTGGCATTGACCATACAACAGTCAGCTCTTGTATGTGGCCAATACAGTTGCTGGGGAACACAATGCCAATATTTTCTATGTTGACACCAGCACCTGTTCTGTTTCTTAAGCAGGGTGGCTTCCGTGCAAATAACTCCTGTGAGTGTCTGCATCAACTGGATTCCAGTTTGCTCTGTAGAATTGAGCATAACAGAGTAGTAAAAGAGGTTTCCACATTCATTGTAAAAAAAACATTTTGTCCACGTAGATGCTAAATATTCCTCTTGTCTTACAGATTATTGACTGTGGTACTGCCTTCCCATCAGATGCTAATGGGGCCAGAAGAGAGCAGGAATAATTTGAAATTGAAAGAGGGTTCCTCCTACTATTGTGAGTGGCAGTGAGTACTTCACATACAGCTCTGACCCAGCATTTTGTTATAGTCGGTAAAGATCAGCAAACAGTAATAAGAGTTTATAGAGGTCTTGCTCAAATGCACATCTGATTGTTTTTATGTAATCCCCCTGCTGATTGCAGAGACATAGCCCACTAGTCTAAATCCATGACGAGATTTAACATGATGATGGATAAACCCGGTTGTATCTCAAATCTCTGTCCCTCCAAAGGGGATAGAGAAGCCACCAGTCCTGAACGTGTCCTACTCATTTGGAGTATCATAGAAGACATGGTATTTTCAGCCTTTCCTATGTTGGGTGGCACAGAGGAGATATTTTAAGGTTGCAGTAAGTTCTCATCTACATTCTGAACTGTGGTGTAGGCTGCTTTGGGCTCCTGGCTGCCTCCAAAATAATGCTGCTGGCTAAAGCCAGGTAAACCATTTCAAGTACAACAGCAGTAGCAACTACAGCTGGCTTTCCCCATAACAATTTTGTTGCTGAATGAACACATACCTTCTCACCCCCTGTGACTGAGTTGAAGAGAAAGAGGAAGACAACTTTTGCATGTGGGTAGACTGCTGTTGTAATAAACACCTGAGCAAACTTCACTATATCCTATCTTGGCTGTAACTCTGCACGTGTCAGAACTTAAAATGCCATGAATTCTATTGTTTGTTCTTCTACCTTCACCCGGCCAAAATACATTCCCCAGTTCTCTTCCAAACCATTTTAATTTAAATAAATACGATGAAATCTCATATAAAATGATGGGACCTCTGTTTTCTGAGAAGCATGACACTAAAATCTTGGTGGGGAGAGATACCTTCTCTGGGTAATTCTGGCTTAAGCAACCATCAGCCCTACCCTCAGACGCTCATAGGTGCCCTGCGTCATCCCCTGCTTTATGCTGCCACAACTGCTTCCGTAGCTGGTTGAGAAACAAATCAGGAGCACAGATCCAGATGGAAAATAGCCCAGGGAAAAGGGGCAAGGGAAGGAGTTTTCTGCCAGATCAGTTCCTGCATCTCATCTCAAATGCGTGTGTTTACACCCTGCAGCAATAATGGGAACAAATTCATCTGGGGTAAGGGGGCAGTCAGGGTGGTGACTGTTTAAACCAGTTTTACCACCCTCGATGAATACCAAGCTATTGCTTCAAAAAAAAAGCTCCTCCCAAAGTCCCTAGAATAAGGAAATGGTTTGATTGATTTTCCTCAACTCCTCCTTTGGTCTGTGTACTACTTGTTGCTGGAGCTTTGATGCTTGTCACAAGTGTGTCACTAGTTTGTCCCTGCCTACGCCTCTCCCTGCTGTCACCACTGCTCTGCCTTTCAAGGAACTTTTGTGGTCTGACTTGCAGAATAAAGAGTTTCTTGGGAAATATCAAAGAGGAGGCAGGACGTAACATGAATTGCCTATGTAATATGTGACTTCTCTGTGTGAGCACAAAGTCTTCCCAGTATTCCCCTCACCACTTTATTCCTCTGCCAGATTGTGTTTGGGCTGGACACTTTGTGCAGCACTGGCATGGTGCTGCAATTTGACGTATTTTATTGCTTAACAGTTTCATAACCCCTTCTTTTCACTATTGGGTAGAAATGAAGGGCTTTGATGAGGAGATTGCATTACAAGACCAGTTTTGTAAAGAAAAACAAAACTTAGAAACGAGGTTACACTACTACGTCTCATCCCAGCTCGTTTTTTACTACACAGTCCTTCAGGGAACACAGTGTGGCAGTGCTAAAGCCAAACGCTCTGCCAGCGTTTGTCAGAGGGACATTAGTTGTGTCCCCTGACAGATGCTGTGGCAATGATTGTGCGTGAGACTGACACCGATTAGGCTGCACCACGGGGCTCCCACCAGGCATTTCCTACAGCAGCAAGGCCCAAAGGGTTGGGTATCACAGCAGTGGCAGTGATTGCTACTGATGGCTGTTGGGCTCTTCCCAGGATAAGTCCTGTCCAAGCTTAGATGCCAGCAACTCCTGCTGTTTTGACATAAGCTTGATTAGACCAGTGCTACAGAGGATCACTAGACAGTACATGTGTGCCAGAGGCCATTGCTAACAGACAGGATAATAAGATCTCTTCCAGGGGCTAATCCAGAGGTATTACGAGCAGGTGTTTTGGTGTCCACTCCGCTGGCTATCACAGCATGGTGGTTGGCTGTGGTATCCTTCACAGGTCCTTGGCAGGCTTTCGCCTTGGCTTTGGCCTCTCTGTGTGTAGTGTAAAGCGGGACAGAGCCTGGTTTGAGACAAGCATCAGCTCCATGCTGCTTCCTACCTCCCGAAGGGGTTTTCATGTCCTTCTCAGCCCTTTTCTTCACTGTCCTGGGGGATTGGTTGCCTTTCAAACCTGTAGATCAGGAGTTTCCAGCCCAAAAGCTACACCTCTCTGGGGTCAGGAGACTGGCAAATGCAACTTGATATGTATGCAAGGAGCTGGGGTCCTGACCAGGCTGCCGGAGCGAGGGTCGAGTGGGTGGCTGGCCTCCCCTTCCCATTTGCCTTGCCCTCTGCTTCCCGCTGCCCGGCAGTGCAGAGAGGGAGGGGGACTGGGGGAAGCGTGGCGGTGCCACACTCGGGCATCTCCCTGCCAGACAACCGGGAGGAGGCAGCTCCCGCTCCTGTGTGCCGGCACCCCCGGCCCTGCGGCGGGGTGAGGAGCGTGCCCTGCGGCAGGGAGAGGGCCCGGGAATGGCTCTGCGGTTTGGGGCTGGCTCTGAAAGCGGCCCCGCCAGGCGCGCTTGCACATAGGGCAGGTGAATGCAAACGCTGCCCGAGGCGGCAGCTTCCCGGGGGTGGAGCTGCTCCGGTACAGGTGGCAGGGCTGAGCCCGGGGCTCTGCGGAGCCTGGCGAGCCCTGCTGCAAACCCAAGCCCAAAGCAAGCAGCCTTCACCTGGGAAGGGAGGTCACCTCCCTGAAAAATTAAGCTATTGTCCCCCGGCCGCCACCACCACCAAGCAAGGCTGTCCGTGGCGAGCATGGACTGTCCGGGGAAGGAAGGCACCGGAGGAAGGAAGAGGAATTTGACCCTGCTAAGGAACAAGCTGTATATGGGGCAGAGGAGGAGGACGGAGCCCGTGGTGGAGAGCACCGCCACCGCCGGGGACCACGGCAACTTGAGGAGGAGTCAGTCCGACAGGACAGAGTACAGCCAGAAATTGCAAGGTACTGGAGAAGCTTGTTTGGTGCTCTGCTGCCAGGGATGCTCTGAGCTGGGGTGGTGTCTCCATGCCCTCCACGCTGCAGCCTTCAGATAAAGAAGGGAATGGCAGGCTTTCCCTCCCCACACCCACCGCGGAAATGAGCAATGACCCCTCTCACCCTTGCCCCCCACCTCTAGACTGTGAGATGTTTTCCCTAATTTTTCTAAATAGTGTTTTGCAGACGGGACACAAAATATAATGGAAGGTTTTGGTGAGTTCCTGCAAAACTCGTGTGCAACCAAAACCTTTCTCATTCACCAGAATGCATTTGCAACATAAACAGTAATGTGAAAATAGGATGGCTCCATCCTATCTGTCTTTGGCTGTCTTATTAAGTCGGGTATGTGCCAAGTCATTAGAACCATCAACGACTTTTTTTTCTCAATTAAAAGTATTGTGGTCTATAAACTGTTGCGTAGATTGTACAAGCCTGAACTAAAGTATGTCCAAATACATGCTTGGATGGATATACTCATATGATACCATTCTGTGATTATGGAGAGAGTTGCTTTTCAAATAACCGAATTGTATATGGACCACAAACTGTAGTAAAGTATGTCAGTACTGGGCTTGTCAATCAAAAATTAAATGTGATGTCACAAATTGAGGAAAAGCATGAAGAATGTGAATGGCAGTTTCTGGGAGTGCTCTGGAATACCAAGTGATGAATTTCTGTGGGCTTCCAGGGTCTTGAACAACAGGGTTTGAGTATTATTATACTCTAAGTGTGTATTACTAATAGTGCTATAACTGCTTAGTGACAGTCATTCTCACAACCATAATCCTTTATGAGGAAATAAAATAGAAAAATACTTTGGATTGCTGTATTGTGGTTTTGATGCACTTAATTAGGAAGTAGCATTGCTTCAGAGAGACAATAAAAGCAGAAAATAAAATAATAAGCCTGAAAATAATCGGTTTTCTATGGGGACTGCATATGCTGAGAACAGAGAGGTTCATCAATTGTGCTATTCCCTCCTCATGATAGCTAATCAATGAGAAGGTGAAAAATACTCAGTTAAGTCAGGCCCAAATCAGGGATCTGGCAGGAGTGTTTCAGGGCACAAGCATGGATCACTGTGGCAAGGTCCTGGCACATGTCCCATCAAAACAGCAGATTTTAACTCCTGAATGGGGTTGGCCAGGTGAAGTCAAGGTTATCAGAGAAGTATCCAGCAAAAAGGTGTGAAATCTTTCTGTCCTGTGTCAGCCATATTCAAACCATGAATGTCTCCTTTTTAAAATCTGAAGCAGAGGCGGTGGGGAAGCCCAGGAAGTCATGGCAGAGTGTGAGGTTATGTTTATGGCAGCAGTCCAAGGAGACAGTAAATCCAGCTTTGCAGCTCCTGCCACCTGCTGAGACTGCCAGGGCCACGTATTGCAAAGCACGGTCACTCTGTTTGCTTGTATTTGTTTGAGAAAAACAGTGATGGGTTCACAAGGTACCTGCAGGCTTTGCATTGGATTAGAAGTTGCCTGTCCTCAGAGTGAAAATACAAAGGCAGTAGAAATTCTTACTGAGTACATTTGCAGTCGTCATAGAAATGCAGTTGTGTGCCAAGGCCTGACCTGGATCAAATTTTTCTGAGGTAGATGTGCCTGAACCTGATAACGATCACGGATCCCGGATCTAATGTTGGGTACCTGCCAACACTGACGATGTGCTGTGGTTGTACACCTTTGTGTTCTGCATTATTCTCGTAGCAGTTGGATGCAAAGCAGCTCTCTGCAATGTGAAGGAAGTGGTTTTGTTGGCACAAAGCTTTTGAGCTTTCCATTCTTGTTAAGAAAACCCAGCAGCTCTGTTGGTGACAGCTAGTTTGTTGTGTGTCACCTGGTCGGGACTTTCTGGTCACCCTAGAGCGGTAAATGCTTTGTAAAAAGATACAAATGATAATTTGCACTTGCTTCCAACAGAAATTGTGGGAAAAGCTCTGTGTTTAGTTGCCTCTCTCCCAGTCTCCAGTTAATACGTTTTCTAACACATAATCTGCAGACCTAGGGTAGGTATTAGCACACACAAGAATGTGTAAGAGAGATGCAACAGCAGCAAGCCCTGCAGAAGAAAATCTGTGAGTGCGGCAGGCTTCCCCAGCTAAAAGTCAGGGGCGGCAGGACCCCGATCTGTGCTAGTGGCAGGCAGCCTAGGCAGAGCACAGGGACCAAGGTGTCTCTACACACCCCGGCGCCTACACCAGCATTGCAGTACATTCGTGCAAGGTGAGGCGTGGGCGAGGCACCTCTCAAGGGCCCTTCCAGCCCCCTGCATACTCTAAAGGTTTCCCTGAGTAGGAACCAGGCTGTTGCTCTCCACAGCCATTTCCAGCAGCTCTGAAGTATATGCTCAAAATGCAGCTCAGTGTGGTGGAAATAGAGGCCCCCAAATAAAAGCAAAAGAAAAAGCCCAAGAGAGCAAGCAGTCAGGCATAAAAACTCCTAAGAATTCAATTTCTGCGCTTGGATTTCTTTTAAGTTTTGTTTTATACAGTGAACCAATGTTTTCTATGAAGAGTGAGAAACTCTTTCTCACTCTAGATCTCCAGGGTAATCGAGGTGGTTTGTTCTGTCAGTCTACAAACAGCAGTGCACAATAGCATTGCCAAAGGTGAAAACCTCTGCAAGTGTTTTTCACTTTAAAATTAAGGATTCCTTAAGACACAAGAAAGCATTTTCATGGTTAATGACTATAGTAGATGCATCTATTCAATAGCTTATCTGGTGTGAATGGCCACGCAACACTTCCTGACTTTACTCTTTTTAAAAAGGAAAGAAGATGCAAAGTAACTATTATATTCTCAAGGAGCTTGGCAAACATTCGTGCCAGTACTTCAGCTCACCTTGTGAGATAACCAAATGCCTGCCAGCCCCATTTTAGATAGGGGAAAATAAGGTGATTGCCATCAAATGCCAGGTTCATGATAAAACCATGCAGTCATTTAGAACTCAGATTGTACTTGCATACTTGGAAGAGTCCAGGAATACTTTGATCAGGCCACATATATTTCTTCCATCAACTGGACATCACTTTTCTGAAGAGGGAAGAGTGGGGTTGAGGAAGATATATTCACTAGCATCTGTGGTGGAGATGCGGAAATAATATCAAGGATCATTCTGAGAGCTAAGGAAGAGCTCCTGTGACATTTGTATGCATTGCTCTGCTCTACATTCACTAGAAAATTCTGCAAGTATGTTCTTTCAAGAGGAATGAAGAACTTGCAAAACAAAAAGTGATATTTAGCATCTCTATTTTCAAATGTATTATCTATAGCTGTTTAGCTGGTAGGAGTTATCTTTTCTACAGTGAAAATCCATCAGTAGCAGCTTTAAAAGTGACTATATTAATATTTATATATTGTATGAATGTTGGGATCAGTCTTTGAACTAACCCAACGCTTCCAGTCTGTGAGTATCTGTGTATTTCGATAAAAGGGGTTTGCTTGGCGCAGCTCTTGGCACATAAATGTTTGCAAGATCAGGGCAGATTAACATACAGTATGTCATGGGGATAGATGCTATTAACTAAAAAGGGCACACCATGAAAAGGCATTTAAAGCATAGTTAACTGTTTGTTAGGTTTTGGGCACATTGCTGATTTTTGTTAATAATTGTATGCCAAACTTGTGCTTCCTGTGAAAAATGAGCTATAGAAAGTGGTGGGTTTCCTGAAGGAATCAGAGATCACATTTGCAGTGCTCAGAGAGACAATTTGTGCCTCAAAAAAGCACCTTGTCTTACAAATATTAACTCCCTTATAACTTTGGCTGTGAATGGGTCAACTGCCCTGGTAAATGATTTGCACACGCTTCAATTTAAAATGCATCAGGGACATACCTGTATTAGATAGTGATTCAAATCACACAACTACCACAATACACTGCCTAAGAGCTCATTTCAGAACCCTGAATGCCGTGTCTAATGTCTAATGTAGTTATGAGAAATAAGTAACACCAGTAATGATGCAGAAACCAGCAAAATTATACAAATTCTTGGAAAGCTACTATCCCTTGGTTTACAAAAACTCAGTCAGAGGCAACTCATCCACCTTTGCTCCATCTCAAGCAGGGCACCTTTCTCCAGCCCATCATCCTCCCTGCTTGCAGAGCACACCACTCCTTCATGCAGGGGCTGCCCATGCTCTCAGCTTCTTCCACCTCCCACCAGGTGTAAAAATCCTCTGTGCTACTCCCCAGTTCCTTATTTGCTTTGTGCTACACTGAGTAACTTTCTATGGACTATAATGCAGATAGTATCTTATTTCACTACTGAATGTATTGATCCGTGAAGTGGCTAGTTTGCTAAAGTAAAGTATAGTAAGGAGTAAAATTTCAGATTATTTGCTGAAGTGCAGGAGATGCCTCGATGAAAATTCTCCCCCCTGTGCCCTGTGATGAGAAGTCACAAATTAACAAATATTTCTATTTTCCCCCATGCAAATTTAGGCTTGGGGGATCTAATTCTGCTAACCTGTGCTGCAATAAAGCCAGAGTTATTCCTTGAACTTATTGCAATGTCAGTTAGGCTGGGAAGAGGGCTCATCTTTTCAGAGCAGAATCCATTTTGTGCCACAGTGTTTGCACAGCACTTAGCACGACCCAGCCCCGCTGTGAGGCTGAGGACTCTTAGGAGCTACCAGAACTGGGAACTGCAGGCGAAGGGAAGGCTGGGACACAGGGAGGGTTATGGATCCTCCTCTGACCATATTAGCAAACATTTTATTAATTGGGATACTTTGCATTGTGTGCCACACAGCCCACAATTCATACAGCTAATCCATGCCAAATCTTGAGGTGCTTGTGTCCCGGACGAAGCGGTTCAGGTACAGCCCTTCCTCAGTTCCTGCTTTATTAACATATTAGCTCAGTGCCACAGGGGTGGTGCATTTATACCGGTATGTGACACCCTGGAAAGGTTTATTTGTAAGTATTGGCGCTAACAATAAGGGCATTCTTCTGTCACCTGATGATAAGCTTTCTTCCCTTCCACCACGGTCACATGGGAGCTCTCTGTAGTCCTGTCAGCACACACATAATTAGAGCGGTCTGCTGTCAAGGAATTGAAGAAAGAACCTGCGTGTTGAATGTAAATATTCTCTGTACCTTATGGAACAGAAAAATGATCAAAGATCGAATGACCTAATTGCACGGAAGTTTCTGATACAGAGTTTATAAGCAAACCTGTTGCCCAGGAATACGGGTGCAAGGTGATTCTGGTCCTGCAGTGTTTTCCTCCTGGGTTCAGAAAAGAGGCTTTTTGCATGCGTTGCTCATAGCCTGTGCACGGCAAACCTGCTCCTGAACAATGCTGCTATTACGAGGCTCTCAGTAAAAGAAAAAAAAAAAAACCAAAAGGTTTTCCTCAAGCCCCTCCCAATACTTTTCTATTTCAATGCCCAGCTTGGTCTTCAGTGGTCTAATTCGCACCATGTTCGCACCATATTGTTGCACTGTAAGAACTCGGGTGGCAACTGTAGGACGCCCCATGTGGTCCCTCACAAGGGGAGTGGCAGCTGGAGTAAAACTTTTGTGTGTTAAATAATGTGATGAAGTTTGTCTGCACATAAAGTCAAACTCCATCCTTCCCCACTTCTTGTCCTGTTTCAGGCTTCCTCACTTCCACGGATCCCAGTGTCTCAGTGCCCTGCAGCCTTCCCAGCACTTGCAGTGGATGCAGGGGCGTAGAGAATAGAGCCAGAGCGACAGCCTGAGGAGGGAGAGGAAAGCCGCCATGGCAGCAGTCTCTGGGCTTGGCTGCCTGCATTTCATTCCCAAATCCAGCTGATAAAAGCCGGTGTACATTCCCTTGTGTAATAGCTAGGTTATCTGAGGGTACAGGCTATCTGAGGACTTGCTTTCACAGAGGAATAATTTATCCAGGGTGATACGAGACTCATGTTTCACGTGTGAAAACACAGTAATTCTGTAATTTGTTTGTTATACCTTGATAACTTCTGCCTTCACCAGTCCCTTGTGCCAGGCAAAATCCTTGTATCTGCACAGTGCAAGTGCAGAGCACGTGTTCCTTTGGCATCTTTCAAAGGCTGCCTGGGAAACAAAAAGGTCTGTAATTCACTCCACGCACCGGCATCACTGTGCTTGTCCCTATATCCTGTGCTAGTACCTTTGGTTCCACATGAAGAAGCACTGGATGGGGAGAAATCTGGTCCCCAGACCAAGAGCAAATGTAATATCCAATCAGAGCATCTTACCTGGGCAGAAGGGTGGATAGAACAGACCTCTGGAGCTGCTCACTCTCTAGGCATGAAAACCAGGGAGATTTATGTACAGAGATCTTGGAGGCCTGCTATGGCTGCTTCTCTGGTCGCTTGCTGTGGGTTGCTGTAGTGAACAAGTAAAATGTAAGGAATGTTTCTCCATTACCTCTTCGAAGATTAAGGTTTGAAAATTAAAGCACCTTTAACAAAAACTTAGAAACTGCTTTATTTTAGAAAATGAGGCATTCTGATGAAAGTTATTAACAGAGCTTGTAGTTGATACACTAAGCGAGCAGCAGACTTTTGATATAGCGGAGGAGTGACCAGCAAACTTTGATACATTAAGCGAGCAAGCAGCAAACTTTTTGATACATCAGGGAGCCAGCCAATGAACTTTCTGAAGTGGATGTGACGATTGCCACTCTCAAAGCCCTCTAAAAGCAAATGCCTAAGCTGTCACGGGGGGCTGCACTGCAAAAATCTACACGGTGCTGGAATCTTTGCTGCCTGTGCTGTCTTTTGCTGTCCTGGCTGCTCCAATGAGGCTGCCCATGCTTCCCATCCCGCTCTGGTCCTGCTGCTGTGGTCCTGCTCCCTCGCTGGGTCACTGGGCTGCTGTCGGAGAGCCTTCACCAGAGAAAGACCCATTGCACCCGCACGGATCTCCCCCATCGCACTCTATAAGCCAGCGCTGGACCCATGGTGGTGGTAACCCCTTTCCTGTGCTTCTTGTAATTATTCTGGCATTTTCCTACTTTTCTGATTTTCTCTCTTTCTTTCCTCTTTTATGAAAAATAAAGTTGCATTATCGCTTTGGATCCCAACATTTAACCTCGTTTGTGTTTTAATCTCACTTTCAGGTATGTTTAGAACCTGGTCCCTTTCTGCAGCTGTGGATTGAGGCAAACCTGCCTCTCCTCCCTTTAAGCGTATTGGAACAGTCCCCCAGTACCTCCCCTGGGCCTAGAAGAGAGCTGCTGCATTTGCACATTGCAAGCTCTGTTCCTTCATGCTCTCACCACATTGTGGGATGTCTCCATCTGGGGGACACCTTTAGACTTCACACTTGCAAGAAACTGTTTTTGTAAGACATGTGGCTTCTTCCTTGTCATCACATAATGAACGTCTTGTTTCATGCAACTAGAGCCATGTACTTCAATACACAGTTGAAAAACCCAAGTCATCTCCAAAAGAATGTCCTCCAGAAAGGCAACTCCTGCAGATAGCTGACATCAGAAAAGCATTAATTACAAACATTGCTTTCTACTTTTTATTCTTATGTCTAGTAAAAGTACCAGGTAGTTTTTTTGTAAACTGGGCTTAAGACGCAATGGTTTGATAAACTATTGAACAGACTCTTTTTTCATTTTTCTATATCTGGTTCTCTGAGGACGAATGAGTCAAATTCTTACTGTAGCAGTTAATCCTCAGTGATGCCTTTTCCTGCTAATCCTCTCTTCAACTGTTCCAGGGCTGGTACACATTACCAGGTAGAAATGAGTCTGATTATATTCCAGAAATGCACTCGCTGTTTGTGCATTCATTAAACTTGCACTTACTCCACAAGGATTTCAGCAAACTACTAATGTTCTCAAACTGGTCAAAACCAATCAGCTGAACATGAAATCATACCTTTTGGCTGTAATCATCACTTCAAGATCCTGCATTCTATAGAGACAGATATGCCTGAAATAAAAAAGTAAACGTATTGAGTGAAAATGGAAAATTATATTACATTTAACAAAAGGAAACATTTATTAAAAAGCATGTTTTCTATAAGGAAACAGCATCTAACTGGTATTTCTCATGATTATTTCTTCCTGTTGAGAATAGTTTTTCTTTCCTGGCATTATTATCTATCATGCAATAATGATAATAGATGAGCCCTGACATAATTCTAGAATCAAATTTGATCAGGGCTTTCTAATGACACAAACTGGAAGAACAGCCTCTCAAGGGATTGTGACTTCCAGCCTGAAGTGAAATACAGCGGCTTTATTTTGCTCATGTAATGGCCTCCCCTGCCACCAGTATAAAAGATTAGAAAGTTATTTTGTACAGCATCTTGTGTTTACCTTAAAATTCCATCTGACATCATAACATCTGCATCTGAGACAAAACTACACTTCTGAGATCTTCCTCTCTGTGCTTTCTCATGAGTTGCCCTGAACTCTTCACACAGTTACATGCATGCAAACATTTTCACACCCAATCTCAAGAAAAATCCTGATTTTGGTACAAAACTAGAGTAGAAATGGATTCATGTGGTTCCTTGTGAATTTATAAATGTGGTTACATACTGTAAGTTTTTAGAAGAAAAAGTACCTGCTGGTTTAGCATGTCAGCAGCAGGCAAGGTGGTCTCATTCTGCAACCCTAGCAGGAAATTTCTCCGAGGGAGCTGTGAAGTGATACTGGTACCAGTTTTGCTCTCCTCCTCACTAAAGGGCAGAGTCTGTAATATTCAGCACACAGCACCTTTGGTGGATGAACTCTGCAGCAGTGCAAGCTCTTGTGCAGTTCATGTACTCACACCAGCACAAACTCACCAGGGCAAGGTTAAGCCTAAAATTGTTTTGATAGCCAAGGCCTTGCAGAGGGGAGACATCCTCTTCATGTTTCTGTTTTAATGTCTCTGTACAAACTTGAGGACAAAATGTTCATGCCTGTGTTATACACAAACTTCAAGGCTGAAAACTCCAAGCTGAAAAGTGTATCTAAATACAAAAGAGTTTGAGAAAATGGCTCCCCTACTCCTCTGCCTTCCATCCCCCCACCCAGGCCTGTTTAGGTTCTTTGTCCTCACTGTTTAAAACTAGTGGTGTAGAGACAGAGCTGCAGTCCCAAAAGAAGCTATTTAAAACTATCTGAGGTCACATCAGTCTCGCTTGAAAACCTGGTGGGAGAATCATTAATAACAAACCTGTCCTTTCTGAGTATCAGTGGTCAGCACAATTGTAGAAGGCACGGGCAAAGATGATACATTGCATTTATTGTATTTTACACCTCTTGTCGGAAGATGCCTCAAAGTCCTCTGTCCCGAATGCTGCTTGGCTCGCACAAGTCCAGCCGGGGGTCATCCTCTACAGCCTTGGCTGGTATTGTATGGATGAGCTGTGGTGTTCAATGCTCATTGGACTGCTCATGACCTTACCCTTAACAATCAATTCAAACAACTGCAATATAATCAGTGAGCAAAGCACCTGATACTGCTTGTTATTACCTCCTTCAGTACAGTCCCTGCAAGAAGCTGATATGAAGGTGTAGCAGTCTGATTGTCAGCAGAGATTCCCATCCTTTGCTGCGGAGCAGTAAAAGCCGGTGCTGTCAAAGCTCAGCCTGAGTGATGCAGACTTGAGCACGCTAATGATATGTCCATCTTTGTCAGTACTCTGCACCATCTTGTGGTTAGCAGAAAAACACCAGAATAGCCTCTGAAATACTTGACTTGTTTTTTTTTTTTGTTTTGTTTTGTTTTGTTTTTGGGTTTTGTGTGTGTGTTTCTTAATGAAAAATATAAATTGTCAGTGTACACAGATAAAATTCAGTGCCCTTTTTACAGCTGACATGGGTCTCTGCAGGCTGGCTTACAGACCAGCAAGTGGGAAGACCATCATTACAGATAAGTAGGTTGTGTGCAGGTCCTGTAATGTACATAAATTACTCATCTGTAGAAGAGTCACTTGCATTTTCAGGTATTTGAAACAAATCAGATATCCTAGGTGTTAAGTACTGAAAAACAGTGAAGAATGTCCTAATCCAAATGATCTCTGTTGTCTCAAGAAACAGTTGTTATTGATCATTGAAAGTTTTCCCATATTCTGCTTGAATTCCTTTGTCTCTTTCAAAAATTTATTTTTAAACAGAGCTGGAGGATTCATCACTGAATCCTTCAATTGTTAGTAACATTGTCTTCACTTGAAAGTTTGTCATCCAGTACTTGCAGTCCTCAATTTCCCATGAATACACTCAACGTTACATTGTACAGAACAAAGGTTATTATTGTGAAGGTTTTTTTATGGTAAACAGCCTTTTTCTTTCACATGAGCACATTTTTTCCATCCTCCAAATCATAATAGATGTCAGACCATGACTGTGTTCTCAAAGGAGTAGAAGGGCATCAGCTATCCTTGAATTTCAGTGTGACAAGAATCACTTTCCCATGCTCCATAGAAAATTTCTGCCTCATACATAACTTCTAAGTTAGGGGAGCCAATGATGGGTTATCCCCTTAATACTAAATGGATGAGTTGCTTTGGCATACCCATGCCCACTTTTAGAAGAAGGAGATGGGATGACACTCAGCCTGATTTGGGTTTGCCATTTCTTATGCTTCTTTTCCTGCTCGCCATGGCCATTTGTCCACCACCCACGGTCATGCAGGGCAAGCTGGGCGAGCACGTGGAATTATGACACTCCTCACAAATCTCTCCCTCTCTTAAACAGAAAAAATGGCTCCACAGGTGGTATCCTCAACCCCTGCCACCCCGCCGCAGGAGGATGAAGAAGAAGTCAGCAGACGCATGATGGCCAGGAGGGTGAAAATCATCGCAGAACTCATGCAGACAGAGAAAGACTATATCAGTGACCTGGATCTCTGCATCAAGGAAGTGATTCAGCCCCTGAGAAACATGCAGGTGAGTGCCAGGGGCAGAGGAGGAGGTGGTGATGCCAAGGTCTCAACTCAGCCATGTTCTGCTTGCGGGCAATCTCCACGCAAGCACAAGTGTCAGCGCAAGAGTGACGTGGTGCTGGGAGCGGGTCTGGAGTCAGCACTCTGGGAAGTGATGTGTCAGGGCTCTGGTGAGCAGAGTGGAAGGTCAGATATGCTCCTGACCACTTGTGCTGCACTTGGGTAAAGCCTGCATCGAGGTACTTGTCCAGAGGTCAGCTTGGATATTACATCCCTGCCTATGGGCTGCTGTAGCAGCTTCCAGTTAACCCTTCTGCTCTGTAGTTATAACTCTTGTTACGTGCCATGGCAGATGTTTGCTGGTCCCTCCAAAACGAAGCTTTTTTCCACAATAGAGACTGGAATGGCATGAACCTCTGCATCAAGGTTAAATTCAATTGTTAAGATAACTTTATCCATCCTTTCAGACAGCTGTGGTGGATAAATAGCATGCTTGACAGGCCCGCGAGGACTTGGGAAATTTGTATTCCACACAAAAGAGGTACATTTAAGAAAGAAGGCTCATGAACTACCTTTCATGAGAAAGATTTTATTAGGCCAATGATACCTATTTTCTTTTTCAGCTGAGTCTTCAAAGAGCACCTTTTTCTCAACAGTATTTCAATTTGTAGAAAAATGGTGCTTGGAACAGAGGAGATTGTCCAGAAAAAGATTTGTGTTTGTGAAGCCTGAAACATAGCATTCACAGAGGCTGCACAAATGACATCTGCTGCAAAAAATAGAATAAAAATAATTTTAAACAGACCTTAACCCACATATTCTTTATGTAGGGTTTTGTATTAAACTGGTGACAAAATACAGGTGGCAGAGGTCAAAGTGTCTTTAGGTGACATTGCCAGTGCCCCTTAACCTGTGCTGTTAAAACTTCTGTGGGACCTTTTTAATTTCCTAAAACTCTGTCATAATTTGTTCCAACCTATTTTCAGAAGAGCTGGCATCTGCTGACATAACTTTAAGGAGTTCTTGACTACTTCTTCCTCCCGCACTTGTTCATCCACTTAGAAGTAGCCTCCACTTGACTTCCTCCCCAGCCTGGCCAACACTGAGCAAGAGTATTCCCTGGTTGAACTTTCTGGGAGTTTTTGACAAATGTGCCATATTGCATCGCTCTTTTTCACCCAACTGAAAGGATTCTTTTTGATTCTGTCCTTTGTCACTGTGTTAATGTGTGGAAGTGTCCATGCACTACATAGTTCCAAATACGAAGCAGACATACTGGGGAGGAGGTCAGAAGTCCTGTGCTAGATGTATACAGGAAAAGTAATTTAGAGATTATAACTGTCTTAATTTAATAACCTCTGCATTTTTGAAAGGCTTTCAGGAATGTTATATGTTTATAATGCTAGCTCTCCAATAAACTACCATATTGAAAGTTTGTAATGTGTTTAGAAAATTGGTCTAGCAATGAATCTGTTTCATATTTCCAAATGGATAAAACATATTTTAGCCCCTCTAATGCTTATAAAGAAATTAACTGCATCAGTACTGAAAGCGTATTTCTGATTTTGTTACAATAGCATGCAATTTGATCCTCCTGGCATCTGGTAAGCTGCTATGTAAATCAGCAATTCTCTTCCCAATGGAGAGGTAGGTTCAGAGAGTATTGATATGGGTAATGAAATTGGTCTTGTCTTTGTTCTCAGTATGAGCACATGACCACTGGTTATCTCCAGTGGTCCCTGAGTAGTAACTACTGCCCTGCTGTGCAATGAAAATATGTGTCCCGGAGATCTTTCACTTCCTCTGAAATGAACAGGGACACAGAACCAAATTTTCTGTTGGTAGAAATTGATACAATTCACTGAAGTCCAAGTAGTGTGCCCAGGCTCTGTAAGAAGTTCTTTAGGTTGTATTAATATCGAATTATGAATGTCTTTTGCTATATCAAATTGTAAATGTGTTTGTTTCAGTGGAAGTTATATGACCTTGACTTTGGATTTATAGGACAACTAACTTAAAATGGCACCAGCTATCCAGAAGTCTTCGTAACTGGCAGCTGGCACAAAGCTCTCAGTTTACGTAGTGGCCTCTGATAGTGAGTGGTAATCAGGGAATCAAACCCACTGTCAACTATTGTTTTCTCCAGTGGGAAAGTAAACAAACATTTCAAAGCCAGCTAAGGATCTTTTCTTATGATAATATTTTCTTATTTCTTAAGGATCTTTCAGGTGATAATATTTACTTCCTTCTAGATGAACAGTTTCAGATTAGGGATAGTTCAAAATAAGGTTAAAAACACTTGATAACATACACTTTGTCAACTGTGTCAACCATATTAAACTAATGTGAAAACGGTGTATGTGTCCTTGAAGTCACATGTTCTTCCCAGAAGAGGATGTTTCTATGAGGTTTTGCAGAAGTGGTGCTTCCTGGAGTGTTGAACACTCAGGGCATAGCAAGAGAAGCTGTGTAATACACAAAGTCCTTCTTTATCCTTTGTCAGTAGCTGCTTAATATTTGTATTCCGTTAGATTGCACGCCTTGACGTGGATGGCTTGTTTAGCAACATTGAATTGGTCCATCAACTATCAGCCAAACTGCTGTCATTGTTGGAAGAAGCCACAACAGATGTGGAACCACCCATGCAAATAATCGGTATGTTTACTGTCCTCTTGAGTTCTACAAAGCTACATGAAAGAATAAACATAACACTCGCCTGTCCTCTACTCTCATCAGACTTAACTAGTACCCCTCTCAGAGGCTGGCATGCTGGAAGCTGTCCAAAATGACACAGGAAAAATGACATGTGAAACCTGTCCAGTTGCTGTACTGTACTAGTATGATTATGATGCTTTTTTTCCCATCCATCTGGATGCTGAGGGGGAGGAAGCAAGGAGAAAATGGGTTTAGAATGAGTAAAACCTGTTGCACTGAGTTATACAACTTACCGCTAAGATCTGTTTCATCTAGTTTGATATTGCCTACCTAAATCCACTTAATGCTGACTCTTATTTTGCATACTCAGAGTTGTGCCATTCAGGAAAAGCATTAAAGATGTTTCCAATAAGAAGCATGTCAAACCCCAACCCACCCCAAACACTCTAAACATGTATCTACTGGTGATAGTTTGTGTAAGAGGTGGATAAATGTGCTTGACAGGGACATGAACAGTAGAGAAAGATGTAATGAATCTGAAGTTTGTGGGATTCTGTGTGGGATTGTCTGTAGGGATCACAGGTATTTTCAGCACACAAGTTGGCCCTGGGTATGTCACAACAGTCACTAGTTCTGCAGGTCAGGTCATGAACATTAAGGTTGTGATCCACATGACATTCCAGCACAGCTGGAGAGATTTAAGAAGTTACCAGCACACATCAGCTCTCCCATGACTGCTTTGTCAGTGCAGAGGCACCTTAGGGTGAGCCACCTTAAGGAATCAGGTGAGAATTCTGCATTTACTTCAGTGCAAAGTCAGACAGTTTAGTTAAAAAAATTAAACAGTTCAGTTTAAAAAACTTCCAGCTGTGATTCAGAGGTCAAGAGAGGTTCTTTCTTTCCTAACCTGACCACATACCACAGGTAACACTTCATAAAAAGTCCCCCTCTTCTCTCAAATAATCGAGTAAAAAATATCGGTTGCCACTTTCCTAAGAAACAGGATATTCAAGCATAAGAGGCTTGGGAAAAGTATTAATCCTAGCACGTCTCAATCTGGTTTGCCAAGGCAACAGCTTAACGTAGTTTGATACGTCTGTGTTGTTTGGCAGTCTTTCAGTAAAAGTGCATCATGATGAGTCATACTCTTAATAAGCAATGTTCTATTCTAGCAGGAAGTGCCTTTCTCACAGCCAAGAGAATCATTGTATTAGTTCCCCGTCACATTCAGAAGTAAAGACAAACAATTTCATCCATCTATTAGGGTGTATTTCTCCAGAATCAGACAAAGAACCATGAAAATGCATGGGATCATTGATCACCGAGTTGGCTAACTTATGACAGGAAAAAGGTTGTCACGTAAGGTGTGAGATATTCTTCCAAAGGCTGAGACAAAAATAGGGAGAATAATTGCATCACTATAAGCAGTAAGTTAGTAGGTTTATTGTCCTCTGAAAGTACATCAAAGTAAAAATTTTGTTTTCAGGATCTTCAGTGTAAAAGTTGTTGAAGCCAGTCTATAGAAAAAGCACACTCATCATATTCTGTCATGTTTAATGTATTTAAAAATCTTGCATCAAAGTATCTTACTTTGGAAGGAAACCCAGTCATGGTGAGGTTCAAAAGTACTGATAATTCACTGCTTTGAAAGCAAAACAATGTGGTTGCTCATCTTTGTCATATTTTAGTCTATGTTCTCCACACTTTATGCTATGTCCACATTAACAAGTGGTAATGTCCTAGGACATTACCTAAGGAGCAGACTTGCCGAATGAGAGTTTCTGCTAAAGAGATGGTATCCACACTACACATTTTGAGAGGTCTTACTTCAGCTTGGCTGTAGCCTGTGCCTGTGGATTGAGATGCCCCTTATGGTTGGACTGCATAAGATGTACCCTTAGACTGTGACTTCTGTAATTATCATCCTGAAAGGGATCCAGTTTGTGTCACTGTGACTGATCCACCACACAGCCAAGGCATGGGAGATGAGGACTAATGAGTGGTTTCAAAACCCATCTCCTCATCTGAGCTAAAACAGGTTAAATACCTTTTGTAGTTATTTCCTGAGTTTTTTTTCTCCTGTCTGTTCTGGATACATATTCTTCATATTCCTCTGTATATGGAGGAATATGAAGACTTAGCTTTAGCTATTAGACTCCTTCCTCCCTCTCCTACTGCTGTCCACACTGGAAGCACCACTGAGAGCAACAGGGAGAAACTGTTTTGTTACTCAAACCTTCCTCCTAGGAATTTCTCTTTGAGACTGATGACCACCATACTCCAGAGCTGGCATCAGGGAGATTTGATCTCCCAGAGTATTTTTAAACCTGTGCCAAATACAATGTGGTTTTGGTCCATAAAGCAAGCTCCCACAGTGATATGCCCAAAACTCGTCTGATTTGGTCCATACAGCTCAGAACCAAGAAGGGCTTTAAGTTCTAGAAATCCATCTGCTGTTAAAAGGCCCTGTTCGTGAAATCAGCACATAATTTTTTCTCATCATTGAGCATCAATGGAAGTATCTGTCACTGTGGCACAATACTTCAGTGAACAGAACTTGCCCAACTCTTTCCTCCTGGAGAAGCTAATTTTCAGGCTGTAGTATACACTGAAATGAGCTGTAAGGCTACATTGTACTTTCCTACTGAAAATGTGACCTCACTTGAGGGCTTAGCATAATACAGATCATGCTAAGCACTTGGAGCTCTTGTTAGTTAGTGAAAATTATGAGAGCTCATGACCATGAATATTAGTGATAATTGTGAGAGCTCATCGTCTCTAGAATGGGGCACCAAGCATGCAGGATCAAGGTTAAGGCTTGTTAAGGTTTCCCCTTACATTGCTGGCTAATAAAGACCTGTATGGAGTTCATGGGAAAGCCAGGATGGAATGTGCATTGTTAGCCATCAGCATTAGCAGTAAGCACAAGGCAGAGAAGACAGCTACAGAGCATTTAACTCTAGGATGCTGGTGCTTTCCCGACTGCACCCCTACAGTAACTAAAATGTACTGTGGTGATCTTAGCTCCTCATTGTTTTTTCCCTTATTTGCACCCTGAAACCAACATGCATTAGAAAGCCCAGTTAACCTTTGCTGCTAGGGGAGAAAACCCAGGGCTGTGTTACTGTGGTAACTGAATCATTTTTCACTTAAGATGGAGCAGTTCAATGCAATGTATTATGGAACAGCACACTCTGGTCAGGATGAAACATGCAAGATGCCTGACAGCCCAGCACTTGCTCTGTGAATGACTAGAGAGCTCCCAATTAATGCAGTGTTCAGCTTTTAACTTTAATAATCATTGCCGTAACTCAACAGGAATGTTTATAAACATCTATTTGGATTGGTTGCCACATAGATATAATTTTCAGTAATGCCCGACAAGAGTTTTCAGCATTGCTGTTCTTTATTATATGCATTTCCAAAGATGCTGATCAGGGGGCTGCTGCATAAAGGTGTAAGAACTGAACTAGTATCTCAGCAGAAGAGATGAAGCATGCCTTCCCTGCTCAGATTTCTTACATACACAGACACAAGAGTTTTAGGCTGAGAGAATTAGGCTCCAGAAGGAAATGGGAAATGAGTGTAGGACTACTTTAGTGCCTCTAAAATTCCCAACTGTTCTTTATGGGAAAATGGTGGTGTGGAGGACTGGAATTAGGTGTTCTGCCTCTTCAGTTGTATATAAACCTAGATATTATATAAAAATGGCTGTAATCCATGGTGGTTTTATTTAATTAGGGGAGGGGTGGAGGTTTTTCTTCTGTCATGTGGAGAAAATTCTCTATTCTCAGTCATAACAATTGCCATTTCAGGGTTTTGCAAAACAGATAAAATTGTAATGGCTAATGGAAGATAGAGTCATTATTCCTGTTATTACCCATATAAGTTCATATTCATGAAAAAAAAGTCAAAAGGAAAACTAACAAGCTTACATTCATCCCTCCTGCCAGCCCATGACACAAAAATGGTCTCCCTTTATTAGTTAAGCTCTCCTGTGTGTTTTCCAATGAAGGGGCATTAATCTGGGGCAGTGAATTAGGAGGTGGTGTTTGAAGGGGTGTGAGGTATAGAGATTTCATGCTTTTCCCCTGAGGGAATTTTTGTGCATTAACACTGATATAATGGTGCCTGGCGATGACAAAGATGAGCAGCTGAGAAATACATGTAATAAATAATGCACATAAACACGCAAGATCATTTCTAAGGGAAGTAAAGTGGAAGCCAGCCTTTTTAGCTCACGGCTAATGTGGTGGAATAATAAAACTCCTTCTGAGATGCTGTTGTCTGACTTGACACGCTTTGTTTTTCTCCTTAACAGGGGAAGTGTTCTTGCAGATTAAAGGCCCACTAGAAGACACATATAAAATCTATTGCTATCACCATGATGATGCACACACCATGCTGGAATACTATGAAAAGGATGAAGAACTGAAGCAGCATTTAAGAGACTGTGTACAGTCCTTAAAGTAAGATCTTTTCAAATGATGATTTCCGTCCATAGTCAGTTGCCTGGCAGGGAACATTTTAAATGGATGTAGATGAAAGGTCCCCTGTAAATCTGGAGTTTTATATGGCTTGCTGGGAGCTCTGGCTTATGCTGCTTTCATGAAAAGATGACAAGCCAGGGGCCATGATTAGATTTCTTTCTCTCTAAGATGGCCAAAAATAGCACAAGAAAGGTTGCTTTTTCCTTAGTTTCAGCGCCCCATACTGGCAAAAAAAAAAAAAAAGGCGCTACATCATACCATGGGCTATTGGGAACACCTTTTCCAGCTCCCAGGAAACTTGCTGCCCCCTGTCTTCAGCAAGTCTGCTCCTTGAATTGGAATAGCCTGTTATGGAGCTACTCAAGTGCACTGGCAGTTCCGGGCTGCTGCTACAAGGCCCCAGGATCTGGAGCTGCTGTGTAATTCCCAACTCCTCATGATGGGGGTATTTGAGAGGAAATGGTGGTGGAGCAAGCTCCCAGTTGCCACCTGAGGGAGGTGCTTTGTGCCGTTGGTTCCAATGCCAGCCCCTTGGGAAAATGTGTAGAGAACTGGGGATGTTGCCAAATAACAGATCCATCTGTCTTCCGACACAGTTTCCTCCTGCAGCTAGTGGCAGGGACCAGCTCATCCGCTCCATGGAGAGCACTTCTCTTCCCACCCATAAATCTCCTTGCTCTCACTTTCCCAAAAGCATCACACAGAACTGTCAGGAGGGAACATGCCACAGATTGAGACCAGAGGTCTGGCTCCAGCTCCAGGAAAGACCCATGCTGCACACTTGTAGGAGAGATGTAAAGTTGTCACAAATAAAGGAGTGTACACCAGCAACAGATGTTTCAACCACACCCTAATTTGTGATTGGTCTCCAGAGATCTGTTAATACTTAGGAGATGGGAAGTATGTCCAAGTGAAATCTGGAAAGAGTGGTGAGGGAAAATATTAATAACATTAAAAGACAAATGTTTGCTTTGAGGACAGATTATGTTGAAAACGAAGCTTGTGCAATGTGTCTGGCTATTAAATATATAACAAAGTATATCTGCAGGCTTCTCAAGTTTTAGCTACCCTGGAAGTTGAAAGAAATAAATTTTCATATAAACTCAGGCCTTCAGGCTAATGGATGGCCAGGTATTTTCCCTAAGTGGGTGTTTTAGTGCTGATGCCTACAATAATCTTTCCTTACTAATCAAGAGAAGCCATTACTGTCGTTCATTTATCCATGCTGCTGAGGATGTGGAAGGAGATAAAGATAAAAAATTATATCCATGTACATCCTAGGGTGGATGTCGACACTTGAATTCCAGAGCCAGCAAGAGGTGCTCCTGTTCCAAAATCACAGCTGGGCTTTGTGAAGAGAAAGGATATTTTGTGCTAAGCCACTGTAGCCTTTGCTAGCAGGAAGTGACAAGGACTTCCTTACAATGAAGCCTTGTTTTGTTTTATTCTTTCCTGATTAGCCTTTAAACAGGAACCAACAATAAAAGCACTGGTGTGTGTATATTATGTTGTGATTTTCCCAGTGCCTAAAGATTGCAGTCAATTCAACTATTAAGACCTGAAAGTGCATGCTGAGATTCAAAACTGTGGTCATCTAAAACTGTTAGTACCCATTGGAGAATATGTGCCCTAGGAAGAAGACTATGCAGGATTGTTACTTAATTAATTATAGGCTGTTTTCCATTGTGAGAAAAGACAAATGTGGGGACTGGTGCTGACTATCTTTGAAAAATGTTTACTTGTTAAATATTTTTCTTTTCCCTTGGAAAGAATATTGTTCCACTTTAAAATATCTTAAATGAGCTGACATTGGTAGGGGTTTCTGTTCCTCCGCTGAGTAATATCTGACATGTGAAAAACAAATTCCCTATCAGGAGCAATTTGAGAGTGGCACTCTGCACATCTGTACAGACAAATCAGATTTAATTAGCTATGTTGAGATTCCTATTCCTTTTGACTGAAGAGGAAAAAATCCATCTCAAAATGTAGGTGTCTGCATTGGAGACAAGTGCAAATCCAATTTCTGTAGAGTCCCGTGTTTCAGCAGTGATTATGCAAACTGGGGATGTTGTTTGCTAGCCTAGCCAAGGAAATGCAGCTGGTAAAAATGAAAGGGTGCTGGCAACTACCTGCTCAGCTTTCAGCCTGAAGTAGCTCGGTCAACTATTACAGGGGCAGAGGGACGTCCTAAGCACACAAAATGCTGACAGTGCAGAAGCAATGAAAGCAGCAGCTTCCAGATGCTCAACCAGGCACTGGTGGGCCAGGCCGTAAGCGTGCAGGCAGTCAAAAAAGTGTGGCTTAGGATGTGATGTCAGGAAAGCCTGATGCAGAGATGGAGAAGTTTGGTTCTCTTGCATGTGAGTGTATTCATACCATAAGAAAACATTCTATGCACATGTTTGCAAACTACAGTTTTAAGTCCCTGATGCTTTCAGTATATGTACCAACACTGTCCTACTCCGGAGAGGTTTCAGTTGATGTGTAGTCTACAAAAAACTTCCCAGCTTCATTGACTCTACACCCTAAACGGATGAAATGTATTATTTTTCTTTTAAAAATACATTTCTGTTTAAAGAGAGTAGTCAGAAATGTATGTAAAGTGTAAGAACGAAGTTTACTTTTTGTATTAATGGCTTGATGTTACCTACAACTGTTAGCAGAGTGATCCAAACTTCCTTCTCTAACAGTGCGAGGACAAGTCTGGGTCTCACAGCCAAAGCCAGGTTTCTGACAATCCTTTCTCATTTGGGGCTGTCCATTCAAAAAGTTATAGGGTCAGATTCACCAGTAGCCTCTGGCTGTTTTGTGCACTTCTGCTGACACATAGCAGCCATAAACCCAAGTTAACTGGCCAGTCACGGCTACTCTGTCACTGAAGTGTATCTGAGAATCTTCTGATCTGTAAAAATCCCTTTAGGAGGAATATAATGCATGTTTTGTTTTCTTCTCTTTTGCAGAAAGAGATATGAAGAAGAGTAAGTATTATGCCTTTTTTACATGTAAAATAGTCTTTAAAACATTGTTAATTTAGCTTTAGTGTGTTTAAAGCTGTACAGGTGGAAATTTTAAGAACACAAGCCTTTTCTGTCAGTATAACCTGGAGAATTTTCCAGGACATACGCAGAATGCTCTGAGGTTTGCAAGAGTGTTTGTCAACAGCATAATGTCAGTCTTTGAAATCCAATTTCCTGCTACAATTCAGGCATGCCTTCAGGTAAAGCTATTCTAAGCTGACAACCCCTTCAGTAGCCCTATATGAGAAGCCCACCTCAGGATTTTCCCCTGACAGTGGCTGGAAGAACATCAGAAAAGAACAAGCTCATTGCAACCTAGCCAGAAAACTCCCCCAGCCACTGATGAGTTGTGCTTAAGGGACTTCAGTGCCAAATGTGACATCTTTGAAAAGCTGTAAAGGAGAATTTATCACAGCTGCAGTTTCTGGACATCCAGCAGGTTGGGTTCATTGAAATGCAGCACTGCCTGTAGTTACCTGCAGTGAGAGGTCAGAGGAAGGGTTGTCTGAACTGAAGAGAAAGATTATCAACCCCAGACAAAATGTTAGGAGAAAGGAGGAGCAAGAGTGGTCTATACTGGCAGGAGAGGAACAGACCTGTAAAGTCAGAGATTTTGTTAATCAGTCAATTGCATGTTACAACTATGATCTGCATAAAATACATTTTGAAAAACTTGCATGTTGAAACTCTACTTTTGGGGGTGTCAAGCTTTTGTCTGTGATAGGAAATAGTTTTTCTGCATTTTGTTTTGATAAGGGATATTCTTGTGAACGCCTGTCCCACAAGGAGTGGCACTCCAAGAGATACAAAATATCCAGAGGGTCACAAAATAATCATGTGAGACAGCAACACCTATGGAAATCACACAAGATTGGCTGTTCTGCCTTGTGTAACCCTAATAGATATCAATGTCTGGTTTTCTCCTTCAAACAGTTTCCAGTGAAGTGTAGGAGACAACTCACTTGCTGATTTGGAAAGGACTCTTACAGAGCTGTGCAGAGTGCAATGAGCAGGTTTAGCTGTACCCTCCCTGAGCTTGGCTACCTCACTGGCAGGGCACTGATGAAGTCCCATCACCTGCAAATCCGAGGTTGCAGAGTTGCAACAGCCCTTGGGCAGGACTGCACCCAAAAATCTGATAACTGTTGAACTGGAAAATACTGCGTAACTCCCCCCAAATGGTCTGTGATGTTGCTGCTCCCAGACTGCTTTTCATTCAAGCATGATCAAGAAAACACATAAATACCAGGCAGTGCTGCCCTTTGCTAGCAGCTCAATAGGTTAAATTCTGCTTGGCTTAACAACTGTGCAGCCTCAGTGAATTCCCTGGGTTTGCTTGAAAGACTTATGGCACAGTGAATTATTTGCCCTACATGTCTTGTACTAAAATAAAGCCATGCATAACACACCATGAAGCCCAAGATTCTGAGTCCTCCTGCAGCCTGATTCCTGCACACCATTTCAGAACTGGCAGCTGCAGATCACACCAGCCTCAGCCCGGCTGTACCATACTGGCTGTTGTGTTTGCCACTGGACCAAGCTGCTTTGTAGTGGGAGCAAACGAACTTAAATCCTGCCTCACTTGCCTTTGTGTAGCTCACCACCACGGGCTTTTTAAACAAGTGGGAATGTGTCTGTATCAGTGACTTTGTTTTGTCGGGAGGCAGGAGGGGGGCTGTGCCGTGAAGCTCACTGCAGTTTGCCAGCTGCATTTACCACAGCGCTACGGTAATAATTTGCTGTGAGATTAGTACGGTTACACGTGCCTTAGAATACTTGCTAAATTCAAAATAACGTGGGGGGAAGGCTGAAGGAGCATCACGAATGAATTATCAACTTAATTTTCTGCACAATAGATGTCACAAGGCGTTACTCTCCTGCTTGAGTCATGTGGCAAGGCTGTGTCCTGCCCAGCAGCCGGTGGGGTCCTAACAGGGTGCACTGCAAATGGGACTGTCCAGGGAGAGTGGCTATCTCAGCTAATCTTGCTGGGGAGAATTAGATGAGTCGAACTTGGTGGCATTTAGTGCTCCAGGGAGTCATTATCTTATAACAAACCTGCTATCTCTCACACCATATTGCAAGACTGTGTCATGCAGATACTGAACAGAGGGCTGTTTATCACTTGGGCAGCTGTCCAAAGTGCAACTATATAAAGAGAAGACTCTTGAAGATTTTTCCATTCATGAGGCAGCTTTTATAGATTTGCATTCATAGGGCTTTTCGGAGAAAACAATAACAATTTAAGATTTTTTTTTTTCATTATTGCTGCCAGAAGCTGAAAGAAGGAAAAACAGCTCTGTATTTAATGTAAGATACAGGGGAAATGAGGGGGATTGAAATGATGAGAAGGTTTCGGGACATGAAGAAGCCTTAAAAGGCATCTACTGTTAATTTTTTTTCATGCAGAACTTTTTTACAGATAATGCCTGTTTGAAAGAGATGTTTTAAATATGCAGATGTCTCTTCTCAAAGACATTCAAATTGTTAGTTAATTAGTCAGCAAGTAAGGATTGGCTCTTGTACTTTTTACACATATAAAAGTAGGAATGAAGGGGTTTTTTTTCTTTTACGCTTTCTGTTGCACAAAACAATAGATGTCAGCCTGCAAAACCATGTGGCTGCTCCCTATTTTTTTGTACTTTCCTTCTACATTGTGTTATTTCATCTTTCCATATGCAGAAATCCTTCTTTGTCTACCCTTAACTCTTGCATAGTTAATGTCAGAAAACCTTTTCTGCTCCAAAAGAGCCTTTTTGGGCACGCAGATGGAAAGCTTGCTCTGCTTTATTGCCTTCCACACTGTAAGCAGCAGCTCATGTTTAGTTTCAGTGGGGAGGTGCCAGGTAGCTGGTGCTGGAGCTGTGCCTGGTTTGCTGAGGAGTGTGCTGTCATGAGGGGAGGCCATGGACATGTCTGTCCTGCTGCTGGAACCTCAGCAGTGGCTGGCCCTGGTCTTGGCCACCTAGTGTTACCCTTTGTGGGGAGACCCCATGTTTCTACCAGCCACATGGAAGGTAATGAAGGCACATGTGGTTCAGTCCTTTCCTGTTTCCTTTGAGGCTGTTGTGACAGCCCACAAACTGTGCAGCCCCTCCCTTTCCAGCCTGGAGAGTGTAAGCAAAGGCTTTTGTCTGGAGCGTGAGTTCAGCTGGCTGGGGCCCAAGAGCTCAGGGGGGCCTTCATGGCCTGAGCCACTTGAATGCCTGGGGATGCTGCTCTGCTGCCCCTGCCCAGGCAGTGGGGATTGAGCCTAGCGCCACTGAGCATCCCTGTGGCCATGTTGGAAGCTGAGACTGTCCTACTCTCATCCTTCTGCCACTCTGGCCAGTTGCCTGCTTTGCCTTTATGTAAAGGAGTCTTCCAGCAGGTTGGATCAAGCCTGTGTGAATATCCTGTGTGTTCAACATTTCCCCAGGCCAGATTTGGTACCCTTTGGAAGCTGAGGCATCATTAGAAGTAACTGACTGGCAGCCAGCAGAGAAGAAACACAGGTGAAAGGCAGTAAAGCTTAAGGGTCACTGTGCCAAGTCAGGCATGCTGTGAGAAAGGATGCACTGTGAACAGGCATCGCAGTTACTCACAGCATGGAGATGTTGCAATTTTAAGCCTGAGGGCCCAGAGCAGGATGTAACAGCCCTGCTCACAAGCATTTCTCAAACTTCCTGTTATTTGTTCTTCCACCTACGTCTCCCTTCCTGGGTGTTGTGATGTGTGAGTTATACCACATGCACCTTTAAACTGAGTGGGACAGTTTCAGAGCTAATGTCTAAGCAGTAGTCTGCTAAGTTCTGAAAACAGAAAATTCAGAGACCTGGGCTGTATTTCTCACTGAGAGGGCGACAGAAGGGTTTAGTTTACAACACCCCTGTTCCCTCACAGATGTATCTTATTTTTTGAGTGGTAATTGCAATTGAAAGAATTTCTAATTTTGTGATTATTATTTTGGTGTAAATTACAGAGGAAAGCCAAATCTAATGGACCTGGGATCCCTGTTGATCAAACCAGTGCAACGGCTGATGAAATATCCCCTGTTAATCCACGAGCTCTTGAACTCAACTCCTACTTCTCACCCTGACCACAAGGCACTACAAGATGCCCTTTTTGCTATGAAAAACATTAATGTGAACATCAATGAACTTAAAAGGAGGAAAGATTTAGGTAAGAAAAGAGCACAGTAAGGTCTTTCTTTGTAGGTTTGGGCTGGCCATTACAAGACATGCTTCAGCTCCAGATATTTCACTATATCAATTTTGGCTGGTGCCACCCAAGTTGCATAATACATGGAGTTTCAAGAGGGTAACAAAGCCTTAATGTCCCTCGAACAACTATCTTACCTGACTGGTAACTCAAGTATGAG
Organism: Nicator chloris; assembly: GCA_013400495.1. Classification (NCBI taxonomy): domain Eukaryota; kingdom Metazoa; phylum Chordata; class Aves; order Passeriformes; family Pycnonotidae; genus Nicator; species Nicator chloris. The sequence continues at coordinate 46,168 of WAAE01008328.1, forward strand.
TTACAGGGAAAGAATTCATGTTACAGTGTCTGTAATGCAGTTGCAAACACTGATAATAATTAAGATGCAGTAGTAGCAATGTTTTTTTTAGACTTGCCAGGTCGAAGTCCTAACTTCACTCTTCCCAAGGTTACTGTTGATAATGGAGTTTTCAGCCTCTTGAGCATTTTCACACAATATTATAGCAAATGACATCAAAGTGTCTGCTCTCGAATGGTTTCATATTTGTGTGCCTGTCCCTGTGAAAAGTCCTGTGAATACAGACTATTGATGTAATGAAATTCTCTGTCTGCAGTGCTGAAGTATAGGAAGAATGATGATGATGAAACCCTTAAAGAAAAGTTTTCCCGACTGAATATTCACTCCATTAGCAAGAAATCCAAGAGGGTCACCAGCCATCTGAAAATACTGACTAGGGGAGAACCTCAGGTACTTACTCATCCAACTGCAGATTTGCATTGACAGCTTCAGTTCTGCTTTTGCATGGGGTGTTTTTCAAAACGTGTTGGAAATTGAGTTTGTGATACTGCTTTTTTTCTTGCCTAATTTATAAAGTCATTTTCTGACTGTCAGAGAAAACAGGAAAGATCTTTGTGATTGAAATAGAAAATAATGTAATATGTTCTTCACCTTTTCCTTTTTTACACAAGAGTTTCTCCAACTTCTGGTCTTCAGCAGAGAGGAAGTGAGCGGTGGTTTTGTGAACCTCGGCCTGAGGGTCAGCATTTTGCAGATACCCTGGCAATAATTATTGTCGGGGCTGAGACCGTGTTCAGTTCACCTTGCTCATGTTGTAGCATTAAGGTTTGGAATCCACCAAGGAAGATGAGCAATACCTCTAATTAGGAAAGGCCTCAGGGTTTGCCTCTACATGTGCAAAGACCTGGAACCATCAAAACTATAGAGAGAAAACTGTGATGAGTCTGATGGGTGTTGAGCCGCCAAAAGTAAAACAGTCCTTCATAATTTCAAAGTTGTAATTCAAAACCTAGCAGGATAAACATTTTCAGGAAAGCTTAAATCAAAATCTCAAAGAAAATCAATTTAAAATGACCTTGAAAGTGATATCCAGTGCACCTCACTGCATGAGATGGCTGATTATACAAGGTCACTTGCCTTTGTAGATGTGACTTTACAAGATGCATGCCATTTTTTTACTGGTTTGTTTTTTTAATCAGTTTTCCCTGGAAAGAGGGGGAACAATGATCTGATCCAAACAGTTTATTTATACAGTGGAAATTTTTGTATTCAGAATGTGACAGACATCAGCAAGGCTATAAAATCAGAGAAAAAGGGAAATTGATTAAGAGGATATGTGATTTTTCTTTTCCTTTTTTTTTTTTCCTTCAGAAACTCCTGGTTTATGTTGTTTTGGATTTGTTTCTAATTAAGCTTAAAACATTTGAGAATCATTTTAGTATCAGAATGCATCTGTTAGAGATTCAGCCATCTCTCCTGCTTCATTAGACTAAAAAAGTTCCCAACTCACGTCTGGAAACACGCTGAGGCCCTCACGGCAAAACCGCCAAGACGTGACTGGAGATTCCCGAAGCCCCTGCAGGAAAAGACGGGCAGAAATGACCGCGTTTTCAGGGTGTTCCCAGCCGGCCTAAAGAAGTTTCCCGAGGCCATTCCCGGCTGCCGGCGTTTCCAGAGGGAAGGCTGGCACGGCTCTGGGATAAGAGCTCCATCTACAGCCGGCCTGCGGGAGAGCGCCCGGGCACCCGCGGGCGCGGCTCCGAAATATCCCGCCTTTTCCTCCGCCCTGCCCTCACGCGGGGCCGCGGCACGCAGGAACGGGAAGCGTTGTGTCGGCACACGCCGGTGCGCCTGTAGTAAAGCAACTCTCCGCTTCCACAAGGATTAAAAATGAAGTTCTCTGCCGCGTTGCCCAGTGGTTTTAGCTTTTTCTTGAATTACAGCTGGAGCTTGGGAGAATTAAGGGTTGATCTGTTTTCAAAGGGAGGAGTTCAGGGATTTTTCTGGCAGCGCTCTGGATGTTTCTTTCGTTAGCCAGGCTCTTTTGGTTTGCCAAAATGACAGTGCAAATGTCTATTTTAGGTGAAAGATCGAACTTTTAATAAGGAAGAAAAGTTGTTTCAAAGTCTAGAGAAGACTGTGAAATTGTGTGCGAAGAACATCTCGCTCTGTTCGCAACATCTCCAGGTGGGTACAGGCCTTCTTGCAATCTGTGGTCACAAACCCTGTCCAAAACCAGTTTGACACGCATTTCTGCCACGGGTTGGACAACACCAAATTATTTATAAGCAGAGCTGTCTACATTCAGGATATTAAATAAATAAGCTGTGCTGCCACTGCATTACTGAGCCCATGGCAAAGAAGTTTTGAAACCCAGATTTTTGCACTTTTCCCCTGACAGAAGCAGGTTCTGTGAAGACCCACAGGTGCAGAGAAGAAGGTGCTGCCTGGTGGCACAGTCAGGACTTTCAATCTCAGTGTGAAGCTCTCACCCCCATCTGCTGCAGTGGGGACCAACTGCTTCTCATTAAAGATTGAAGAACTGAGCTGCAGCCACATGAATTAAAATGTCCTAAAAAATATATTCTGGATGGAAGGACCCCTTCCCATTTTGTGCGTTTAGGTTGTGTTGAGGGCTAGCATTAGATGTACAGAGTGCTCGAGTTCTCTAAAATGTCTTTGCTTCAATCCTCCTCTCCAGAGATGAAGATTGGTTTGTGATTTATCAACCTACCCCTCCCATGGACTACTTGCCAGCTTTGTAGATGGCATGAAGCCTGTCAAAGCATAAGTGTGCCCTAATCAGGCAGGGAGGTTGTTTGAGAGATAGGCAGGATCAGTAACCAGCTGGCTGGGGCTTATCACAAACGCACCTTGTTTGGTTCTGCAAACACGGAAAGGCCAGGGAGCTCAGCCAACGAGGGCTGTTGCCTGGAATGGTGCTGACAGCTCCTTATCCAAATGGATCCACACTTCATTAAGATTTAAATTCTGAGTAACTGAAATACACCACTGTAGTCCTATTTAGTCCCCCAAGAGACTTTTGAGGATGTATGGTAAGCTGTCTTCTTGCTGAGGAGTAGCTGACTTCCAGTGGGATATTCATTAGTTTAGGGCATAGTTCTTTAGTTGAACATTAACAAGTTGATTCTTAAGTAGTTTACATTGAAAATAGACAAAGCACAGGAAAAATATTATGACAGTAAACAACCTCACAATGACTGGAAACTGCACAGCAGCTGCACAGGTGTCAAGAGATGGAAAACATTTCTGATTCCATCAGTATTATTGCAGTAGCTGCATGAGTGAATGCAGCATATTGAAATGGATTGTAACAGTTTCATCTTCCTAACATCTTTTCATTTAGGAATCTATGCATCTGGCTGCCCAGAATATAATTGAGCTTCAGGAAATCCTGAAAGATAAAGATGACAAAGTCAATGATGGTTCGGAAAAACAGACCAACACTGCAAATCTATGTGAAGACTTTGTAAGTTAATGTAATGTCCAGTGTTACACAGCTGTCTGTATGTCTGAGAAAACAGCTGTATGTTAGGAAGACTAGGACAGAAAAGAGAAAAAAAACCAGCTTAGGAATTTCTTGGGAAAGATAAGTGGGAGTTTTGGTTGAATTTCTGTAAGAACTAAGATAAAATACAATATAAATGCATTGTGTTTTCCTTAGAAGAACTAAAGAAAACCTGTCAAGCTAATTCCTGTGTTTATACTAAAATCTTTGTGTTAAATTTGTATCACCTGAACTTCAGAAAAGAGCAGCAGATTGTTGCCTTGCTACTTTTGCTACCGGCACTTGCAGTTTGAGTAACTTTTATGATATTGTGCTTATGTACTGTTAGCTCCTGAAATCACAGATCTGTAAAAATCTCAGATTTATTAACTGGAAAAAGGCTTCTCAGATCACCAAGTCCAGATATTAACATAGTGCTGTCAAATCCTTCATATAGGGAAACCATGAAAAATCCAAATATAGCCCATAGTAACTAGTAAAGCAATTTAAAAAATTGTAATAGTTTTTAAACTAGTTTTCTGTTTTCAGAATTAAAATGAACTCTAATACCTGGCTGTAATAAGATACTTAAATGTCTCTCCAAAATGGGACAGGCTACTTCTTCAAACAGCTGCTCAAGCTGGAAAAATTCAGAGGTGAAGGTTTTCTTACACTTTCCTAGTTTAGTCCTGACTCAAATACAGCCATTCAGGCCTTTCCAAAACACTGAAAGCAGAGTCTGCCAGGAAACAGAAGGCTCTTTGACAGACTACAACCTCCACAATAATGACAGGGAAGTAAGATGATGTATTTCCTTTCTGTTGAAATTCCCATATGTGAAAAGTATCTCCAAAATTAATCTTAGTAATCAAAACGATATTTTCAACATCTTTACAATGAATGATTGCATAAAGTGCAAAATAACTCCTCTCTATCATTGCAGTGGTGAGTGTGTCCAATATGGAAGCTGTCCCCATATTCAGAAACATAAAAGAAAAGTAGAAGTAATTCCACAAAAGATGAAACAGACAACTTCTTTTTAGAAAAAAAATTTTAACAGCTACTGTTTCATGACCTAGCTACTCTGAAGGTCTATGTAATTTAAAAAATAAAACAACCAGCAACCTAATTTTATTTATTTTAACTGTGGACATTTTTATTAACAATTGCTAATTTATACTTAATATCTGTTTATATCCGTGACTTGGATGTACAAGATTACAAGGATTCCTTATCCTATGGATACAGGTTTTTAAAAACACCCTTGGCTTGACATTGCACAATGAGTAGATGTTCTTACTGAACAATCCATAGCGTTCCTCACTTGTTTTCCTGAAAGGTTATTATCAAGGGAAATCTCAGCAATGGGCACAAGTTAATTGTTAGGGTTTTTTCCCTTTGTGCATTTGTCAATAATGTATACGTGATTCCTCTCTCATTAGATTTTTTGGAAAATTTTCAGGGCAGAAATTCCCAGTAGCCTCTTTTTCAGAAATCAAGTCCAGCAGTTTGGAAGAATTGTTTTCTTACTGCATCAAAAATCGGTTCGCTAAACACAGCCCAGTTTTTCAGGTGGAAATAAAATAGGAGCAATTTAGCCAGTGTACATCATCTTGGCCTTGGAGAGCAACTCTGGGGCTAAATGGATCTGTCCTCAACTCTGGTATGTTTTTGAGAAAGCAGAGGCAGCTGCTTTTTTATTCTGACATCCAACCCAACAACTTAATTCACACAGAATGTCCAAGAGCTTTAATATGATGATGAATTTCACTCACTACAAGCCTGTGCTGTATTTGAACAAATTACTTACAGAAATAAATTTTATTTCATGCAATATTAATCCCTTGAGACAATTAGAGACTAATGGAAAAATCTGAGGAAGACTGTTTTTTTTACCAGGTGTCTAATTTTGTTGATTACTAGATATAAAACCAACAAGCATAACCTAATTTAATCAAATCAAGTGATTGTTTGTGTTTGCCTAAACAGGAATTGAGTTACAGCTGTTTCCAGGAGAGGGAAAAAAAAAAAATAGAAAGCAGCTTTGAGAGAATTCAAGGCTGCCACTTAATAAAACCTCATTTGCTTTAGACTGTATATTGGTGTGGGCCTTCCAGCTAAGGAAATCGCAGTTTTATCTGACCACTTGACCAATCCTTGCTGTTTTCCCTCAGTGGCAGCTCCCTAGGGGCAGAGGCTGCATACTCCAAGGGATCACTGCCATTAGCAGACGCTGTAAGCTAAAAAACTGATACCTCTCCCTTTATGAAGGAGATTCTAAGTCATGCTGGACCCTGCTTGAAACTGCCTCTGGCAGCAATCCTTTGTGAAGAGTGATTAACAGATTGCTTGATGGGCTGCCATCAGGCTCAACCCCTTATGGCATCTGAAGGACTAGATGAGTAAGGTAATGAGTCGGTCTGGTTTACACTTTCCAGATGGCTCAGCTGGACAAGCTTGTCTTGACTCCTCTCTCGGGACTGCAAGCCCTGTTTCCAGGCCCTCAGAAGCTCATCCAGAAGCGCTATGACAAGCTGTTGGACTACAACAGCTGCCTTCAGAGGTCAGCTGGAGAAGAGCTGGATGTGGCAAAGAAAGACTATGAGGCTCTAAATGCACAGCTAGTGGAAGAACTTCAGGTATTCAACAGAGCAGCCAAAACAATTCTGTTGAACTGTCTACATTGCTTCATCACTCTCCTCAGGAATATTATGTTTGCAGCACTTCAATCAAACTCTGCTGTTGTGGTGCCTATTCCAGTAAGTACATTAGAAACAGGTGTAGCTGTGCCTTAATTTGTCTTTTTTTTTCATTCCGTATGCTTTGGCTAAAATTATGTAGGACACATTATCTACAAAGTTACACTGATTTACTGATTTTGAGATTTTGTTTGTTCTGCTGAGCACAGTCTGATTTGGGTTTTTTTTTCTTTTGCAAGCTCAGTAAAGATGAAGTTCACAGAATCAAAATGGTTTGGTTGGAAGGGACCTTAAAGACCATCCAGTTCCAATCCATTAACAGGGGTACCTTCCAAAAGACCACGTTGCTTAAAGCCCGATCCAACCCGAACTGTAAAGCTTCCAGGGATAAGGAACCCACAGTTTCCTTGCAGAAGCCGTTTCAGTGCCTCACCAGGGTCACAGTAAACTAATGTAAACCTGCCCTTGTTCAGTTTAAAGCCATTCCCCCTTGTCCTGTCACTATGTGCCCTTGTAATGTCCCTCTCTGGCTTTCCTGAAGGCCCCCTTTAGGTACTGAAGGCCACAGTAAGGTCACTCCAGAGTGGGTTTTGAGAAACTTATGTTCTGAACTTTGGTCAGACCTGGGCTTTTCATGGACAATGATCCTAATGGAACTGTTCCCGCTGTTGCAGTGATAGTAATGGCAAGAATATTCAAAAAGAAGGCAGCTGCTAGCATTTCTNGTAAAGATGAAGTTCACAGAATCAAAATGGTTTGGTTGGAAGGGACCTTAAAGACCATCCAGTTCCAATCCATTAACAGGGGTACCTTCCAAAAGACCACGTTGCTTAAAGCCCGATCCAACCCGAACTGTAAAGCTTCCAGGGATAAGGAACCCACAGTTTCCTTGCAGAAGCCGTTTCAGTGCCTCACCAGGGTCACAGTAAACTAATGTAAACCTGCCCTTGTTCAGTTTAAAGCCATTCCCCCTTGTCCTGTCACTATGTGCCCTTGTAATGTCCCTCTCTGGCTTTCCTGAAGGCCCCCTTTAGGTACTGAAGGCCACAGTAAGGTCACTCCAGAGTGGGTTTTGAGAAACTTATGTTCTGAACTTTGGTCAGACCTGGGCTTTTCATGGACAATGATCCTAATGGAACTGTTCCCGCTGTTGCAGTGATAGTAATGGCAAGAATATTCAAAAAGAAGGCAGCTGCTAGCATTTCTTAGCATGTATCCTGACTAGCTCAGAAAACACAGGAAATTATAAGAAAGTACATGAACACCTCCTTTGCTTCTAGACCTGCAGATTCACAGATGACTGCAAAAGAGAAACAAGTTAGGAGTTCCGATGAAATAATTTTTATGAAAATCAAGTTGCTTTAAAACCCAAATATGATGCAGAAACTCCTGCAGGTATCTCCGGGCAGTAATGAATAGCCTTGCCTGGAGGACTTGAACCCCCTGAGAAACACGGCTGCAACAATGCCTTCCACACGTACAAATCCACTTGCTGAACAGGAGCAAGGCTGCTTGGGAAACACACTCTAGTAAGGCAGTTCTGGAGTATTCCTTTCCATCAAGGCTGGAACAGAGCACATTATAGTAAGGGACAGCAGAAAAATTAAGCAAACAAGGTCAGGATCAAAACATAGAGCTATGGTGTTTAATGGGAAAATGAAGGTTTTTTCTGCATGAAGCAATTTTATCCCTGTAATTTGATGTTTTCATGTCTTGAAAGCTGTTGTATTGGGCATTGTTTTCTGTGCGGGTCTGGCTACAAAATAGCCTTATTTTTCTTTTTTTCCTGTTTACATCAGCAAATGCATTTGGTATTATGCATAGATGAAAAGCACTTATCCAGTGCCACAGAGAGAGACTCAGTTACCCAACAATTTTTAACCTGTTGGCAGCTCTCAGTTGCACAAACACACAGCTGTGGGGTAAACTACTCCAAGCCTTGCAGCACACTGGCCACTCTGATAGCTGCTAAGATGCCCATTTGCATCTGAAAGCACGTGGCTCCGGTATTATAAATGCAAGGCTCTTCATTTTCATCACCATTTAGAATATTTTTAATGATTTAACTTCAATTGCTATGTCTTTTAAATGTAATAGCATCTACTAGAAACTTTCTTTAAGCAAAGACCTTTCTTCTCTTTACATCTCATACAGAGAGAGTGCCCTGCTTATGGGCTCTGCAGAAAATAGGCAAAACTTGTCAGATTTCCTGACTCCTAGCATTCAGGCAATTAAATTAGATCTGCACTCTCCAATCTCCCTACCATTTTGTACATGAGATCTAACCCACATTTGTGTTTGCAGCTGTCCTCCTCAAGCATCTGTGAAGTGCAGAATCAATTGATAGAGGAGGTTCACAAGCTGAATTTTGTAAAAGAAAACTGCAGTGTAACCTTTATTGAGAGAAAATTGAGCTTGGAAAAAAAGAAACCTGTTCCCTCTCCGGTGAGTACCATACATCCAAATTGTGTACGAAGCATCCTCTTTTGATCACTTTTGAAACAAATCCATCTTTATGCTACCTAGAGGTTTGGGTTTTATCTCATCACTGTGACTCTGAATCAGATTGTTGGAGTAAAGTTTTCATTGACCAGTAACTTCTGAAGATTTTTCACTTTTTTTTCATGTTAATATCTTGAAAATCCACTTGACATGACCTCTGATTGCCCTTGGGCCTTTAAGCACATGGTAAGGCTAAGGTATATGTAAACTTTGGTAACTTCTTTTGTTAAATACGCTTATAGTGCATCTTAGTCTTCTAATTCAGATTTTTTTCCTTGTGCTCAGCTGTGGTTATGTGTACTGGTGTTTGCACATATATGCACAAACCTACACACCCACAGCAGAAGATTCAAAAAATCCACCAGGAAATCTGTGTTCCCAATCTCATCATTCCAGATGTTTCTGGAAGTTTTAGGAGTTTAGTTTACAGTAAAATAAGGACTTGGATGTAGGTTTACAGGAGAAGCAGGGGCAGTTGTAGAATTCCTTTCGGCATCAGTGAAGGCACGGGTGCTCTTGCTTCTGTGGTATGTTAAGATCCCATTGATGTGCAGCACCCCCCTCCCTGCCCTCTAACCAAACTCTGAAATGAATACGCTTCCAGCAGTTAATGGCATCTTGCCCTCATTTACAAAGGTAATTTCACACAAAAAGCAGCCAGTTTGGGTACCACTGATTTTTTTGCCTAATGCCTTATCATGCAAGTTGTTACGTGGTCTTAGCACACCTCAGCCCATTTTTGGATTATGCTTTTTTTGTGATATTACATAGGAATACAAAGGTCATGGCTATGGAAAAGCAATTAAGCAGGAGACAGTTCACATACAGAACACCACCTCTTTAAGAGCAGAGGACAGACTAAGAGGTCTTTAATTAGTGAAATTCCTACATTTCTTGAAAATCTGCCCTTTATTGCCCACCTGTGTTAATACACCAGTGGGACAGGTTCTTCCTGCATATGCAGAGGAGATTTGGTCCCCGTGGAAGTAAGTCCTTGGTCTGTGTGTAAAAATGCTGGGTCAGTTGCCACATGCAGCATGCACAGATTTTTATCTGGAAATGGCCCCAGCATTACTGAGGACAAATATAATTGTTTGTTTTCAGCTGGAGTCCCCACGCCAAACAGAGGACCACAGGTCCAAGCTGCTGTCCACGTACAGCACCGAGTCGCTGTACCAGGCTAAGCGCAAGTGCAACGCCGCGCAGGAATTCGATATTGACTTGCATGAAGGAGAGCTGGTGGCTGTTGTGGAGCAAAAGGACCCCTTTGGAAGCACAAGCAGATGGCTTGTTGACACAGGAAGTATGTTCTCTGCACAAATATCCCAATAACAGCTTCCCTTTGGGATATTGATTTCTTTTCATTCTGGCCCCATCTGTTTGCCTCTGTCATACTGACAGCTGCATAAAACGGTTGGTTTTGAAATGATTTTAGCAGTGTTTTGCTGTTTGTTTATTTTCCATCTTTTTATTCTGGTTTCTAGTCCTCACAGGGTATGTGTATTCCTCCTTCCTGAGGCCTTACAATCCAGCCAAAGCGCAGAAGGATGTAGCAGAAAATGGCTTTGGTGATGATGATTTTGATGACATCAGCCTCTTTGTCTCTTCACGGCCCCCTACTGACAGCAGCACAAGAAGTCCAGGGTACAAGAAGAGTGACAGCAGCTCACGTTTTCACTTCTGTGAAAATCCTGCAATTAATGGCTCAGGGACTGGTGCTCTTCAGGGTATGGGTGATCAGCATGTAAGTATGATACACACTGTGCCTTTTTGTTGTTCCTATTTAAAATCTAAAATTATACTGTTAGTAATTTAAATGGTTTCCTTTCACACCAGAAAAGACCTGCACAAATCTGCCAGTGTGACACAGAAATTCATTATTCTCTGCTCTTAAAAAGCTGTGAGGTAGGAAAAGAGAATCAGTTAAACTGTGAATTGTAGTCCCGTGTCACAGAAAATGCACTTGCATTATCCCACCCCATGTGTGCCTCAAGGTTCTCGTATGGAGGAGGAACTTGCAAAATAGCTCTGTTTGGGGGACCTTTCAGCTTACTGTTGACAAGAGAGCTGTGACAAGAATGCTGATCAGCAAAGCACAGAAGTGACCCACGTGCCACATTTGACTACAGGAGCTTTAGGAAAGGTGATTCTCCACAAGGAAACCTTGCTGAAAAATTCTTCACCCAATCCGTGGCCACTTCATGTGAGCTGAAAACATTAACAGTGTTGTAAGGTGATGAGGTCTTGGAGCTTGGTTTGTTCATCATGTGGAACTCCCTAGATGCTTAAGTTTTACTTTTTATTTTGGTCCTGTCTATAAATTGCAGGCCATGTTGTTGAACGCTGGTTTGTACATGTTATTACATGTTTTCTGCATACAGAACTCCTGCTGATACACAACTACACAGTAACATGTGGCTACACTTTTCAATTCTGATTTTTGTTTATGTGGCTTTCCTTTTTCAGATCTTCTATGCTGTTTATGCATTTCAAGCTAGAAGTGATCAAGAACTCAGCCTTCAGGAGTACCAGAGGGTGAGGATACTTCGCTTTTCTGACTTGAGTGGCAATAAGGAATGGTGGCTAGCGGAAGCAAAAGGTCAGAAGGGATATGTACCATCTACTTATCTAGGGAAGATGACATATGCTTAGGAGGGGAAGGGCCTGTTGAGCCAGATTCTCTGAAGCAGACAGAATAATCATCCGTTAGGTTTGCTGCAAGCAAAGCAAGCTCACAAGTGATTGACAGAGGCCATGGTATCCAGCACAAAGATGATGCTGAGAAACTCCATTCTCCAAAAGCCATCACCTTGTCAAGACCTGAGGGACGAAACATTTAACAGGAAGACTGATTCTGATTAACATGCTGAAGAGCTTGCTTTTCTATTACCCCATAATTTTCTCTTTTGTCAAAGCGTCGTACATCAGGACTCAACCTACAAGTACAAATCACAGATGAAATTACATTTTTCTTCATTGATATTTAGCAAATAATATTCAAGATTAGGAGAATTAGCCTTGAAAAAGGACGAATTCAGTCATCAGCAATACTGTAGGCTGAGTTGTTCCTGAACTGTTATCTCAGTGAACACAGACACATCTTAAAACTTGAGCTTTTTTGATTGTCTGTTTTTATCCTCAGCTGCTTTTTTGAAGAACCTTTTTTCTCAGTGGAGATTATTGGATTGGGAAAAGAAAAAGGGCTTCATTTTTAAGGAAACATTTCAACTTAAAACATACCAGGTGTGGTGGTGCCAGTGACTAGTCCCAGGGAAGAAGGTATGTTTAGATAAATATGGAGATACAGGAAGGAAAAGAGGGGACACTAGAAACAGGTACTGTGACATAAAGAAGTTACAATTTTCAAATTAATTACACAACTGCTTCATATGGTAGAAACATATTGTAGCAATATGGAAGTGCCCCAGGTTAGAAATCCACATATGTCTTCACACTAACTTGCTTCAGTGGAAGATCTGTGTAGTGAAATGAAACCTGTGTTATTAGTCTTGAGAAATTTACTGGTTAAAAAAAAAAAAAAGAAAAGGAAAAAAAAAGAAGAAAAGCCAAGTGGTGCCTTTCAGTGAATATTTAGTGCCTCTCTTGATTCCTTAAGTCAGATGCAGACATCATAATATCTAGTGACTAAGTGTCTTTAGGTTCACTGACTGCACTGATTCCTAGGTCACACTGGTGCCCTGCATTAAAGATAGACTGAATGGTGATAGCAAACAAAAAACACCTCCTTGTGATTCTCATTGGTATCTAAGTGCTCGTCACAAGGTATTTCACCACATCAGTCCCAAGGTCCTCTAGTGGTTAGCGAAGACCTGGTGCAAAGCACTGCAGTAAGGAAACAAAAAAGTGATTATGCCTGCTGCAAATAGTGGAAGTGAAAGTAAACTCCTGTCAGGTATTGTCTGTATTGCATAATTGCTTGCACTGATGACTAAAATGGCAACACTGTTAAAATCAAGGGCGGGGGGCAGGTAGTGTTGCTGATCAAGGATATACAGAAATGGTTCTAAAGCTTTTGTCTGAGTTTCTACTTCCCATAGTTTTAAGAGTGGGGTTTGAAGATGAAATGATTCCAAATGCTTAGTGAAATGTAATAGAAAATAACCTGTCAGCAAAGAAAGGATGAGAAAAGTTAGGGCAGTTGCTACACACAGTGGTTTCTGCTATCCTAATGAACCTGGTTTCATTTTCTCTATTTTCAATTAAGTCCTCAATTGTCAGATTATTTTCATAAAAAGGTAGAAGAAGTTGTCACTCTTGCTCAGAGACTGAATGCAGGGGATCACAGAGATTAAACCTGAAATTTGTGCTGGATTAAATCATATGAGAGAGAAACTCTTAGAATTTTCAGATAGATATCCAGAATCTATGTCTGGGAATCTCTGTGAACTACTGCTATGCAGTGAGCATTATTTTGCCTTATTGTACATCACCTCAGACACTTAAATCTTGCTGTCCCCATAGCAAGCAAAAAGGATTCTCAATCATTTTATGAATGGATTTAGCTGCTTTTATGGAAAGCTTCACCTTTAGTTCAAGGAAGAAAATAAAGTGCAGAGGGAGTATCACCTTGGAAGAATGGACTGCAAGACTCACCCCTACCCTTTTACTGCTTTGGCTTTTATATTTTGAGATTATGGGGAAGATACACACAAGAAGGTTTTCAGCTCTGTCTTAAAATTTAGAATGTTTTATTTGGAGGTGATCTATACGTTGAAATAGTTGGAACAGTTTTAGAAATGACTGAGTTGTACTTAATAAGCTTAATGCAGTCATGTAAGCACAATGATGAAGTTTTGTATTTCAGACTGTGAAATTAATCAAGGGAAAGAGTCAGTAAAAAAGAGATTTCTGAAGTCTTAGTGCTGAGAGCTCAGCTTGAGTCACAGGGAGAGCTCCGATTTTGAGTGTTAGGTACATTCCCCATGAAAAATCAGACTCTGTGAAGGTGTCTCAAAGTGTACTCAAATGGTGCTCTCCAAAATATTTGCTAGGTATCCTGATCCTGAAGTAACAAGGAATGAAGGAGGAATATACTGGAGCTGACCACCTAAATTTCATTGAATTTCTGGGAACTCCTAGTAGACCAAATGAAATCCCAGTGTAGGATTAGGACCCATAATAATTTTTATATAGTGGGATAATGATATCATTTTATTATAGCCTCATAACTTGGGATCCAGTAAAAGTACGTGATTAGGAACCCAGGTGGATTGGCTTACTCCATTTCAGAAATTCAAATTGTTAGCCATTAGTGTTTGATATTATGAATATATCGCAAGCTTTTATTTTTGTTTAAAACAGATGAATGCCATTGCAATTGCAGAAAATTAAGATGCTCCTTGCATCTAAAGCCTTCCAAATTAAACAGATTTACAACAATTCATATTAGACTTGCTCAGTCACATTTTTGTTAAGACAGTGCTTTACATACTAGAAAGTGAGCTGTGTTAGGGCTCCAGAAATTCGTAAGAATCTGCAATGGTTTTGCCACTGGATTTTTTTAATGTGGGGAAGGTTACAGTATTCTAAGAGCTTTCCTATTCTCATTAATGACAATTTATTTTGATTGAAGCAGGGATTGAAATTTGATTGAAAATTTATTTTCCATTTTATTTTATATTTGATTTGATTGAAAATTTATTTTGATTGAAGCAGGGACAGCCGCAGTTTACTGGATTGTTCTTGCATTTGTTCAAATGTGTGTTTTACTTGAGCTGTTGTGACAATAAATATTGTCAAGTACTTCCAAGATTGGGTCCTCTCAAACTGAAGTGCTTCTGCATTCAGGGAATATTTTTACATGTGCCATTGATAACCTGGAATCCAGAAAATGTCCAAGCCAGTACACAGCAGAGTCCTAGGCTCTGACCTCTGGCACCTCTGTGCTTCACTGTCTTCCCTTTGGCTGGATGGTTCTTACGATCTTCGAGCAGGGGTTCAGCTTTTCAATGCAAACACAGATTGAAGAATTATTCCTTCTGACTTTTCATCTTTGGAAGCTTCACTGAGTAATTACCTCCTTCAAACACTAAAGTATACGTTTGCTCTAATTTTAAGATAGCTTTTAAAAATGAAGGTAGCTGAAGTGGATGTACCACCTGCACTAGGAAACAGCCATGATAATCCTTGTTCCCATAGATCTGTTACTGATAATTCCTATTACAATATTGTTTGTTGAGAAATAGTAAAAAAAAAAATCTTTTAAATTATTGTAATAATAAAAATCTATTTTTGTAAAGATGTTTCTTCTTATTTTTTTAAACATGGTGTTTTCCAGAAGCAAAGAGCTTTATATGCGATCCAAGATCTGCCTGCAAAGTTAGCAGAGGAAATAGTTGTCTCAGATAAAATGCTGCATTTCTAGGATGCATCCTAGCTTATTGATCAATACATCAGAACTTTTCAAGGACTATCAAACATACCAGGAAAGTTTAAAAATACACTTCAAGGTTCCAGATGTCAGCATAGCTCTGTTCTGCTCCTGTGATTGTGACCACTATGAGCTGTAGTAGATAAAAGTTTGTAAATCCCAGAGCCTTGTGTTAGACCTTTTTTTTTAGATGCAGCTATCACCAGCATCCCCTAGTCCAGCCAGAGGGAGCACTCATGGAACCAGAGTAACCTATCATTTCACATTCCTGAGGGTATCAGAAGTTGGTCATCTGTGAAAAAAATCATATTTAAGTGGAAGTAAAATACTACCACACCAATTTCTAAAACATTTAAGAAAAGTCAGGTAGCTATTTTTATAGTAAATGACAGAGCAATTTGGTTTGGGGATGGAAAAATCACAGGACTATTTTCAGTTATTTTTACTAAATAGGAGGCATGCTTCTCAGATTTCAGACGGGCATTCCTTCTTCCTGCCCTACACTACACATTCCTCAACCTGACACATGACTTCAGTCAAACAAGCCTGTAGAACAGACTCCTTTCCTGAAAATACAGTTGTTAATTCCATCCTAACTGTAACATCAAAGCAGAAAGCAACTGTTCCCTTCAATCTTCTCCATTTTTCAGCAGTGCCTATCTAACATATTCAAGCTAAACATTTGATTTAAAAGACCTGGTCTGTGCTGTAACTCCTTTCTGATATAATACTTCAAAGAATCACAATCCTAACTGACATTTTTATACCAACAGAAGAAGACTTTGTATTTCATTTAGGAGGCTGGGAAAGTCACAGTGGAAGAAAGTCTTTTGCTGATGCAAACAGTACCTGTATTGCAGATTTTGCTAATGCAGTGCTATCGACGAGTGCAGCCAGACTTGGCCTTATTAGAGGGAAAAGAGAGGCACACACAAAAAGCACAGCATCACTTGTTTCATTCGGAATGGAGGGACCCTACAGTCAATCCATGCCAGAGTTATAGATGCAAGGACATCAGGGCACACTTGAATCAGGACTCAGGAGTACTCTAAATGGCACTAGCTACCACAATTTAAAAACAAGGATCATTCTTTTTCTGCCTGTGTTCACCCCATTGGTGGTACCTAAAGTAATCGGCGCAGCTGAGCTGTAAGCTCCTGCACTCTCACCAGCAAAGCTTTATGTATGTTCAGAGGCAAGACAGAGGCAGCCAGCACCTTGAACACTCCTCTGGGAGCAGGTTTTACTGCTGGAATGAACACTTCACATGGGAGCACTCGGCCATTTAAAGAATCTATCTTCACACCACTTCTTAGTGTAGGCAACAGTCTTCTGATTAACACTTAGGAAGAAAATATGCCTTCTGTTTGCTAATGGAAACTGTGCCAGTGTCTTTTCCTACTATGCTACCATTAAAAACCCTCTGTGCTGGAAAGGAAGGATGGGCTGATCAAAAGCAGTAAAAGTTCTGGATTCGTCCTCCTCATGCTGTTATTTTTACACGGTCCTGGAAGCTGCAGGCACTACAAAGATA
Source organism: Nicator chloris (assembly GCA_013400495.1). Lineage (NCBI taxonomy): Eukaryota > Metazoa > Chordata > Aves > Passeriformes > Pycnonotidae > Nicator > Nicator chloris. The sequence continues at coordinate 62,781 of WAAE01008328.1, forward strand.
AAACCTTTCTTTTTTTTCCCTCCACAGGAAATAACAGCTGAAAAAATATGTAAATTTTCCAGGTAGCTGAGACAATCTTGAGTAAATGAAACTTTTCCTTCGGCTGTTTAAGGAACTTTAGTCTAAATCTTAATTGTGGAAAAAGGAAATGAGGTATGGGAAATAGCTGCCACGATCAAGCTTTACACACACTTAAAATACCAGATGGCAAAGAAAAGAGTAGCTTTCACCTACCTGTGCCAGTCTGTATGGTGGGTTGACCATGGACAGATACCAGGTGCCCACCCCAGCTGCCCTTTTGCTCACTCCCCTCCTCAGCTGGGTGGGGGGGACAGAAAATAAGATGAAAGGGTCATAGGTCAAGATATGATCACTCACCAATTACCATCATGGACAAGACTCGGCTTTGGGAAGATTAATGTGACTTATTACCCATCAAATCACAGAATAGTAAGAAAATAAAACTTGCCGTGCAAACCCAATAGAGTCCAAGATGTTTTCATGTTTTCCTTCCCTCATCACAGAAGGAATGGAGAGAAATTGCCATGTGCTGGTCACAGAGAGCAAGACTCAAGGTCATTTACCAGTGGCCACCTTGAGCCAATTCTAAGCTGAGTACAACCTGGAGCAGCTGAGATGAAGAGAAGGAGTACAAACTGTGAAGAACAGCTCAGGGGTAAGAGTGGAGAGCTGGAGTACCTGATACTTCTCAAATACAGGATGGTTCTCTACATTTTAAGAAATCTTGAAGACAGTTTGTACTCATTCTGTTTTTGACTCTCTTCTGTTCTTTTTAGTTGAAGTTTCTCACTGTATAAAACCAAAATAGGCCAATTAAGCAAACTGCCAAACCAAAAATTTCGATTTAAATACACTGTTGTTGAACAGTTAAATTTTGAAATTCAAAGAACGTATTTTTTCCCCTAACAAGCTTTGTAATTTGAGGTAATAAACTCTGCACAATACAGACAGCTTTGAACATCTGAAGCATTTTAAGTATTGGAATACAGGGTGAAAGAAAAGTGGCAATGACTTCCCAGATTAATAATCCTTTTATTATTAACATTTAAGAATGATGGTTTCAGAAAGTTCAATTTATTAAGTATCTACACAAATGTGGGGATTTTAATATTAAAAAATACCCAACTTTTGCAATTTCAAGTTTCAGTGCTTTGAGCTACAAAACCAGGAGCTTGTAATAATGAATTCCTCTAACATATTCAAGTCACAGATTTGCAAAGGCAGAAGGAATACCAGAATTATTAAAGTTTGACCTTCTGTATAACATAGGGTTTGGGCTTCCCTGATTTAACTCTTCCAGTCCAGTACCTGGGGGATTTTCTTTAATAAAACACCGACGCCGCTGTCTCACGGAATGCAACCGACAACATCAGCCAGCAGCCAGACTACTTCTTGAGCTTCTTTTGAGCAGCCTTCTTCTTGACCATTTGTAGCCTTTTCATGGCGTTGAGCTGGGACTCCTGCGAGGTCGGGCCCTTCAGGGATGCCGGCTGGTTGCCGGTGTCAGCCGCGGCTTTGCCGGCGCCGCCCGCGCTGCTCCCCGCGGCGCCGCCGCTGCCGTTGCCGCCGCCGGCCTGGCTGCTGGTGCTGGGGGCGGCGCTGCTGGGGCTGGGCAGCCCGGCCTTGCTCACGTTGTCGCTGCTCACCGAGCGGCTCAGCGTCGTCTTCCCCAGGGTCAGCGGCGGGGGAGGCTTCAGCTGAACGGGGTTTGTGCTGTTGTTGGCAGAAGCTATTTTGGCCCCCAGTCCTGTTTTTGAAGTCGCCAGGCCTGACAAACCCACGGGTTTCTGGTTATTTGAAGAAGCTGCAGGTTTCCCGCTGGCACTCTGTGCTGTCGATCCCAGTTTGGCAGTTGATGGGTTGGCAGACGAGGTTTTGGCTGCAAAAGCAGCCCATCCTGTAAGGCCACTCGTTGCTGAAGAGGAAACGCTTGTACTGGCAGAGTTCCCCGAAACTGCTGCTGAGGTCTAAAATAAATAAGCATTCTTATTATAGCAGCATCTATTTGTGTAACACATCACAGCAGGAACACACTGAGCCTCTGTTTCAGTTCTTTTCCCAAGAACACCCAGGGGACAATATTTCATCACTGGTCACCACAGCTGAAAAGTACTAATGAGAGCAGGAAAGGATGCCAGGTGCAGCCAACTTTTAATCTCCCAGGCACACAGAACAAATAAAACCTTTTCTCCCCTTTCTTCTGTACACTTAGCAGACTACCACACAGCACTGAGATCCCTCCATAAACAATAAAAGCCCAAATTTGTGAACTATGTAAAAGGTGGTAGCTTGCCTTATTTTTTATTTGTTTACTGTTGTTACCCGGTGTCACTGCTTAACAAGCTGACAGATGCTCAGACAAAAATCAAATCAAATCAAATTAAGAATTGCATTTATTACAGTCTTATTGTCAAAGTAGCAGTATCTAAACTGTTTCCTTTCTTCTTGGTTCTTAGCAGCTTGTACCACAGAGAGAATTTAAAAAAAAGAAGTACTATCCTATAGTCTCTTCCCATTCAGGTACTGCAAAAGACAAACTTTCTGCAAACATGGGTTCCCTTTGCCTGTGAAGCACTGTGCTATCCACACGGAGTTCCCACACCTTAAACCCCATAACCCCCAGGCTTCAGGTGAGGATAAGATGTTGATTTCCATCAGAGTTACACCAAATGGCAGAGTCAAAATCGAAACCTCTCTATTCAAGTAATAGTCCTTTTATAATATGCCCAGACAGCTTCTAAACAGTAAAGTTGATGGAAGAAATCAGGCCCCGTGTCTTACAACCTGTTTAGGCACATAAATAACTCTTGTGAGGTGAAAAAAGTAATTCACAAATGCTACAGCAATACCCATCCTAGTATCCAAGATGGTTTGCATCCAGGCAGAGCAATGACAAACATAACTGAGTACATGAATAGTTGCTTTGATTTTGAGTTAAAGCTGTGTTTTCCTAAGAAAGGGTCATGCTTTATTAGACTACTCTGTTATTTATTACACTGCTTCTGGTTTACGATCTTTGACCAATTTGACCTTTTGACAATATTTTAACTTGGAAAAACAGAAACTTAAGGCAACACAGAATCATAGAAGAAAATCACAGAATGGTTTGGGCAGGAAGGGACCTTAAAGATCATCTTGTTCCAACCCTCCTACCACAGGCAGGGATGCCACCCCCTAGATCAGATTATATTTAAGAAGGTCCTAAATTAAATCTCACAGAGTCAGCAACACTTTCCCTGCAATGGAATCACAGAACCATCCAGGCTAGAAAAGACCTTCAAGATCATCAAATCCAAGTGTAAATCCAGGACTCAAGGCCACTGCTGCCATGAGAAAAAGCCTTCCAAGTGTCAAAATACACATAAAGTTACTTGACTAGCGAGAACAAATAATGCATTTTATACAATTCATAGAATCATAGAATGGTTCAGGTTGTGGAAAGGACTTTAAGATCATCTCGTTCCAACGCCCCTGCCATAGGCAGGGATGCCTTCCACTAGACCGGGTTGCTAAGAGCCCCTCCCAGCCTGGTCATGAACGTTTCCAGGGATGGGGCATCCCCATGTGAAGTGAGGTTTTTTCCCCATTTTTCCAGTGTTCATGCAAACCCACTATGCTGTGGTACTAGTCAGTCCATGGGGTGTAGGACACTATTTTCAATTATTGTTCTTATGTGAAAAGATTGGCCGAATTGAGAAAAACCCTATTATCTGTGCAATGAAACAAACTCTTTCTCTGGTAAATTTAAATTACATTACCTTGACTTCTGTTCTCTTGAATGCCAGAAAAGCTGGTGGGGTCTCAGGTTTTAACTTGATTTCTGGTTTCTTGACCAATGGATCCTTCAAAGCTGGTGCAACTGAAACCACTGCAGGAGCTGGTTTTTGAGGTGGTTTTTGTGTCTTCTGAGCCTGTGTAAGTGGAAGGAAAAAACACCCTGAATTAGTTACGGGCCACATAAAATGGACTGTTTTGACTGTTAACAAAAAGCATAAGCATTTTAAGATTGCAATTTAGCCTTTACAATTTCAGGTTTAATGGTCCCTGAGAAATGAGGCAATAGGGGATATGGAGATGTGCTGGGTATGGTACTGGGAGCAGGGTCCAGCCAAAAAGCATCCTGAATAGAACTTGCTATTTCAGTGTGGAAAGAGTGGCAGTGTTGACGCTTGGTGAGCAGGAAAGCACTGGGCCTTTACAGGAAAAAGGCAAAGACAGGTGAACTTGCAGAAGACAAGGACATAGTCCAGCAGTACTGGGATGTAGGCTGCAAGAGCCTGCTAAGAAGTGGCAGGCAAAATGGCAGAATTTATGCTAAAACAAAAAAATGAAAGGTCATATTGAAGGCAACTCCTCAATGGCTAAACTGGCTACCCTGTGCAGGAACTGACCTCAAGCAAACACTCCTCTGAGTTCAAAGGCCTGATGATCATCAGAATAATCATGTATTTCAGTCAATGTTGGTACATCCTAGGCCAGGATCTTACTTTGTCTTCTTTCCTTTTTTCTTAGTGGAGCCATTTCAACAGATAACACTTGCTAAGTTATTGCAGAACAGTTTCAAAACACATTTTCTGCTGTATTTTTCTATGTTCTGGGTGTGATTTTAAAACATCAGAACTGAGGTCACTAATGTTGCATGCACCCAAAGGTGCTGTCTTATGTTTCTTTCTCATAATGGGATGAGTGGGATTCTGGTAGGATACTCTTCATTCATGCAAATAAATCAAAATAAAGGCTTTTTAAAATATTTTCTTTTTCTTCTTCTTTTTTTTTTTTCTCAACTGGAATGTGCTACCCTCAGCTTATTTTTGACCCTGAGAACCGTCAATACATCAGATTGAAATTTGCAGTCTTGTCCTACAGGAAAAGATCCATTCATATTCAAAGCTGAGAAGAAAACTTAAACTGCAGGGCTATTACTAAAAGCTGAGCATTACCGGAAATAATAAAAAAAAGGTTTTAACTTCTGCTTGCCAAGCAGGGAACAATCCTATTTCACTCTTCTTCACTCACCTTCTGATTTTTAAAAAGCTATGTTTAAGAAGTGCATTACAGAATACTCTTTGAGATACTACATTAAAAACCACAGCTGCAGCAAAGGAAGCACTGCTGAGAAAAATGGTTCTCCAATGTGCTTCCTAAGACTTGTCTAACCCAGGAAATATTCTCACACAGTAGAAATAGCCTGCTGTATTCAAATAGTGCTCACATGAGACAAAAAACTGACTCCTACCATTCTCTTCATCTGCCTGGTACAGCGGGCACAATACCAGACAAGTCGAGGATCATTCACTTCCTTGTCTGTCACCTGAGGTTTATGGCAATCCTGGTGGTAGAGATTATGGCACTCCTGACACTCCACTAGCTGATTCACAAAAGTAACTGTCATTTGCCTGCAGAGCAAATAGTTAAGAACAGATTATGGGAGAAAGCACTTAGAGGATTATCCAATTGTTGAAAATTTTGCAAGGCTTAAGATAAAAAATAAAAATATTTTTCCTTTCACATATATTTTCTACCTGTGGCAAATTGAATATATTGCTTTTCTTCCTGTATCAGTTCTTCCTAAGTAATATTCTAGAAATTTGGTATTTTTTAAAGGTAATTTCTTTCAAGAAATTTGAAGACTTCCATTCTATTATACATGTGTATATGACAGTCTCAATTTCCCTGTTTGATTTTTAGATTAGAAATGTAAGTCTTGCCCGTTTTGGTTCACCTGGGCATTTTATGGATACATTGCAGTACATCAATTATGACTTCCTCATTATAATAGCATACGAGGGCCTAGTCTCCATTTGGGTAATTTTGCTGTCAGCTGCAGAGCAATACAGTTCAAGAACAAATAATTCCTCAATGACAAGCAGGTAGGAGTGCTTTCTGCTGCAGGATTTAAAAGCATCATCACCCAAGTTCTATCCTGCTTTGAAGATGTTTTCTGAGCCATCCCTTTGGTCTCTACCACAGAAACAGACACATGGAATTTGAGATAATACCAGAATCATGGAGAGATGGAATAGAAAGGATTAATTGTGCAGTCCTGCCTTGAAGCAAACATGCAAGCTGGTGATGAGGGCTTCATTTTGTGTGGGCCTTGCTGAAAGTAATCACGCTGTATAAATGACACATTAGTGATATATATGTGGCTGGGAGTCTGCCTGTGAATTACCCAAATACCATTTTCCTAACGATTCCTTCTTTCAGATGACAAATCAAGCTATTTAATTGCTAAGCTGCTTTTGCTCATATCCCCTAGGAGCAGGTACCCAGGTAACCATGGAAACTCTATTTGTACGTACATGGGGAAAGGTAATCCCTTATTTCTTTATATAACAGAAAAACAAAGTCTGAATGTATTGTCCATATAAGTACTGCAACGTTTTCTAGGAAAGATTTCTCTTTTAAACAGGTTACTTCAAAACAGAAGGGGAAAACTTTCTGAAATTCTAGGGTCCATTATTTTACATTCAGCATTTTTAAAAGATGTTTTGTTTTTTATTCCTAAATAAACTGGATCAGAACAAATAGTCTCAAGGAAGGAGACTCACCCTATTTTAAAATTACAAAAACCAATCCCCAACTGATTAAAAACCCATGAACTCTTCGTGCTCAGAAACGAGTTAAACCACTTACTTTTAAATTGTAAGATACCTAAGAAACAAACCTAATGATTTTTTCCTTCAAAACCCAACCAACCAAACATGTATTCATAGAAAATTAGGTGTTTATTTCCAAACCAGTCTTTTAAAAATATTTTTTTGGGGAGGAAAACTTCGCTATCATCTACAAACTGCATGTAGTATTCCTCTTTGTACAACTGAGGAGCCAGTGAGGAGCCTCCATAACTGGTGAGTTGTCCTGTTTTTCCAAGGCCTACAGGTACTGGAGAGGATGAAGTTATTTCAATACTCCCTCCCTCCTTGTGCCTAACTTAGCAAAAAAGAACAACGAACTTGATACAAAAGAACAAGAAGAAAAACACCACAGGCATCAACATTAATTACTCCTAATCACTATGAAAATACATTTGACACTTGGCAAATCTTGAAGAAACATTTAATGCCTCTGCTTTAGTTTTACAACTATAAAAAGGAATAGTTAATATTCAAAAGCACTTTTTTGCATTTGTGAACCCACAGCTGGGTTCTTGCTAGCTTGTCTTCTTAAGCAATATAAATATAAATTCTTTTGCTATGAACTCCACCTACTCTGCAATTTGACATGTTTTCATTCACAACTGTTTGAATAATTGAGTTATTAGAAGATGTAATTTAAAAAATGTTCAGGGATGTTATTATTTTGGCTCAAGATACTACCCTGAAAAGGGTGCACATTTTGAAAGCAAGCAATAAATAGAGGAATACTGTCTGACCAATGTGCTGGATTCAGAACTTTAAAGCACAAGTCCTCTGAAAAACATCCAGTCCAGTGTGAGCTGGAGACAGACAACCATGTGACATCAGTTTCAGCAGGTTCCACGTAAAATGAAAACAATCCAGAGTGCTGGGGTGACTGTTGCCACTCTCTCTCTAATGAGTTGTTCCTTCCCTGGCAGTGCTTCTCCCTCTGCCTGGCATAAGAGATATTTTAGATAGCCAGGGGAGATAGATCTTTTGCAAGAACACTGGAGTTGGTGACCATGAACTGGTAGAAGCAAAGCCTTCAGCAGCCAGGTTAAACACGGATTGTGGAACAGCTAATGGATCTGGCCTGTGCTTTTCAAGGTCTTGGCTACACTGGGCACAGGAGTTGTATTTTCTTTTTTCAGTTTCTTTACTTTGCAAGCATTTCTCATTATGTCGGTCAGTGTTTTTCTTTGCCAGGGAAGACACAGAATTAATCATCCACAGCAGGTCAAGACTGTCTAAACAAAACTTCATTATCCCCTCCTGCAAATAAGCTAATACCTTACTATTTTTAGTAGCATTTTAGCATACCACTTAATGGGGCTTTGCCTCTTTTAGGAGACAGTAAAAATGGAATTGGCAGGAAAAAAAGTAAAGTTCAGATATTTATATACTTCTTCCTTTTTCAATGTCTATAATAAGAAACTAAATATTTGAGCTAACATATGGGAATAACGTGAAATCGTATCAGTCCTCGAATGGTCACCAGTATAATTAGCTGTAACTACAGAAATTTATCCTTGGTGCACTGACAACACTTCCCCATCTCCACAACAGGAACGATCATGGAAATGGTGAAAGAATAAAATTATAAGGCACCGTTTCCCAACTGACTCAAGCTGAGCTAAAATACATACTGCCAAAAGGCCTGTCCCTCTTCTCTGCCCTGGCTCTACACTCCTGCATCCACACATATGCCAGCATAAGCTCTTACTGAGCTGACTGAAACCAAAACCTACTGAAAAACCCACGTGGAGCACTGATCCAGGGGCTGATTCAGCTGATCACAAATTGTACTGGCCATACACCCTCCTGAACAGTCCAGGGAAGGTGGTACAATTGGGAAAGCCAAACTGTTCCTTTTGGCAGCAGTGGGGGCCTAACAAGGATATAAATGATCTGTGAAACAAAATCCTGATGTGAGTGATTTGATCCTAGGGTAGTTATTCAAATGTATTTTAGACATCTGTTAACACTAAATGTACTGCTAGTACCATTTTAATAAAGTCCAGTTTTAGAGCCCTTACTGGAATGTAAAAACAACCTGTCTTCACCGCAAGATATATTTGCTGATAAAACATGGCTATGTGTAAACTAATGTCAAGTGATTAGGAAAAGAAGAGCAGGACATATAAATCTCATATTAATACCACCTAAAAGTGCTTTAAGATGAGAACTGAATTTTAAAAAAAATGCTTATCACTAGCCATTAATATTTTGTTTTCCAATAATTGAAAACTGTATTTGTCATGATAGGTTTTACATCGTATCTAGTTTTATTTTTCACTTGTCCTTTCCTGCAGAAGAAAAGCTGGTTCACTCTCTAAAGGTTCCATTTTCAAGAAACCCTTCTTATTCATGAAGGAGCCTTAAATGTATTATCAGTTTTGGATGTTAAGTGATTAACTGATTTCTGCAATAAAAACTATGAGAAAGTTTAACTCAATGGTATGCAATACAAAAAAGGGTACACCTAGCTGGAATGAAGCAATGTTGACTTACCTGCAAACAACACAGGCTAATCCCATTTCCATGGCAAAGTCATCAGCACTGGTTTCCTCAAAGCTAGATAAATCAGGCATGGATAAATCCTTGCTTGTCTGAACTGTAATAGGAGAGGAACGAGCCTCTTGCTTCTCTACTCTGGGCTTCTTTGGTGCATCAGCTCCTTCAGCAGGATCCCCTTTCGTCTATTAAACACACACACAGAGAATGTGAAAATGCAACAAGCTAACAGATTGTTAAAATGAGTTAAAATGGAACAGCTAGTTTAGCAGTGTAAGAAGGTGTACTTTATGCAGCATACACACAATGTATTTTCTTTAATTACATATTTTCTTCAAAATATTTATGAACTGGAAGCTCAAGTCCCCTTTTTGTACTTCACCTTAAAATCCTTCAAAAAGCTTTGAGAATATCACATTTCAACTTGTTACATTTTAGTAATCTCTTATGAGATAATCTCTTATGATTTAAAACACAGAATGTTTTGGAAGGCATGCATTAAGTCCAGCCTCACCACAATGTGCAGGGAAAACAACCACAGAATAATTACAAGAAGACATTTATTAGATTGCCTAAACAGCAACATGACTGGCTAATGCACCTCACAGGCTAGGCACCATAAGGTGAGTTGAAAAGGGGAGCTTTTGTCTAAAACATGTTCAAGTATATTAACCAAGTTATTACACTAGAGAACAAAAACAACTTACTTTATCTGCAGATCTCTTTTCTGTTTCTTTTTTCGCCTTTTCTGATGCAGCGGGCTTGCCATTGTTGTTGCCAGAAGGCAAACTGGATGAAGCTTTAGGCTCTTGCTTTATGGGTTTGGTGACAGATACTTTTGGTTGCTCTACTTCCTGGAAAACAAAAAGAAAATCTGAAGGCAAATTCTGCAATTGAGTTCCTACCTAATTTGCAGTTAGTGAGATAACAGGACAGGCAGACAATATGCCATACAACACTCATCATCTACACATACACTTTTGAAAAAAACATTTCTTAAAATATTTTCATATGACATCAACAAATTTGTGTTTAAATTGCAGAGAAGTAATAAAATCTTCCCTTACCACTCACCTTTCTGAGGAAAAGGTGCTCCTTTTCCAAAGACAGATCCTCTTTGCAACATTAATTAAAAGTAGACATTTCTGATTTTAAAATTCAAAGAGGTAATGAACATGACTTTTCAGATAGTTCTGAGGACAAAATGCAATATAAGCTAAAAACGTAAGCTGACAAGTGATGTAACCAGACATCAATACTTCATTCCTTCATGGAGAGAAATATTGACCTCCTCTTAATCTCAGTCCATATTCATCTATCAGATGAATACATTTAGATCTCAACAGAAATCAATGGTTCTCATTAACAACACAGTAGTGTCAGCAAATGGGTAATAACCAGAAGAGCCTGTAAATGAGTGACCAGTCACACTGATGGGCACCAGCAAGGTACCCCCTCCCAGGTAAGATGCAAGCAATTCTCTGCTGTATACTGGGACAGGTCATAAGGCCTGAGCATCAGTCCTCCAAAGTTCATTGACTTGGCTGTGGTAATCCTGCGTGCCCAACTCTCTTCTTGGATTTCATGGTCAACCACAAATTAACCCTGCAGCCTGCAAATGCAAGCAAAGGAATTCTCATACTTGTTACATTTCTGACCTTTGCAGTCCTGCTGATATTGGAGATATACTGAAAAGACGAGAATGAAAGATTTCTTCCTCTGGCCTGATCCTCAGTTTCACCTGAGGGCAGATGACTGCCAGCCAATCTGTTATCAGAATTGGCTTTCCAAACCTCTTTGCACTGTTATTCTGCTCTCTGCTTCCTCTTTAAACCACACATTGCGTCTTTGAGCTCTGACATAAAGGGCACCTGAGAGTTTTGAGACCTGTGTTAGGTTTCAGGGAGTTAACAAGATGCACAGAAAGGAGTGAGACCACACAGTAAAGCATGATGTATGCTGAGCAGTACTGGTGCCTTTTAGTTATTTGGAACCACGTAGAAATGAAATATTGCAAACGTATCAGCATACAGACCATCATTAGAACACAGCAGGCTGACTTGCAGGCATCCTAGGGGAGAACAAGACCTCATTATCCATACGGCAATACACAGCAGCACAAGGATGTCCTCGCCTGGCTGTTCCATACGCTCATCTCAGACTCAAATATTTTTTGAGACCTGTGTTAGGTTTCAGGGAGTTAACAAGATGCACAGAAAGGAGTGAGACCACACAGTAAAGCATGATGTATGCTGAGCAGTACTGGTGCCTTTTAGTCATTTGGAACCACGTAGAAATGAAATATTGCAAACGTATCAGCATACAGACCATCATTAGAACACAGCAGGCTGACTTGCAGGCATCCTAGGGGAGAACAAGACCTCATTATCCATACGGCAATACACAGCAGCACAAGGATGTCCTCGCCTGGCTGTTCCATACGCTCATCTCAGACTCAAATATTCTCTCGAGCAGTTGTTCAGTGATTTTCAGTAGATGAAAAGTAATGTTTGTCCATTGGACAGCCGTGGTTTCAGCCTGCAAATCATTTCTGCTTTGAACCATTTGGTGTTTTTCTCATATGACTTCAACAGAAATTCAAGGAAAGAGATACGGCTTTATTGGTAAATAGCTCATTTTGTTTCTTATTTATCTGTGGCAAAGCTAATCTATATTTTAAAGGCCTTTTAGCTCTGAAATGTAACTGCAGAAATGCCTAAGTTTGGGTGCACCTTACACAGCACGTCTGATACAATGCTGAGTATCTCTTAAGTCTTGGTGCATCAACAAGTTGAAGAGATTTTTTTCCCATTAATTTCCATTAATTGAATGGATTATGTTGTAGGGAAAGGGGAATGATGAACATGCCTCCCTGTCCTCATTTCCTTGCTTTGAATTGGAGGTTTTAACTTGTAAACTCCATAATTATTTTTTCTTTTTCCTCAACTCCTGATTTTCTTTTGACTTCTCAGCCGTAAGAGAGGAACCAGGAATAGCAGGAGCTTTATTAAGGCACACAAAAAGGAACCATGCTCCCGAACACAAATACCTTCTGAGAGGGACGATAGCTCGAGTCAGTTCCTCTGGCCAACGACTCATCAAGAAGTGCTTTCAGCTTTTCAGCAGAGTCCTTACTCTTCGAGTGCAAAAAGCCCAGGGCTTTCAGAAAAATGGGATCCAGCTCCAAGTTCACTGTAGCAGCCATAGTTGTGTCTTCAACGGGAGTTAAAAGAAAAGAAAAAGAATGACAACTTTATTCACATGGAGCATAATTCAAACAGCATGTGGCAAATAGAAGATTTCTTTTCTTTTTAAAATGACATTATATTAAACCACAGCAAGGATTATATGTGAATTAATTATCATTAGAAGACGACTGTGAACTTCAGTGCTGCAGAACTGCAGCTGGACATCTGAAATGTCAAATTCATTCTTTGGCATATATGATATTCAGAAATGAAACTCATCATACTTATGTAAATGAAAAAATATGTCATATTCTTGATATTTCATACATAAAAATATTGAAAAGTATGCAAAATAAATATTAACTTCAAGAAAAGCAATTACCACCCTTCTCCTAAACACTTTTTGCACATACAGTGATTTCTTAACTCATTGATCATTTAAGAACAACTAGGAAAAATCTTACTTATAGAAAAACTAACTTTTGAAACTTTGGAAAAGAACAGCTCATTGTAACATACAAGATATAAGCAGCTTGTGTATTATTTTATATACATATAAAATAGCTGAAAATACATTTTTAAATTTAGCTGAAGCAGTGAAAAGATTTATAACTCCGATTGTGACTTATCCACATACTCATGTGACAGTCAAAGTGTAATGTCACATAATGACTATCCAGAACTGCAAGATGCCACAGCATCCATGGAAATGGAATAAACTGAGGAAAAGCTGACAACTATTTTAAAAAACTGTTTGCCTCATACCAATACTTTCCTGCATTCTGGAGCACTCTGTGTTAATTTCCTTAAAAACCTCTAAGGAACAGCATTTACACCAGAAATTGTTCCTACAAAGATAGATACCTAACTTAAATCAGTAAATGACAATAATTTAAGAAATAACATGGGAAGTTTCCTGATCTTTTCTAAAAATGTATGAGAAGTGTTATTGTTAATAATCCCTTTAAATCTCATTTAAAATACATCAGGATGTTTGTGTGTTTGGGATTTTACCTACAACAATCTAGAAGACATTCTTGAAAAGCCTTTCATCAGTTCTTTCATCAAAAGCACTGTCGGGACAGCTTTTTCAGCTGAAGCTTCCAAGGTTTTGTCTGATGAATTCTTTTTGATATTCATGGCAGTGAACTTTTACATCTCTGGCCAAAACACCAGCACTGGCAGGCTGCTCCCTCAACACTTGCCTACAAGTCCCCAGGAACCTTTATCTCATGCTGAGCTTTCACGAGACATCCAGAGAATCGCTTGACTGAGATCATCAAGGAGTTCAATGTACTGAACTTCATAGGGATTTTATCAATGGATCCAGCAGAGAGTTAAGAAACCTCTTCAAGAGCCTCTTCTGTCTTCCTTAATCTTTGCTACTTGACAAATCATTTTCTGGTGGCCACAGAACTTCTGCCAGGAAGTGCTACACACCAGCTACTCAGCTGTACCACTGATCAAGCACAGACTGCAGCTCAAGCCCCGTCCTGGCAATTTGGCCCCTCTCTGATGATTACAGAAAGTGAATTCACAGAGCACAGAAAGCACATACCCTCTTTTCTTTATGCATCTACCTCTCATAAATGTGCAGGCTGCTCTTGAGATCTGTGGGCAGATTATGTCCCGCATTTCTTTGTTCTGTGAACATGTCTTCCAAGTGTCACTACCACAGACTCTTTAACCAGGACTCTGCTAAACCCTCTGTTGAATGAAAATGGCAGAATCGAAATACTAATTTCAGAAATTTGGTAGAACTCCCTGTTAAAAAAAAATCCTTTAAGTTCTTCTCTAAGGGAGAGCGGAATTCTACTAGGAATATATACTTTTCTACATGAGAAACAGGCAGCCTCAACAGTCATTCACAACCATTCTCTAATATTTAGAGAATAAATGTAATCATAATTCAATTTTCATCTCTCTGAAGGTAACACTTCCCAGATTTGTTTCTAGGTCTAGCTTTTAAAGACATATATTGAAAGGAACTTTTAAACCCCAAATTTCAAAAGGGTTCTCCATATTTATTCTTTTATTTGCTATGTAATTGCAGCAATTCTTTCACTGTTCTTGAGGACAATTATAATGTCCCAGGCTACTACAGTTATGACTAACATATCACAAGAAATTTCTCATGAGAAGATAGGAAACTGGGCTTTGTAAACAGTTCAAGTACGCTCAGTTTAGGCATGTATTTTCAAATTTAAAAAAAAAAAACTCTATTAGTGAGTTAGAGAAGGGAAGTATATTCAATGGAAAGATGAACACATGAATAATTGTCTTAAAAACATTATCATCTGAAAAAGGCAAATTAGTAATTATGCTCTCCTTATGGGACCATAACAACACTGCTGTCAAACAGGCTACTAACAATGTCTGTCCTGGTCCAAAAGGCAAATTATTACTTTTGGTAGTGGCCCTTTCCAGATATATGCAGATCAAACCAATTTTAAGTATCAAGCAGTGGTTTGACACTTATAAACCTCAGATCCAATTTCATTCATTCATGTTTTCATTCATGTTTCACGAGCAGCACAAACTGCTCCTCTGGCAATCAAGTCAGCATACAGCAATGTGATAGCCTTGAGACAAGGACAGCAGAGTGTTTCAATGATGATGCCATAGGCTATTCTGCAAGATAGACCTCCTTGACTTTCTTCTTGAAGTGGAATCTTTGTACAGGAAATAATTCAAATGCTGTTTAGAAGAGTGAGTACAACACTGTTTTTTCTGTATCGGATTGATAATGCAGCTGTGAGATCAGAGGGCTCTGTTAAAACCCTTGAACCCTGAGCAGAACAGGTTTTGCACCAAGCAAGCACACCCTCTTGCGACCCAGCATTCACCTATCAGCCTAACCCTAAAAGTACCTTTCTCAATTTAGGTCTCTGTTACCTCCCAAGGTGGACTATTCTAAGTGGTTTAAATCCATGGGGAAACATAGATGTTAATCGCTGAGTTGCTATTCTTAAAACATCCAAGAAGTTTAGAATTCTTTCATTTCTTGAGTATACGATTGTCTTCTGCCAAATACAATCAACCTTAACTGCGCATTCTACAGAATATGTGGTCTTCCAATTTAAGACTTAGTACATTTACAGGCTGTAGAAGCCCTCTTCTTCTTTTCATTCATTTGCCATCTACTGTTTTGCATGCCTGTCCATGTGTTATCATCATAACTTGCAGCTAAATGGATCTATTTCCATTACATTTTCAGATACGGTCATATTTTCAACCATCTGTTTCTGAGCTCCCATTCCTATTATTTTCTGAGGCAAGTGTACTACTAAAGATGTTTTTCCAAAAAAGTACACATCTTCTGTTTATACTGCACTGCTATTACAGACTTGTGCTATCATACCATCCTTTTATACACTCATCAATATTTTTCTTTTTACTGCCACTGATGATTAAAAGGCCTTTCACTCACATATCCTTTTCAGCTACCTTCAAGATCTGTAGCAGTTACCTTAAAACACAGTCACATGAATCAACAGCTTATAATTCCTTCCAACACACTCACTGCACTGTTTTTCACTTACCACCATAAAATCAATTCACTTTTCCCTGTCCGTTTGGATCCTTTTGTTCCTCAGAATTTATCCTCTTCCTGACTACATCTATTAACAGCAACAGTGGCAGATTTTGCTTATTTACCAATAATGTTTCTTCCAGGTCAGTTTCAGATCTGATGAAAGTCTTAAGAAAGTAGATCAAGGAAAATCTTAAAAGCAGGAAAAAGTGAACTTCAATTTTCAGGGTTTGCTACAGTATCTTAATCAGCACTTGATTTATGACAGCATAATTTCTCAGTTACTTTCCACAAGGGACATTTCAAAACTCACACACTTTAGTAGTCTGGATAACTGTATCAATGAGAACAATTGTATTAATCAGTTCTAATTTCCTTGTCATCTTCTTCAAAGAGTCTTTTAAGACACGTATAAGATCTCCTGCTATTGGGTTACTAGTACTGGCATCCTTAATTTTACATTCTATTCTACAACGTATTTTATAATGTACTTTTAAATTAGTATTCCTGTCAATATTACTGTAACCAGTTTATCCAATATTTTAAAAATTATACTAATGCCCTATATTTCCTGTTTTCTCCACAGAAACAGTGAATTACTTAAGAACCAAAGAATCATTCCCTGTGGAAGGGACCCCACATGGACACCCTGTGCAACCTCCTGTTCAATGCAAAGTCAACACTGAATTCAGACCAGCTTGCTCAGAACTTTTCCAGTTGGATCCTGAAAGTCTCCAGACAGGAATGCAAAAATCCTTCTGGGCAACCTGTCTCAATGCCTGTCCTCATTTCCTTGCTTTGAATTGGAGGTTTTAACTTGTGCTGTCTCTCATTCTCCCATTGTGCATCTGAGTACGAAGACTGGCTCTATCTTTCCAATAACATTCTCAGGTAAATTAAAGCTTCCATTATATCCCCCTAAGTCCACAGCAGATGGTGTCCAACACTCCTTCCATCTTCATATCTAGCTATTTAGTCACAGAGGACAAGCCAATTGATCAGACATGACTTATCCTTGGTAGATCTGGCTCTTCCCAATTTCTGCCTGTTCCTTCTTATGCCACAAATGGCTTCCTTCACATTTTTTCCACAGGAGGAAGGAATGAGGCTGACCAGTATGTACTTCTCTTGCTTGTCCTTCTTGCCCTTTTTGAAGATGAGCACAAGATTTGCCTTTCTCTAGTCTTTGGGATCTCCCCCAGTCTCATGGCCTTTAAAATATGGCAGAAAGCAGCTTTGTGAAGACCCTGTCAGCTGTTGGCACCCTTGAATGCAGTCTACCTGGGCCTATCGACCTATCAGGGAAACAATCCTGCTTCAATCCTCTTCCACAACTTGTAGTTCCTCCTCTCCTTAAGCTCTGCCGAGTGGCAAAAGGCCTTGGGAGACCTTACAGGTCAAGTCTGTGTCAAAGCAGACATCAACTATTTGACCCTTATCTGTGTCTGCTGTCACTAACATACTTGTTCCCCGCAGCACCGGTGACGTATTTTCCTTGTGAATCCTTTTCCTGATAAATGGCATGATCCTTGTGAGTGCCTTTCAACTCAGGATATTTTGTGATAATTGTACCTGCACAGCTGAGATTTGCTAAGCACTGAGCTTCAATATTCTGCAGAAAATGGACCTGAAGATGTTGCAACACGTCACTGCTCATTGGCTTAAGCCACTGGTAAATTGAGTACACGTCCACTACTGTTTTCACCTTTGCCTTATTCAAGTGTCTACATTGAAACTTATCAACTGTACAAATTCCTGGGTATCCTCCTCCTGAGAATTTCTCAGAGAGAGACGCAAACTTTAGTTAAAAACAAATTTCTGGAATAGTTACACCAAAGCCACGACGTGACCCTCTGCGACCTACTTGCTGCAAATTTCTCTCCGGGATTTATTTTACGAACGAAGAAAAGGCCTGCCATCTGAAAGCAACACTTTAGAATGCTCAAAAGAATAAAACACCATCCTCCTACAACCATTACTGCCCCGCATTGAAGACTTTCTCTGGGCCGCGGCTCCGGGCGGGCCCGTGTGCCCCGGAGGGGCCGTCCCTTGGCACCACCGTGAGCCGCCGGGCCTCCCGGCACCGCGGGACACCCACAGCTCACCCGGGTCCGAGGGTAAGAGCGGCCAAGTGTGCCTGAGGGCTCCCCTCTTCCTCCCTCCTGCCAAACACCCTATTTATCCCAACCAAACTTAGCCTTACTGTCTTCTCCCAACCCCTTTTCTGTCATCTCAAACGCCTCTTCCCGCTCCCGAACCCCCTCTTTCTCCCTCCTCTCAAATTTTTTCCCTTCCCCAGAACCCTCTCCCAATCTTCCTCTTCCTCCCCGCTCCAAAACCCCCTTTGCCTCCTCCTAAATCCCTCTTCCTCCCCTCCTCCCAAACCCGTCTTCCCCTCCAACCCCAAAATTCCCTCTTCCTGCTGCCAAACCCCCTCTTCCCTCTCTCAACTCCCCTCTTCCTTCATCCTCCCTAGCGCTCTGTCTTCTCCCAATCACCCTCTTCCTTCCCCCTCCCCACGCCAAATTTTCTCTTCCCGACCTTCTCTGCCTCCTCCCAAGCCCCCTCTTCCAGATCCCGCAGAACCGCCCGCTGGTGTCTCACCGGAGAAAAGAACGAGGAGGAGGAGGAGGAGGAGGAGGAGGAGAAGGAGAAGGAGGAAGGCGCCCAGGCGGGTCCGCCGCCACCGCAGTCCCCCGGCACAGCGCGGGCCGCGGGCGGCAGTTCCGGGCGCTGTGCGCGGGCCGGGGCGGTGCAGGAAGAGGCGGAGCCGGGTCGGAAGCGGCCGGGCCGGGGTAAGGAAAAGGAGCAGGAGAAAGGGTGGGATAAAGGGAAGGTGGCGGTGGCAGAGTCCTGGGGCTAGTTTGGCAGCGCTGCCTGGGCGTCGGGCGGAGCCGGGAGCAGAGGCTTTAAGGAGCGGCTCTGTGAGGGAGTTCTGGTGCGGTGGTGTCGCTCTCTGCAGCAGCCGAGCTCAGGCGTGTGCTGCCGTCCTGAGCCCCGGGTCTGTCCCCCGTGGCCCGAGCCTGGCCCCCATGGCCCGCCCGCATCTGGCTCTGCAGAACTGTCCACAACTTCAACTTCATTGGTAGACCCGCCTGAAGCTCGGGTCCGAAGCTCTTCTGTGCTTCCCTCAGGGCTCCCTGAGGGTGCAGGGGTGGCTCTGAACGCATCCAGTAAATGGATCGTCTTGGGTAGAAATACGACTCTAGGCTCCAAGTTATGTGCCTTAAAGCACAAATTATACTTTGCGCTAAGTTAAATATTTGCCACTTTTTAAATGGCGTTATATGAAGCATTTCTCAAATGTTAATGTGCCTTCTTAGAAGTTCTGTTTTACCGTGTAGTAATCAAGAAATGAATGAGATCTTTTTCAGGGACTAAAAGGAAGAGGATGTTTATATACCTAACTTATTTGTCTTTAATTTTTATGGGAAACACTTGTTTTTTAGACCAGCGATTTTCTATATTACGTTGTTAACGGGGCAGCTGAGTGAAACTAATTTAACTGTTGTTTAGTGCATGTTGAAAGGGAAAATGGTAAAAAACAGCACAGCTAGTGAAAGTTACACTTACATAATATTTATAACTTTTAAGTAGGTGTCTTTTATACCGAAGGTAGGCAACATTGTTTGTCTTTTAAGTTACAGTGCAAATCCTGTATTGATTATTGCTTTTCATTTTTCTCTCATTCAAACAGTGGCTGCTGTAAATACAGCCAATAGAATAAAAATCCATCTCTTCCTACAGAATTCATGGTCTAATTAGAGAAAAAAGTGTTGGGAAAAATACTGTGAGCAGATAGTGTAATGGCTTATTAGGTTTGGTTAGTTCTGTATTGCACATTTCATTTTATTTTGAATGTCTGCATCTGCTTTTGTCTCAGTAAG
The DNA here is from genome assembly GCA_013400495.1 of Nicator chloris. Lineage (NCBI taxonomy): Eukaryota > Metazoa > Chordata > Aves > Passeriformes > Pycnonotidae > Nicator > Nicator chloris. Next base: position 82,543 of record WAAE01008328.1, read on the forward strand.
CTGCCAGGGGATTAATAAACACATTTAATCGATGGGTAGTAGTTATGTAAAAATACTTAAGTGGGGATGGGCAGCCAGGTAGCCTGTTAAGTCTTTGAATTGAAAATCTGCATAAATCCACAAGGAATATAGACTCTTCAGAGCCAAAACAGTGCGGAAAAGCAACTGTGTTGGAAACCAAAAATATAGGAAGCGACTTTATAATGTCAGTGCTTAGAGACAAAATGTTAGGAGGAATTCTCGGAAATAAAATATGGGAGAGGGGTGGGGTGTGGCAGTGTAAGGGTGTACAGCTCAGCTGAAGTGATGATTCAAGAAGACCTTTCTTCTCACAGGAATCAATGAGGAAACAGAGATAAAGTCACTTATAGACAGAACTCCTGGACAGATAATTTTTGTTTCTCTTCTGTGGGAGATTTGAGAATAAAATTAGCCTGACTGTAGTTTTCGTTGTCACAGACTGACCTTAAAAAACCTCAAAATCTCACAACCAACCAAACAACAAAGCCCTTAACGAAAAATGTCCAAATTTTTGGCTTGCTCTAGGACAGACTTCAAGTGTGACACTGAACTAAAAATTCTCTTTTCACACGTGTAACAGGGAACTTCCACCTTGCAGGGCTCTTTGAGAGGAAAGTCTGTGAGATGTTCAGTTACTGGTGTGGTGGAGGGACATAGAAATTTTTGCAATAACTAACAATTCAAATAAATCCAGACAATGCTTTGATATTCTAATGACCTATGTAACAAGTTGCAGTCATTATGGAAGCCCATTTTGTTAAAATTACTTGTAAAAAGTTTTTAAAAATAAATTGTAAGAACAGGTGATTAATAGATGGAAACTATAGAACAATATACTTCGAAAATGGAAACCTTGTCAGAGTTTACCAATATATTTAGCAGTTTTACATAGCATGAAAGTGACCAAAATAGCTGACAGAGTCCAGGAGCATCAAATAGAAGAAAAAATTGAGTGATGAGGTGGATGTGTATGTCTGAGTGGTTTGCATGCCCAGCAAAAGATGGACTTGTGAGCTCTTTGAGTTCCCGTGGAAAACAAAAATAATAACGCAAGTGCATATGAGGGTACTTTTTAATATTGAAAGAGGTACTGGAGTCAAGAATAGGAGTTTAAATGCCAGAAGCTGTGGATGTGACTATGGTAGCAGTAACTCTTCTTGATTTACCTCTCTGGCAGTGCTTTCACTGTAGCGTTTCTACCACAGAGCTGTACTTAGGATTGGTCTCAACTTCTGTGCTGTCAAGATTTACCCAAATAAAGCATCTTGTGGTAAAGTAGGTATTGCATTGTGTACTGTCCTGTTTTTTGTGTGGCAAGGTATTAATTAAAGAAAACCAACAGTACTCATGGTAGAGCCACTGTTCTTGTCATTTAATGGTTTAAAAACGTTTCACTGTAACAGACATTAGTATGTTCTTAATGTCAGGTGGACTTCATTTTATTCTTCCACTCCCTCTTTTTGGGCAATTGATTTGGCCCTGTGGTAGGTAATATAAAGTAGTAAGTGTGATGTACATGTCTACATGGAAAAAAAAATTGAATAATCAAGCTGTAAATGAAAACTTTTTTTTTAAATACATCATGCAATACATCATGTTCGTGTAATTGTGCAAAGACCTTATTAATCTAGAAAGTTATGTAAAAGACTGATGCTGTTCCAGTGTCACTCGTGCTTTATATATATGTATATAAAACCCTACTGTGGCCCTTCCTAGCCACATTTAAATTTCTTCCTCACGGCGCTCGAGCTGTGGTCTGTGACACTCGTTGTAAGAGAGCCATCTAGTGTCTAAGGCTTTTCAGTGCCACCTGTCATCTGTAAGGTAATGGGCAATTCTGCTGAGTGATGGAGCAGAAAAATTACTGCATCAGTGCCTTATGTTAAACTCCTACGGAATATCGTAGTAGGAAAAATGTATCTTTCAATCCACTGTAAGGAAAATTAATTTGAGTTCTTAATATACTGAGAAGATATTAATTTCAGCTCTGCTACTGTTGAATTTGGCTGCTTTATAGTAGTTGTGTGTTTGAGGTGTCCACGTAGTATCATGAGATGAATATTTATTTGCTTATGAGTCCTTCAATTACTACCTCACCCAACTCTAGATTAATTTTTAATACAGAAACCAATGTTATTTCCCATTGCCTAAATACCTGCTATAAATGCCTTTTAGCAGTTACAAAAAGACAGATGTTTGTATTAGAGAACTGATTGTTGTATGTAATGTGCTCAGGAACTTGTTTTTTTAATAATGCATGGTTAATATTGTGGGAGATTTTAATGTAAAGAAAGCAGCCTTGCTCTAAAATGTTTATGCACTTAAAAATTGAAAATGAAACATTTTCTTTAGATTCTGTTTGATGTCAGAAATATACTAAAATGTAAAAAAAAAAAATTTACAGAGATCATTTTCCTATCCATGATCTTGTATGTGAAGAGACAGTGTAGATGTGAAGTCATTCTCTTCTCTCAAAAAAGGGCCTGCCAATCATTCAGGCAGGATGTCTTTAGTATTGTCTTATGTTAAAGTCAGTCATAGCAGATAGTGGAAGAAGCAGTGATTTAATTTTTTTTTTTTTTTAAATTCTGTATTCTTTTATGAATGTCGTGCTCTGATTTCTATTTCAGGAACTTCATCTCAGGAAGAAGATGAAAGATAATGTCGCTGAAGAACATTTATATTTGGCTTTTTCTCATCAGTACAGAGATAGTATCTTTCCTCTTCATACATCTATCTCACTGTTTTTGCTGTCCTACTGTGACTGCAAATTATTCAAAGTTTTTTTAGTGCCGACTGGCGAAGATGTAGGTGATCAGTGTGTGACAAAAAACCTCGCTGGCGATCTTGAGGTCCATTTAATCTCCAGGTGTCAGCTTCCAGTGGTTGTGCAGAGCTGCAGTTTACCTGCTGTTGTCGTGAAAGATGACAAATTCTGCCGAGCTGGGCTTTCTGTGGTCTTAAGACATATAATACAAAAAACATTCGAGGCAGATCCATCTAAAAAGGATCTTTTGGAACTCTTGGGCTTTAAGAAGACCTGCTTAAAAGCCTGTGCTGAAGTGAGTGTGTCTCTCTCTTAGATACATTGATTGGTTTTTTTAATAAGCATTAAATGCTCTGAAGTAGACTCTTAATATTGATGTCAACAAAGTTAGTAAAAAACTTTAATTGCTTAAAAAATGCTATTTCCTCTATGGAGAATACCTGTATTTGACACAAAGATGAAAAATAATTATTTTTGAAGATACTACTTTTTAGCAGCACAAAAAGAACTTGAATGTTAAAAAGTAGGTCAGATTTTTGTTTCATGTCTAGCAGTATAAATGAGTTACAAAGTTTGAAGTAAATGTAAGAAATTTCTTGCTAATTTTGATTTCAAGAGTACTGTATATTGTTAGCCTTCACTCCCAAGGGGACTGGCATTTAGCTTATCCTCACCAAGTTGTCCAATGTCTTTTCAGCAAGCAGAGTGGCTACCTGGCCACGTGGTCAGTCCCTAGCCTGTACCATTCCAGGGGATAAGTCCCTCCTAGCTGTGGAATATTCTGAGTTTCACATCAGTTCTCTCAGCTCATTCTCTAGTCTGTGCAGGCTCATGTGAATAGCAGCTCTACCTTGGAGTTTGTTGGGAATTTGTTGTCTGCTCTTCTCGATTCCCTGTCATCCTTGATGGGAGTGTATTCCATCTCACCCCTCCAGGTAAAGATGATGAAATGGGGTAGGCCTCAGCACAGACCCTTAAAGACTTCCACTCCTAACTGGCCTTCAGGTAGAGTGTGAACTATTAACCAACACTACCCTTTGAGCTGAGATGTCAGCCCATTTATCATGTAGCAGTTTACTCATCTGGCAGCTCATCCATCTAGACTTGCCTTCCTCATGCCTCTCAGGAGGCTGAACTCCACCCTGGCATGATTGCTATTTCCATGGTTGCCACTGATTAGTGTGCCTTCAACCTCAGTTCACAGCTTTGTTTCTTATGAGTTACACAGCCACCCTAATTTTATATTAATAATAAGGAAATAAAAACATGCTGTACTGGATAACTGTTCTGTTATATATAAGATTTAGCTTCCTAACTCTGCTGTTGTAAAAACAATACAGAACTATCTGAGTTTCTGAGATTAAAAGCTGGAATTCCTTTGCTTGAAGTGATTGAATAACCAAAAGTTACCATGGGTTTCATTTCTCTTTCTGTAGAGACATTAATTATGTGAATTTATTTGACAGGTTAGCCAGTGGACCAGGCTCTGTGAGATCAGCATACCTCTGGCTGTTGAAAGATTTTTGACAGCCTCTCCTGAGCACTGCCAGGCTATTCCTCCTGACATTTTGCTGTTCGAAAGGAAGCTTGGAGAACCTGTCCGAGTACATAATGATGACAAAATTCGAAGGCAGAAACTTCAACAACAGAAGGCGGGTGCCAAGGCTGCAGTGCCTGTGCTCGGTGGAGAAGCAACAGAGGAGTTAAAACCAGGGGAAGTCCATGGACATCCACCCTCAAGTTTGGAACTGAATGTAGCTTTCTCTAAATTACTTGCCCAGGAAGCACCAGATGCAATCAACAGGGAGGCCCCTGACATCAGGAGAACAAAAACCTCTGACCTTCCGCTTTTGGACCATGTTTTTGCAGAAGGCCTTTATTTTACTGTGGCAGACCTAGTGCTTTTGCCATGCATCCATCAGTTCTTGGTAAGCTGACAAATTCTGCAAATATTAACTAGTGTATGTGTGTGTTTTTTAAGAGTCTGAAAGTTGTAAAATATATTAATTTGAAACATATTGTGGTGTTTACTATGTGACCTTAACCCGAAATCAAAGATTTGTCTTGCTTTTGTACAAACACAAAAAACAGGGATTGGTGCGGTCACTGAAGTTTCTTCTAGATAGAGAGCGTATCAATGGTTTGTAAACACTGTTAACTGTTAAAATACTATGCTGAAATATTTTGGCACCAATTCACTCAGAAAATAATAATTTAAAAATACTAGTACAGGTGACTTGAGCTCAACTAGTTCTACAGTGGGAAAATCTTCTGTGGCAAGACTGTGCAAGAGTCTTGCTCAGCATAATCTGTGTACTTAGTTTTATGAGGATAGTTGCACAGGAGAGATTTGAGGAAATGACAACTGTGTCTTTATTTCCCATCACAGTAAAATGATACAATGAGTTTGTTGCCTTCCAGTATTCCTGCAGTTATTCTATGAGATTTATGGCTAAGATGGTATCTGTTTCCAGGAACATTTGCATTTTGATTTTGCAAGTTTGTTTGCCAAATTTCCCTTATGGTGTTTGAAAACAAATGGAATTCCTGGAGAAGATGCTGTTAGTCAGATTGAGGATAACAATCTCGAAAATCAAGCTAATGACTTGATTAAATTATTAATATCAAATATTAATAATGTGACAAATGTCCACTTTATAACTTCTTTAACCAGTATAATTATCCTCAATGGATTTCTGTATGATAGCAATATGCTGCCTTTGAATTGAGATGAGTTATTTTACAGAAATGCTTCTTAATTCACACCTGCTTTGTTTGTTTTGCAAATCACATAATTGGAAGTGAACAGCAACTTCTGTATGGATGATACTAAACAAAAGTATTAAGGCCAAATGCTTTTTTACTGTTTAAAAAACTTGAATATATTTCAGCCTTTGTTTTCCAGGACCTTTTTAAATAAGAGCATAACTTTTTAGAGTAATATTTGATTTACTGGTGCTAGGCATGAGAAGATTTTTGCATCAGATGCTTAATTGTTTTCAGCAATGTAGTTGGAATCATTCTGTGGATGTACTCTGAGCAGACGAAAATTTTGTATTTATTGAACTTTTATATGTTACCTTTGAGCCCTGGTGTTCTACAGCTCATGAACTTGCCCTGAAAACCTGCTTTCAGTTTCATTAGTACCTAATTTACAAGAGCTCTGCGATAATGTTTATTTCTGTTCTCTGAATGATGAATGATCATTCAGAGATGAATGATCATTTTCTAAGCAATTATACCTTGATGCCTACAGTTGCCCTCAAAATTGAAAAACTTGCATCTGAAAGCTTCTTGCAGGCAGTGAGTTGAAACTGCTCTTGGTGGAAGTCCCAGAGTTTAATTCTGTATTAAAGTGTTATTTGTCACTTGTATAACTGGACTTCCTGGATTGTGTTTAAAAAGATCACTGTAGTTGCAGTTCCACTTTGAATTAAGGGTGTGAATAATAATGAAGTCTTAAGTGAGTGTGTGTCTGGAAAACATCATCCTAAAAATATGACGAGACCTGACTAGCTGATTGGAATTATAATTACTAAAAGTAAGATAATGAAGCTGAAGGGTTGTTTTTCATTACCTCATTTCATTGCTGTTATCATTCTGAGGTTACCTTTGTTATGCTTTCTATTAGTTGTAACTGTTGAAAATTAATAGAAGTATAACAAAAGCTCAGTTCCTCATCTGGGAAAAAACACTATTCACTTTTTAAAATACAATTTAGAATGCTTGATAACAAGTGTAACAGTGCCTCTTAGAATTGCTTTCCAAAAGATTTCTTCCTTAAATGAATTAATGTGTTTTTGCCCGTGTTACTATAAGGATATTAAATTAGATACTAAAGTTACACAGTTCATCCTTCTTTTGCTCCTTAAGCTATTGCTAATTACTTGTGATTTCCCTAAGCATATTATAAACACAGCATGCAGGAGAGCTGTTGGAAATTTCGTGTCATTTTCAGTGTTCTTCACCAATTTCTATTTCCACACTGCGAACAGATCCGGGGAAGAATGTTGATTTTGCATGGCCTTTTCTGCCTGTTCCTGTAATCATGATTTTTAATTTTCTGTTTAAAGCAGGCACAGCATCACAGAATAGTTGAAGTTGGGGTAATTGAGGTTGGAAGTCACATCTGGAGCTCATCTTGTCTAACCACCCTGCTCAGAGCAGGGTCAGCTAGGGCCGGTTGCCCAGGATCGTGTCCAGTCATATTTTGAGTGTCTCTAAGGAGACTTCACAGCCTCTCCTGTAAGAGGGTGATCTCCATTATTCTAGAACATTTGGGAATATAAAGAAAAGTTACTTAATTTCATCAGATGCATCCTTTTTCAAAGTAGCTGGAGTTCATCTTAAAAAGTGATTTGGGTATATATTTTTAATATGTGCAACATATTATTATTTAAGAAATGTTTTTATTCCATTTTTTACACTTAAAATACTAGTTTCTATTGGAGGCCACGTTAACTCATAATCACATACACTTAATTCAGAAAAGAAATATACTGGTTACCGATAGTGTATAAAAATATGAACTTAAGATTCTAAAGTAATACATTATTAAAAAAAAAAGCTCAGTATTAATTTAAAAAAGTGCCACAGATGTAGTGCAAAGACTTGAGTAAAGACCAGGGGTAATGTATGCCTGTTACCACATAGTCTAAGGAATTCCAGACTTGGAGTTCCCAGCAAAACAGCTGTTGATGGATGAGCTTTTAAGGGGTACTTGTGGGAAGAACCATTCAGGTACCATAATGTCATGCTTAGAGTTCAGTGTTCATTGTAAATTACTGCATTGGGTTTTAGTCTAACAAGCAACAAAAACAAATCATTCCTATGTTAGGAATTAGCACATATTTAAGACTATTATTTATATGGAGTTTTCCTGTTACTGACTGAAATTATGATTAAAACTGGTCATATAATCCTTTTCATCCTATTAAGCAAATGGGAATTGCAGATAGAGTCCCAATGGCCAACTGGCAATTCCTGGAGCTCTGAGCCACCCGATTTTTGTATTGCCATCATGCTGTGAGTGCCTGTGCTCAGCATGGAGCTGAGTTCACTCCTGTAGTTCGTGCCTTTTGGTGGCTTGTAGCAAGAAATTTACAGTAGCCACTAACCTTCTCATTTTATTATTCTAGGTTTCCAGCAAGAAACAAGGCAAAAGTCTGGTAGACTTGCCACTGATATCCAGCTGGTATCGAAGAGTTCAGGAAGTACCTGGAGTAAAGAAAGCTGCTGGCAAATGCAACATGGAGCTTCTCCAGCTTCCAGAGTTGATGTCTGCTCCCAAGGAACAGCTGCAGGACTCTACTTCAGTTCCTGATGAGTTAGAGGAGGATAATGAAGACAGTCATTTTATAGGTGGTCCAAGGCCAACCATGACTAAGTTAATGGTAATTTAAGCTTTTTCATGAGTTACTTTTATAGCCATATTTGCTTGATTTGGAGTAGGTAGAATTTATTAGAATTGTATAAGCTAATTTTGACAGCCTTGAACAGTTCAATACCCTTTGTTTGTCTTAAATCTGATACACATTGGCTTAGAAGTGGTTCTGCTTTTTTCTTCTCTTCTGATATTTGATTGATTTGGGAAATGGTCAAAGATAGGATTGCTGGAGCCCTATCAATAATTCTGAATAATCAAAGTAACTTTTTGTTTGAATTGCATTATTGTATTTCTCTTTTAAAGATATTTATATAAAGAATGACA
>WAAE01008330.1:0-24553 GCA_013400495.1 Nicator chloris
ATGTCTCTGGGTTTCTGTGATACCCTGCCTGAATGTTTGGATGGCAGATATTGGGTAGGGTGAGACTGTGCTCCTTTCTAACCTAGGGAGGATGGACACACATACAGGATCCATGTGGGCATAGAAGCAGGATTGCATAGTTTCTGTGGAGCATGCCTACTTGTGCAGTACAAACACAATTTCTGGGACTTCAATCCTTGAAACAAGTACACCTTCAGTTGTAAGACCACTTATATTCAGAATAGGGCTCCTAAAATTTGTTTAAAAATACAGATAAAAATCAAATAGAAACGTAAATAAAGGGTCTGTGTGATATTTATAACATTAAACAATAAATCACTTGGGAGAGCTACCTTCTTTGAAGCAGAGGAATATTCTGTGAGAAAAACCATGCTAACAGAAATGCACACACTGTTAAATGTTGGAGCTGAAGCTGCACAGACACTCAGACTAGTCTGAATATGGCTGTATATTAAAAATATGATCTGTCTCAGGTAAGGTAGAGATAATGAAGTCTTGAAACATATTCCGTATAGTGTTTATAATGAAACACAACATTATTAATGATGTATTAGGTAATTGTGCAACTTTTCCAACAGACAACATATTTACAATGAGTTGAAAAATGGCAATCTTTTTTGCCAAAGTTGTTTCCCATTTTCTCCTTTGCAAAAGGAGAAAAGATTAAGCCAGGTTTGTTTACAAAGTGTGATTACACTCAGTGGAGTGCTGTTAAAAGGAAGCTTGTTTAACTTTAACTTAAGCCCACGGAATCAGCAGAAATAGGAAACTATCATTTGAAAACAAAATCTATGCAATGCTACCTGTGTTCTCCAGGTAGGACACATTAGGATTTATGTTATCTTATTTTGGCACGCTAAACCAACATATCTATTTTAAGCTAATTGTCCATGTTGTCCATTTCTCCAAGTCAGTGATGAAAAAAGTACACCCAAAAGGGCAATTTTCCCATCTGAAACAAAGATTTCTAAGTTGACAAAATTTCCTTTGGATGGGTCAAGAAAGGAGCCACAATATCACCTTGTATTTTTTTTCAGATGAGCAAAAGATAAAATTTTCCAGACATTCATTCTTACAGCTAATGCTGAAGAAACAGTGCAGTGGCGAATCAGAGTGTAATACAAAATATTAGTTGCAGAATTATATGATTTAAAATGAATACAAAAGTGCAATGCAATGGGCTTAAGTTAAAATTATCTTTTTACTATGAAGAAAATAGAGAAACTGAAAATGAAACTTATAACATGTTCCAGGTGTAAAAGCATTAAGATTACATGCAGCTATTCAAATACACATTTTTAGTAGTATCACTTTCTAAAACAGGAGATGCAGTTACATTCCTACTCTTGAGCTGTTAACTTTCTATTCTGGTAAGACAGTTAAAACTGAATTTACTGTAAATGCCAAAACCCCATCCTCCTTATGCAGAGATTTTATTTTACATATTTTGTTATTTTCTAAATTCTAGAATGTAATTTGTTCCAGTGATCCTTTTCCAACAACAACAACAACAAAATATTCCAATCATAAGAATAAAGGCAAATTTTGATAAAATGTGAAAGCAAAGAACTTTGTGAATAAGAAGACAGGAGACCCTGCATTTTGAGTTAGTTGCTGATGGCATTTGCAAAGGCAAAACGAGTCTGAGTGATGCACACAGATTTTAATAATGTTTATCAGTTTAAAAATCTCAGATTTCCTCTGACAGTATGTAACTTCCAGAGAGAGAATTCTCTTCAGTAAATCTAAGTACAGTGTGAGATTTACATTGAAAAAAGACACAGAATATGAAAAACTTTTTGTTTGTTTCACATATTATTCAAGTATTTTGCATTTTAAAAAAGTTTACTTGGTATTGTTATTATTATTATTATTAGACTAAAATACACTAAAAAGCAATCATACAGAACCTGAAGTTTGTACAAAATGAAGTTAGCAGACAATGAAGTTATAACGAAGAAGGTACAGTGAAGTTACAACAAAGAAGGTACAACATGCATTAAGAATTGTAAAGACAGACAGAAGCATTGAAACAGATTTTCAACGAGAAAAAGAAAAGCAAGAAGCTAAAAATCAGTCTAACAAATCAGTCTACCATAGTCTTATCTTTTAGAGACATATTTTGAGCAATGAGGGCTTAAGTGGAGATAAAAGTACAAGCAATAGGTGATATATCTGAGAATTCTTAGACAATTGCTGATGGAAGCAGAAAAGGTAAAACTGCAGTTCTGCAAGGCACAGATAAGGCAATAAGAGAACACAGTCCCTGCCAGGAAAATCACTGCAGGCACCAGCACTGCCATGACCCTTAGGCACAGAATTATTCAGGAGACCAAAATCACCAGTATTGCCAAGTCTGTGTAAACATGGTGGGAACGAAATTCTCATCAACTGAATTAGTATGATAAGAAATGCGTTGGCACATCTGTAATCAGATGAGTGAGTTTAGGTAAACATCTATAAAATTAACTATCTTTGAAACAAATAAACGATGTGTTTCCAGAAATCTGAGCTTAGACTCTACTGACTGATCCAATTTCAGTTTTTGAACAGTTCATAAAAGTGACAGAGCACCACCACTAACAAATCTGATTACTAAGTGCCTGCCTCCTGATTCCCAAGGGCTCATTGAACGTGACATGTGCTACATGTAAAAATATTTTGCCACATTTAGTATAGCACAGGCAGACTTCAGAAAGCATGGTATGGTATGTTAGTTGTCTGACATTGGCCAGACAGATTTTCCAGCAGGACACAAAATAGTTCCTATATTCAAAAAAATACCAATAGCAGTAGTAATAGATCTAAAAGGGATTTCAATCACCTAGTTCATCCTTTTGCTGTGGTATTTAACCTAAGACTTCTCTCTTATAGAAGCAAGAGAAAACATAGATTCCTAAGTCTCGTAGAGAATATATTTTCTAGATCCTGGTTTCATCTTTCCCACTCCTGTTCTTCTTTCAAGAATATAACACAGTTTATCTCTGTTCAGTTTGTGTTCCATGTGAGCCACAGGGCCTTTTTTACCTTGAAATCCTTTCTGTGTCTATTTGTGTAACTAAGCAGACCTCTTGCAATGTGATTTCCTTCTTGAAAAATGTAATAATAACATTTTGAACTCATATTTTGTCTTCTAACTTGCTTGGATGCCATACAGGCTTAATTTTAAAAACGTCTTTCTCTACTGTTAAGACTATTAATTTAAACGTGTAATACTGCCAAATCCATGACAAATTACTGTATCTTTTTGATTGCTATGGTATTTATCTTAATTTGTACATGATTATCCTTTTCTGTGTATTAATCATCAGGTCTCAAAAAAAGAAAGTTGTTCACAGAAAGGCCTGGTACAGTTTAAGAACCTTAAGAATAAACCCCTTTCACTATAAAAATAAATCCACATCCATCTGGACTGTGTAAGGGGTCATTAAAATTAAAAGAGAGACACCCAGAGGATGAAAATAAGGAGTGGAACTTGCCAAACTGTCAAACAAAACCAAATGTGTTCCAAGTACTGGTAAAATTCTAGGTGGTTTTTAGTGTGGTTTTTTTGTTGTTGTTTTTTGGGTGGTTTTTTTTGGTTTTTTTTTTTTTTGGTTGGGGATTTTTTTTCTAATGTACACTAACTTTGTGCCATTTTACAATTCAACAGTTTTTATATCACTCCTGTCTATTTTTTTATAAAAGCCTCAATGTGAACATTTGTGTTGATGAGCTTTGCTGGTTTGAGAAAGCTTAGAAGTATAAAGACAACACAACCTCTGAAGAGTGCAGCATAGCATGATAAATTGTATGAAGAAGGATTAAAAACAAATGTGGAGGAATTCCTAGTGAATGCATATGCCAACTGCTTCCTCAAGGAGTCACTTGCTCTTTGAACAGGCTCCTCCATAAATTTCCCTCTCCAGAATTCAGAAAGGTAGAATATGGAACCTCTAACCCAAACTAGACACTGAATGTATGGCAACAGGGTCCTGAGGTTTCCAGAATTGCCCTCAGGATAACTAAAAAGACCTTCTTAAAAATCAGTAAATCTTGTTCTTTATGCCTGTTAACCTGACCAAGCCAAGCTGAATAGGGGTCTGAGCAACCTGGTCTAGTGGAAGGTGTTAATGCCCATGGCAGAGGGTTGGAATGAGATGATCTTTGAGTCCTTTTCAACCCAAACCATTCTGTGATTCTCTGTTTCTGTGATTAGACAGAATGCTAGCAGAGTGTGGAAAAACAAATACCATATATTTGTTTAAAATCCAAATAAAAATTTAACAAAAAGTTGATTTGTAAAGCTTATGTTCTTTCTGGCTTTGCAAGGAAATGTGTTTTTAAGCTTCTGGTCAAAGTGTCCCTTTTAGTAATTGCTACTGATACACATCTGCAACACAAATCAAAATACTTAATCTCATGAAATGATGTTGCCAGACAGATAGATGAGAACTCTGTTACAGTCTTATCTCTGCAAGTAAGTAATGACAGTATAAAGCTTTCTTTGTAAGAAGTGCAAGTGTCCAGAATAAGCTTTTCCATGTAACCACATATAGTGTGTAGTGTTTTGCATAATTACAGACTTAAGAAATAAAAGAAGTTGTATTTAGTGTTCACACGTAGAGGAATCCCACCTGATGTTTAGTTATCCTAGGAAAAATTCTAGCACATACTATGCAATGTAAGAAAAACATTCAGGATTTATTTATGACAACAACATTATTCTCAATATGACAGTAGTAATTCAGATAATACTGAAAAATTGAGAAAATAACATCTCTTTAGATAGAGTTTCTGAATGATCTTAGAGAGCTGCAGCATCAAGTCCTCTGCTCTGTCCATTATTAGAAGCCAAGAATATATATTTTGAAAAAAACAAAAAAAGTGTTTTCCTAAGCTAGCTCTACTCATTAATTGGAATGAAATAGCTTTGAAAATTTTCATTCTACCATTTTTCATAGATTACAAGTATAGACATGTCTATTATGGACATTTTCTAGTTATTTTTAAGGAATGTATCAATAATTATTTACACAACTTACTTATTTTCTGACTCATATCTCTCAGACTGGATTTTATTTTCAACACAACAATATACTTCAAGCCTCCAAATCTCTCTAAAACTCAGATATAACTGTTCAGAAGACGCAGTGCATCTGGACCACGGATGCATTTTGCAAGGAAGGGAAAAGAGGCACGTTTTATTTATGCCCTGAAATTTGGCAAAGCTGTTCTGGAAGTGATGTGATGATGTCCTGTGGACACTAATTTGACATGCCATGCAGACAAGAGAGTAAGTGTGGGCCAAAACCATGGAGTCAAAAAAATGTCAAAGTTCCCTTACAAAGTGCTATCATGCTGAAAGAGGTTAAGGACATGGTTATGCCTGTATGAAGTCAGAGTGTCTTTTGAACAGCTGGATTATCTCCTGGTCTCAAGTATGAGTGGGGGAAAATCAAGTCCTGGTGCTCCCTGTTGGGGAAACAACCAGAAGACTGTGCTTTGTTCGGCAAGATTGTACAGTTGACAAAACTGAAAGACAACCACGAAATTCACAAACGCAGTAGGGAGTGAGTAATGATTTATATTCTTAATATTTGTCTCAACAGGCTGATCCTACTTAATGCCTTCCAGTGTTATTCTTGGTTTAGAATAGAGGATAGAGTAATGTAAGAACAATAATAATGCCATCAGTTGAGTAAGTAGCAGCAGTCCAAGGATAGATTTTTTTTCCCTAAATCATCTGTTAACCCTAAATTCTTCCTCCAAGAAAAAAGATATAAACAATATTAAAATGAATAATTACTTACAGAGCTACGAAGCGTTGTCAGTTTGATAATTCAATAATATTCTTCAATATAGGAAGGAAAATCTGCTTAAAAAGAAAAAAAACCTGGAAATGCTCCATTGTCTAAACCTCTGGTGCTAGAAACAGTATTTATTATTATGATGCTTAACCTAATATTTATTTACTGTAAAGTTTCTAGAATCAATGATTTTTTCATGCATTCTAAGGGTTTTGCAGAAGGCTGACTTTGGAATCTATAAATTATTTCTATTTTTAATTGTCAAATGTGTCTTGGTTGATGTAAGGGAACTTCAGAGGTCTGCAAAAGAGATTAACCATAACGAGCACATTAAGGGGTCCAGTGAAGGTTTTTCAGATGTCTGCAAATATAAGTTCTCTCAGATGAACAATATTAAAAAACATAAATCTGTCTGTCTAGCTGTCTTCAACGGACAAATCTCCAGACAAATCGCCATAACTAGCATAACAGAGTACCTCTCTTTATACCTGCTCACGTCCTTTGGCACAGAACCTGTCACTTTTCTTCACATTAATGTCCTGTTCAGATCATATCTGATGCAGATACAATCATATTCTAAAAATTAGTGTTGCAGGTTTGTGCTTTGGCTGCTATTTAACAGTTTATACTTAAGGAGGCAAATAGGCCAATTTCCCTGTTTTCCTTAGACAAGATCACTGAAGTTGCCTGCAGCAGCAGTTCTTTGTGTAAATCCATTGGTGACTGTTTTGGAGGAGAAAAATAATGGGACAAAACTAAGCCTCTTTACATCTTTATACAAACACTGTGGATTGTACAGTAGTGGATCATACAAATGCAACTTTGGAGAATCATAAGTGTCTTTTCCTTGCTTTCAGCAAAACCATTATCCAATCCCATTACTGTAAGCTGTCTTCTAGTGATCAAAAATAATGATCCAGTTCACTTTACTGTCTAACCAAATGAGTCCCTTTAATTAGAAAAGCATTAGTATTCCTAATTCTAATATAGTTGATAGTTTTAATCTGCAACTTTCTGAGAGTTCCCCACACTTACAGATTTTGCATTTTTTGTTCTACTCTCCAGGCTGGAGTTTTTCACTTGCAAATAATTGCAAACCATTCCTTGGACACAGAGTGAAGAAGTTTTGAACTTTTATTATACTGAGATGGCTTTGGATTCCCTTTGGAATCTGCATGGTTATTTTATGAAGATCCTTAATGCTTAACGAGCACTACAGGAAATTTCAGTTAAATGAAGTTATGTTGGTAAAGGATAACAGAAGGACAAAACAAAGCTGTTTTAGCAGCTTGTGTTTTATGAGAAACAGAGGTAAGGGAGAAACCACCCACGCGTTCCAGGGTGACAGAAGCAGTAAGAGAGCATATTCCCTTTGAGCTTTCCAGTGCTACAATAATCAACAGAGTTAATAAAATGCAGCACTTCATGGGCTTTTGGAAGCCTTAGCCTTCAGAAGGACATAAAATTATTGCCCAAAAAGAATCTCAAAACCTCGGTTTTAAAACAAATATCCTGCCTGCTTTCTCTAGCAGCACTAAATTGTTCCTGAAGTTGTTTGTGTAATCTGTCTATCTCCCTTTATCTGCATTAGATAAAGGAAATGGGCTTATTGTATCAGTGATCAAAACAGTGTATTAATGGCCTCCTTCTGGATTGGGCCAAAGATACTGTCTACATTTGATTTACTAAAGTTGAGAGAAAGCCTGCAGTGTTTGTGAATCCTGGGCAAGTATGCTGGGTACCAATGTCTGATACAGAGTCAGCAGCAACATGCAGACTGCTGCAAATAACAGATGGTAGTACTCAGTGTGAGTTGGTAAGGTTAGTCAGTCCAGCACAGCAGCCAAAATCTGCCAAGGTTGTCTCTCTCTCTGAATGTACTCCTACCCATTGAGAAAAATGCTCTCACACACACACTATTGCTATGAATTTATGAGAACCTCCAATGCAAAATCTATACTTTTTCTTGCTTTCCCTCCCAGGGAACTGCTCTATTCATTACCTGGACTTAATCTACTCCCTGCAGACTGAGCAGGCAACTAACTTTGCCAAAACAAATGTTTGCACAGGGCTTCTCTAAACTGTGGCATTCAGCTATTGTTAGGCATGCACAGAGTTTATTTGGGCCAAAAATCCCACATTTTGGAGAGTGGAAAGATATAAAAAAAATTCCTTGCACTTACAGTACTTTAAAGAAAATGCTTGTGTTTACCAATTGACAAGACCAGTAGATATAAAAAAGGCATCTTAATAGTAAGTGTCATGGTGTTACTAAGCTTTCAGAACAGGATCAATAAATCTTCACAGGTCTCTGTACAGCTCAATATCCGACTGTTTGTAAGGGGCAACTCCTGTAGAATGGCTGCAGAAACCCTATGAGAAATTCCTCTCTTCTTTTGCTTCACCACAATCTGAGAACCCTCTGCCTGACTCCCCTCCTGATGTATCTGTCAGGTCCTGGGGTCTGATCACAGAATCACAGCATATGGTGAGTTGGAAGGGACCTTAGGGCAGCTCTGCCCTGCTGCAGGTATCTCCTGCTCCCTTTTATTGCTGGAGTTTGATCCAGGTAACATCTGTGAAGAAGAAAGGGATTTGGGCCACAAAGTACAGCCAGCTCTATCCCTGGCCCATGCACAGAGAGGCACAAGGGTGTTAAGGATAACACAATAGGATCCAAGACTGAAATGTTGTCTAAAATCATAGAGAATTGCAAGAAGGCTGCTTCTGAAATGAGAGCTTAAAAGAAACTAGAAACAAAACATTTTATTCACCAGCCAAACAGAACCTAGTTATGAATTCTTTCAAGTTATTTCCTCTTGGCCAGCCTAGTTCAGCTGGAGGGCTGCTGCAGACTGGAGGCACCACAAGTACAACAGCTCACTCCAGCTGAATGCTTCAGGAAAGCAGAAACACAGGAGAGTTATTCTGCATTCTTAAAGCCAAGGTAATTAAACTGTGAGGTGGAATTGTAACAGCTCAAATCAGATTTCCCGGATAAAAATGAAAAATACCCCACTAAAAGCTGTGACCTAGAGTTGCATTTCCTCTGTAAAGTTGTTTAAAAATCTCAGATAAGCATAAAATTTGGCTGTGTAAAAGAAGGAACAATAAATACAAGTAAGTAAGTAAGTAAAAAGTGTATAATAGCAGATTGATCAGACAGGAGTTAGATTGATACAAATGTTGGGTAATAGCATGAACTTTCCATGTTTTAAAATAATGCACTGCCAATTTTCCCCTGCAAGTTCTTTCTGGCAGGAAACCACTAGACTATAGAGAGGTAACAAAAAAATAGGCAGGACCTGCGCTACCTATATAGAGTCAGGTGATCTCAATGAAATAAGACTCTTAAGTTTTAATCAGAAAGATAAAGTGTGGAGAAAAGGGTGAGGAATTTCTTTATCCAAAATTTGGAAAGGATCTTACAGCAAGCCCATCTTGAGACTGAGGTTTCTCAGCACAAGTGAAACTGGGGTAGTTCTGCTCGTGATGGCCAGGATGGGAAGAGAATAATCAAAAGAGAAAGAGAAAGGAGAGAGAAAGCAATGCCAGTCCAAAGCTGGCAGCCTTCAGAGTGGAATTGTTTCTTAAACAATTAAAAAGTCGACTGGCCATGAATGTATACCAATTTATCCAGGGCTGAAGAAGTTTGTGGATTGGGAAGCTAATCATCCTTTTGTGTCTTTTCCATTCTCCTTTTCTTCTGACATTAAGGATATCAGAGAATCACAGAATGTCTGAGGTAGCAATGAACTCTGAAGGCCGTTTGGTACAACCTATCCTGCTCAAGCACAGCCATCCAGAGCCAGTTGCCCAGGGTCTGGAGATATTTTCTCTGCCTTGAGATATTTTGAATATCTCTAGGGATGGAAGCTCCACAACACCTCTGGGAAACCTGTACCAGTGCTCAGTCACTCTCACAGTAAAGAATTGTTTCCTGATTTTCGGAGGGACCCTCCTGTGTTTCAGATTGTGCCCATTGCCTCTGGCTCTGTCACTGGACACCACTGAAGAGTTTGGTTCTGTCCTCTTTGCACCCTCTCCTGAGGTGTTTGTACACATCAATAAGATTCCCTTGAGCCTTCTCCTACCCAGGCTGAAAGGTCCCTGCTCTCATAGCCTTTCCTCACACATGAGCTGCTGGAGATCCTTAATTACCCTTGTGGCCCTTTGCTGGACTATGTTCACATGTGTGTCGCACACTGCGGAGCCCAGACCTGGACACAGCACTCTGGGGAGGGACCTCACCTGTGCTGAGCAGAGGGAAAGGATCACCTCCCCCAAACTGCTGGCAACACTTTGTCTAATGCAGCCCAGGATGGCCTTCTTTCCAGCAAGGACACACTGCTGGCTCATGGTCAACTGGGTGTCCAACTCCGGGGCCTTTTCTGCAAAGCTGCTTCTCAGCAGGGTGGCCCCCAGCATGTCCTGCTGCCTCAGGCTGTTCTATCCCAGGTGAAGGACTTGGCACTTCCTCTTGTTGAACTTCATGAGGTTATATCCAGGGACAGAAGAGAATCTGATCTATTATTTTATCTATGATTGGAAACTTTACTTTTCTAAAAGCTTAGCAAAATGTTATTCCATTAAAATATACAAATACATAAAAGTATACTATATTTGATAGGGACTTTTTTTCTTACCTCTTAGATACCAAAAAGGTGTTCAAATTTATTTTATTTATATCTATTTTCTTCTACTGTGTTTTTTTTTTTTTAGGATAAATGCGAACAAGATGTGTAGTTCTGGTATGTCTAAATATTGTTCAACAATTTGGTAAATATTCACCTTTACTGAAGCCACACTAGCTTTTCCCAGGCAGGCTGTATTTCTCAAGGTATCCACTAATTCTACACTTAGTTTGTACTTGCAGTAATTTCCTCAGTAAAGAAGGCAGACTCAGAGGTTTCTTGATCCCACAGGAGCTTTAAAAAATATATCACATCTGTAATACCACAGATGCTACACTCCAGTCCTCAGGTGCCATGGGAACCTTAAAGCAGAAGTTAGATGGTGCTCTTAGTGATTTAGCTGTTTCATCCTTGAGATCTCTTAGAGCTCTTAGGGGCACATGATCTAGGTCTGGTGATGTTTTAGTGTTTGCTTTGTTGCTTTGTTCCGTGTTGCTCCTGCAACCACTTCAGTTTTGGACAAGCCCTGTGCTGAGCCCACTTCAAGAAGGTTAAAGAAGGGGAATTTCTCTTATTTCCACAGTGAATGTCAAGGCAAATAATTTGTGTAGTATTATATCCTGATGATCAGCTGTCCCTACCTAAAGTCTGTGGGTTTCTTCTGATGTGTGTGAAGGATTTAGTACTAGTTTTCATTTTATCTTCTTACTATTAGCTTCAAATTCTGGCTTAGTCTGCATTGGTTTTCTTTTCATTTGATATGCTTGAAATTTTATTAACACCTTTGTTACATTGATTAGAACATGCATGCTTTCAGCAATTTGAAAGATGATTTCTTATTTCTTGCAAATAACTTTCCCTCCCATTCTATCTTGTTTTCATCCTTATTTAAGCCTTTCCTACTGAAATACAATATGCAAACCACCTGTAAGAATTAACTTTCTTAGCTCCTTCTTTCAACCTCCCTTTTCATAGGCTCCTTACTTTTACATTGCTCTGTTTCTTCATGACTCAGGAAGAAGTGCATGAACTGGAAGAATTGTTTTGCTTGTGGAACCATTCTCTTTGGAAGTAGGGTTTATGAGGCCACACATTGTGTTCCTTTAGCACCAATTCCCAGATGTTAAAACCACCATGATTTGACAGAAATGGGCTGGATGACTTCTTGAGTGGTATTTGTATCAGTTGTGATGGAGAATGATGGTCCAGATATGATCTCCAGATAGGAAGTAACTACCTAATTGCTGAAAACCAGGATGCAGTACCAGGGGAAATATTATCCTTTATGCATTCTCCATCTCATACATACTGCCCTAAGCATACCAATCACTGTCTAAGGCAGGATATTGAGGCAAATGGCTTTTTCGGTCTAGCTCCATATGCTCATTTCTATAAAAAGTAAATCTGTTAAGAAGTAAATGCTTCATGGAGTGAGGTAAATTTCCCCAGAATTTGATGTCAGAGGAAAACAGCAGGAAAAGTTCTGATGTTATTATATTCCCTTCTAGGGACCCTGGTTGCTTGATTACCTTTCTGAAGTGCCTGTACACAAATGCACACAGCATGAGGAGTAAACAAGAAGAACTGAAAACCTATATGCTGTCACAGGGTCATGATCTCATTGCAATTACAGAGACAGGATGGGACAGCTCACATGACTGGAATATTGTCATGGATGGCTATGTACTTTTAGAAAGGACAGGTGAGAGAGGTGAGGTGGTGGAGTAGCTGTTTATGTGAAAGGGCAACTGGAATATATCGAGATCTACATGGGGACAGACACGTGATTTGAGGGTTTATGGGTGAGAATTAAGGGGCAGGCTAATAAGAGTGACACTTGTGGGTGTTTATTACAGGCCACCTGTATTGACCATGAGATGGTGGAACTCAGGATCCTGCCCAGGGGAAGCAAATCAGTAAGCAGGACTAGAACCCTAAACTTCCAGAGAGCTAACTTTGGCCTCTTCAAGGACCTGCTAAGAAGAATCCCATGGGTTATGGCTCTAGAAGAGAAAGGTGTCCAAGAGATATGACCAATATTTAAGAGCTACTTTCTCTAAGGTCAAGACCTGTGTATCTTCATTATAAAGTAATCATGCAAAAGGAGCAGGAGAGCTGCATGGATGAGCAGAGAGATCCTAGTATATCTCAAGGCAAGAATGAAATCTGTGGGATGTAGAAAAAGAGACAGCCAGGAGGGCTATGGGAACATTGTCAAAACATGGAGGGATGCAATGAGGAAGGCCAACACCCATCCGGAATTGTGACTGGCAAAGTACCTCAAGGACAACAAGAAGGGATTCTACAAGTATATTAGCAGCAAAAGAATGATTAATGTTAAGGTGCTGCTGAATCAGATGGGTGTCCTGGTAATGGAAGACACAGAGAAGGTGGAATTACTGAACACCTTTGCCTCAGCCTTCACTTCTGAGGATGACTGTCAGCAGTCTCAGACCTCAGAGGCAAGATAAGGTTGGAGAAAGGAAGATTTCCCCTTGGTCATAGAGGGCTGGGTTAGAGGTCTACTAAGCAGACTTAACACTGATAAATCTGTGGGCTCTGATGGAATGCACCCATGGGTGCTGATGGAGCTGGCAGATGTTGCTGTGCTGCTCTCCATCATCTTTGAAAAATCACAGAGAACAGGGGACATGTCTGAGGACTAGAGGAAGGCCAACGATTCTCCCATGTTCAAGAAGGGCTAGAAGGAGGACAAGGAAAACTACCAGCCAGTCAGCCCCAACTCCAGTTCTGGAAAGCTGATGGAACAGGTCATTCCAAGATCATTACAAAGCATTTAGAAGAAGGCAATTAGGTGTAGTCAGCATGGATTCACCAAGGGGAAGTGATGCTTGGCCAATCTGATAGCCTTCCATGATGACATAGCAGGATGGGACAATGAAGGGCAGTGGATGTTGCCTGCCTTGACTTCAGCAGGGCTTTTGACACTGTCTCCCAGAACCTCCTCATAGGTAAGCTCAGGAAATGAATGGACAAGGTGAGGTGGATCAAGAACGAATGGCAGAGCTCAGAGGGTCAAGATCAGAGCTCAGGGGGTTGTGATCAGTGGAGCAGAATCGGATTGGAGGTCTGTAGTCGGTGGCATTCCCCAGGGATCAATATTGGGCACAATCTTATTCAACTTGTTTATCAATGACCTGGACATAGGGATCGAATGCACCCTGAGCAAGGTTGCTGATGATACAGGACTGGGGGCAGTGGCTGATACACCCCAAGGCTGTGTTGCCATTCAGTGGAACCTCGATAGGCTGGAGAGTTGGGTAGAGAGAAACATACTAAGGTTCAACAATGGCACGTGCAGGGTCCTGCATCAGGGATGGAATAACCCCAAGTACCAGCACAAGCTGGGGGCTGATCAGCCTGAAATTTCACGTGTTCCAGAAGTATTTTTCGTCCAGTCTCTTCCTTTCAGAAATGTCACTATGGTCAACATCAATCCTTTCAGAGCATCACAGATCTTGCGATCTTGAAAAACTTTCACAAATCAAAATATTCAAAGCCTTGAAAATACAAACAGTCTCAAGAATACACAAAATATAAAGTCCTTCCTGGCATATACAAAGAAAATTGGTTATATTGAAACAAAAGACTACTGTCTATTGTTTTCTTGCCGTTTCTACTATAAAAAGCGTCAGGGCAAAACCAGATGAAGAAATGCCAATTTAAAAGTAAGTTACAACCAGGGTGCAACTTGAAATGCTTTTGTCCTCTATTCCGGACTGCCCAGTCACACTTCACTAAGCCTGATCACAGCTTGATTTCACCTTTGTGTCTAAATTACGGCTCTTCCCTTGCAGGAGCCTGGTTAGCTTACCCAGCTTTCATCCTGTTAATAATGGATTTAGAAGTTTTTTCTTTGTTTGGAAAGGTATTTGATTATAAATCTCAGCTGACTTTGAGGCTATTTGATGGTCATCAATTTGAAGGAACACACACAGTTTGTTGTGACTGTGAGATGTTTCTGAATGTCTGACCATACAGCCTGCTAGGCCACTGTGAATTTTCACTATTCCTGTGAATTTGGGATGTCCTGTTTATTTGACCTATTGTGGAATGTAAAAATTCTTGATGACATAGTAAATTTTAACAATTAGCTATGACATGCTTATCAATGTTTATTCCTAACTGTTTCAGAAGGTTTCTTGTTCTCCTTACTGTTTTATTAGCCACAATGTTGTACTGACTTTAATAAATGTAACATTGTTTCAGTAAACAATTTTCAACATACATATTATATATATATATATATATATATATCCTCATGAAGAGGAGCAAAAATTTGATTGTTCTTAAGCAGCTCTACCTGACTTGGAACAAGTTAGCATAACTGAGAGGAAAACTGTGTTTAAATTAAAATGCAACACTTTACAATTAAACTTTGAAAGTAAATGAACTTTATTATGTCCTGTAAACACTTACATTGCAGGAAAAGTTAGTTACTTTTACTGAAAGATCTCTCATCTTGAACTCCCAAGAAACAAGTAATTACTCATGTTATTGCTTGGCCTGTACTGGGAGATTTGAGCATATCTCTAGCAGGAAACTCACTGTTTAGACTTAGTTTGTATGGGGCTTTCCCCACAAGAGGAAGGATTATGTAACTTATTTTGAAAACCAACCCTGTACTAATGACTTGGGTGCAGGTATCCAAAGTGACATGCATGTTTTAGAATTCATAGTGCTGAGTTAGTTTTCCTCCTGCTGTCCAGCCTTACTCAAAAGAAAGGCTTTTTTCCAAAGAAATCACTTTGCTTTGGTAAAAATTATCAGGAATACTGGATTTTTCCCTTGCTTTTTGTCAGGATGTGAATTTGCCTTCATAGCTTTCCCCATTTTCTGTGAAGCCCCAAGCCAGCTCTGCCAGTCTGGCTATAAAGCTGTTAGTTGTCAGCTCGTACAGTGATACTTTTAATAGCTCCAGTATCTCAGGCTAGGTCTGTTCAGGTTTCCAGGAAAGATGTGTTCTGCCTTGGATGTGCTCAAGTGCACTTCAGTTACTCCTTGCTAGCTATCTATTCACTTGGTGGTTTCCCTTCTAGTTGTAAAGAAGAAAGTGCAACACTTCAAGGATCTCCTCCACTTATGGACTCTTAAGTCTTGCGTCTTGCCTAATTCTTAATCCTTATACCTTTTCTCTTTTTCTCCACTGTTTCCTCTCAGTCTGTGCCCTTCCTCTGCCCTTGCTCAAGCACATACATTGCAGCACAGGAGGCCATGCTGCTACCTCCATAGCATGGTCCCAAAGAAACAATGATTTTTCTTCTTGTCTGCCTTGGTTTTGGAATTGAAATTAGTGCTTCCAAAACTTTCCCTCTCATAGTAAGGAATGAATCATAGCTTTAAAAAAAACCCCAAACCCCAAAAAAGACTCCCTGTCTCACATAACTGCAGTCACAAAGGATTTTAAAAAAGATTTAAAAAAAAAAAAGCATAGCAGAGTACTCATGTAAAAGTGGAAACACAGCTGCAATATATCAATAGCAGTTTTCATGCTAGAAGGAAAAAAAGTCTTTTTGGAAAAAATATAGAAAAATATCGTTAAATTTGGACCATTTTTAAAAGGAAAAATCTGTTACAATATAATGGCCATTTACAATTGGGGGACTCTTTAAATGTTCCTTGTCTCTAGTTTCTTATTCTTTCTTCTGCATTAGGGCAAGTTTTTTTATGTCCCTAAAATACAATGATTTCTAATTGTAATAACTTTAACATATACATAAACCCTTGAGAGACACTGACAAAATGTGTACATGGGTCCAATTTAATATCAAATTTCAGATGTAGAATATGAGTCAGCCAGCTCATTAGGTACATAGTTTGCTTGAAGTTGGGGATAACTTCAGTGACCTTAACAAGCCTATTAGCAGGTGTACCTTGATTTTAAACCCACCAATGTCTCATTAAAATAAATGACATTGACTATAAGGACTTTAAACTCACAGCCCAGGCAGATATTACATGATTAACCTTTAGTGGGTCAAGACCACAATATTCACTATCTGAAAATTTTTTCATTTATGTGCAATAAGAGAAACAATTAAGTATAATTATAGGTTCTCATGTGTGGACCTACTTAAAAAATATGTTTTCCTGCTTTGGAAGAGTATTGAAATAATCTATTTAGCTTGTACAAAGAATATGTTTTCCTTTCTCAAGCTGCACAAACTCTTCCCTTCATCAGACACCGACCAGGATTCCCCTCTCCTACATCCTTTCTTGGAGATTAATAGATCTTTTATAATTGCAACAGCTATGAAAGAAAAATACAATAATGACTTTAGAGGAAATGTACATTTGTTTCAGAACTTCCAGAACATATATTTCATCCCTTGCAGAATGTGTGCATACACAGCTTTGAAATCTACAGCCTTTTAATGACTCTTTCTAGTCACTTATTGCAGTCATAAATTCTGTAACATTGGATGGAACGTTTCTAGGTGGGTTGTCGAATAGGAACTCAATAGTTTAATGTGCTGTGCTCTTTACATAATGCACTGTGCTAACAATCAGATAGAATTTCCTAATTAAATGTGATACAAGTTGTATAATGCAGGCATTAGTAAATCGGTGTTACTGACGCAGGAGCAAGGCACGTTAAATTATAAATGGTGATCACCGGAAATTGAAGCATAATGTGCAAGTTTAACAATCAAGAAACAGTCAATTAAATGTAGGCTTGATTTCCCTTTTAAACTCACAGAATGGATGCAGGTAAGAAGGGTAGTATTTTTTAGCATAATATGTGCATTTTAATCTGATACCTCCCAGCTGAGCTTAGTCATTGTCAAGGTTTTTAACCATGGACAGGGTTAATTTTTTGCAGTACCTATGAGGAGGAGGAGCCTGGAACCGTGTGAGTGTGGTCAAGACCCAAATATTATTCAATGCCATTTCTTGTCATTGCCAGGGCATTCCTTTCCAGTGGAGCAAGCCTGGCGGGTGGAGTGGTGGGGTAATGCTGGTCCCAGCCAGAGGGAATTTTTGTTCGAGTGGCGTAGCTGTGGGTGGGTTGAGCCCCACACTCACTCTGTCTTTTGCATACTTTTGTTATTAATATTGTTGCTTTTACTGTTCCTTTTCTTATCTCGTTGCTGTTTCCAGTAAATGATTCTTATCTCAACTGGTCATCTTTGCCTTTTGTGCCTCCAATTCTCCTCTCTGGCCACCCATGGGGAGAAGAGAGGGGGAGGGGAAGCAAGCAAGAGGCACGGTGGTTTTGGAGTCCTGGTGGAGGGGGCACTAAATACCATTCCTAAACCACAACAGTCAGGCAAAACCCCAATAAAGCTCCTATTACAGGAGCCGTGAAGGAAAGGCTCCACAGCTCAGGAGGCTACAGTCAAGAGGGAACCATTAACTGCTCAGTGTGACAGACAGGTGCCTCTGATTGCTACCCAGCTGTTGATCATTACCTTCCTAAGGAGCTCATAGAGGCAGCCAGGTAGAAAATTTCTGAGTATTCGAGTTGTAAGAATGGTTATCTGGCTTGGAAGTGGCCAAGCAAGTAACAAGAGAGGTGGGAATTCTTAGTTCTTATTGATACCTCATGCACAATTGTCATTATTAACAGATAAAAATTCAGTGGATTATCACAGTATTGAAAACACACACATTTTAAATGGTGTTCAAACCAAGTAATATTAGAAGGATTGCATAACAAAACACAAGACCACTATGTTTTAGCAATGCAACATACAATTTAACCTGATGTAACTGAAAGTGAGGTTTCCTGTTGGCTGGGACAAATATGCTCTGCAGGAAGTAATGCTACTGGAAATGTTTATATTAATTTTTTAATCAATGTGCAGTGGTATTATGAATTAGAGTGTGAATTTTAGAGTGAACATATATCAAGCAATATGAATATACATAACACAAATCTATTCATAAGAGCTTAAATTTGATGGCTCTAACAACAAGACTTACAAGCACCATTTTTTCTGCAGAAATTAGAGGTGTTTGTAGTGACATGGAAAGAAGCAAAGAAGGAGATTGTTCTTCTGATGCATTAATTACTCATTTTCTCATCCTTATTGCAAGGGTGTTCAATAGCTAATCAAGAAATTAGGTGATTCACTTAGGCTGTCTTTAATTATCCTTTCATTGAGTTTCATTCAGGCTTGCATGACAGCAATCCTGCGGTTTGCCAAAGCACTGAAGATGCAGTAATCATTTGTATATGTATATACATATACAAATGATTACTGCATCTTATATCTGTGTACTCAGGCGTGTTGGCTGATTTTTTTTAAGTCCTTTGCATGATTTGAAAAGAAATATTTGAAAAGTAAGGGTTTACTGAAGAAGCTTTAATGAAGAATAACTTTTACTCACAGATGGATAAACATTATATTGACATAATATAAATGCTATCAATGGCGAGTATGAACTAGTTTTTTTTAACTTGATCTATTAACCAAGATAATTGCTAATATAACCAAGTATTTGGAATGTTCTAAGATGGCTTCCAAAGACTCTGTTGAGCTTTAGATCAGGTCTTCAAAAAAGTGAAATGACACTAGCCCTTCCATTCATGACATTTTAATGCTATCTTATTGGAAAACCTATTGACAGTTTGCAGTGCTAGGCTCATTCAGTGATTTTTGTATTATTTATGTATGTATGTATGTATCTTTAAAAATTCACAATGCCTATAATTAATTATTAAAGATTAAGGTGCATTATTTTAGACTATAATGATGTGGTGAAGATTCATTAGTAGCTGAAATATCATCTGGTCACTGTTACTAAATGTCCATTCCTGTCTAACCAGTTACGTGTGCAGTTGACAATATTTTATTTTCCCTACTGAAACAACTTAATTTCTTAAAGAAGACTCTGAACTATTGTACTGTTGCTTTTTAAATGTCTACATAAGGCTAAAATTGCTGTTATTCAACACTTAAGTAGACAGACAGGATAAGCTTTAAAGACTAGCTACTGTTCTTAACATGCTGATGGTATTGTACTATTTATTGTATGGACTAATCTGCAATTTTTAAACATTAGCACAGAAGAGGTGAAAATACAAGATAGTTGTCCTTCACAAAGGAAAAGACTTACTTTCCACCGCAAAAGTGTATAATTATACTTAATGAAGGAATGTAGAATAAAGAATAATTAAGAATTAATATTATGAAATAAAATACTGCATAACAATTCATGGCATATTAAACATATCCATAATTAAATATTTCAGTTTAATGTGATGAGTCATAGGAAAGAACATTAACTATAACATAATCATTGGCCATGTATTGTCAAAAACTAACATTCTGAAAGACCGTGGAAGTGATTATTGCTAATCTATTTGCAAAAGCAAATATGAAGTGTCTCTAGAGTTCTTTTCACACAAGGATCCCCTATATTCTGTTGAAAAAACAGCTGTGAAGCCTAAGTGCTATGAGTGTTTGCCTGTGTGATGCCAGCAGTAGGTGATAATCCCTACTTTTGATAGCTGAAGATACAGATAAAGATAGATGAATATACAGTCTTTATTCTTTAACAGCCATGATGACACAAATCTTGTGCTTCCATCATCTCACTGCTTTGTTTGGTCAGAAAATTGTTTTTAAGTAACATTACTTAACTGATCATCTCCTGTTCAGTGACACAATCTCATGAATCTCAAGAGGTTATTATGCAGTCAGTTAATAAACAAGGAGAGGAGCTACTTGAATCAGGACTTCTGCTGGATCCCAGGTGTTTCAAAAGAAGTTAAATGCACCTTCTCAGTGCAGACTCTGCCTTTGAAATCTTGAGAGTGCTGCTGGCTGGGAGCTGCAAGTGTGCAGGCCTTGCTGTGTGTGCCTTGCCTTTCTACTTTTTTCCCAACTGTACACTCTAGATGGCTCTTTGCTCTCATTCCATATTCCTCCAGATTTTATGTATTGGCATAGTCATATGGAAGCCGGTGAGACTCATAACAAGGGGGCAAGATTTCTGAAACCAAGAGAATGGCTACACAATAGGAATTGATGTCAAGTAAGTTTTCCCCAGGCAGCTTTGTCAGGGCTTACTGTGCTTAGACCATTTGTGAGAATCACAGAAGTATGCACGTTTCTATCCAGACAGCTAAGGATAGATTCTCTTCATCTGAGAAAATGGAATGACAAAAATATTGGATGCTACCAGGGGAAAGTTCTTGATCAAGTTATAATCAGAAAGCCTTGTAGGGTCCTGTATTTTTTTTTTTTCTAGAAACTCCCATGAGGCAAGTGACCGACTCGAGGCTGTCGTGGAAGGAAATCCTGGATAAGGCGGAGCTGGAACAACACAAAAGATCCAGCTGTTTTTGCAGTCTACTGTTTCCAAGGAGGTGACAACTGCTGAAGCCACTCGTTAATGTAGTAACACAAAATAGTTTCCACAATCACAGTAAGCTCCAGAAGTCTTTGGCACAATCTTCTAACTGGAAATTGTTGGCAAATAGCATTGAGCAATGGTAAGATGATGAAGGGGCAATATTAAAGCAGTCTTGATAAATTATGTAACCTGATTGTTTCAGTCCTTTGCTTACAAAAGTAAAAAAAACAGCCTTTACTTGTAGAAACTGATTTTTGAAATGAAAACCCTGAAAAATAATTGCAGAATGGTCCTATGAAGAATTTAATAGCTTTTGTTAATAGCAGAAATTTTACCCTGTGTTCAGGGCAAAACACTGTTACACTGCAAAGACCTCTGCAGAACAGATTGTGAAATGAAAGCTAAAACTAGCATTTATAGCCTATAAAGCTTACAGTGTTTGTATTCTTCCCTCATAATTGCATGAACGTTATGTGTATTGGTTTGCTAGGAGATGCTGGGACAATATTCTACATATCCTTTTACATGATAATATTTCTGCTAAGCTTATTTACTCATTACCAAAATATGACCCACCTTGCAATTCGTGATTTTAATTATATGCAGGTACATGGTCATTTTATGTAAAATAGTTTCAACAACAAACAGTTCTGTAGCTCAGAAGTGTTTCAGTCTCTGCTTTTAGCAGCAAGCTCTTCGATGACCTATGAAGTTGCTCTCTTAGGGAGAATGGTCTATATGTACGGTTTAAATTCTTTTCAACACAGTTCTGTAACATCCCCACTCTCATTTCCAAGGCCCAGACACAACATGAGACAGTCCTTTTCTCTCTTAGGGTGAAACTGCAGATTTCCTTCCTGGTTTAATTTCGGAAGTTACACGCAGCAACCTTGGCCTCCTGAGTACTGCTGAACCCACTGTACCTAATTTGTAACTTGAGCAGTGTTTTACGTGTTTTTATATTGAAAAGCAAAGATCATTATTTTTAATAAAACAGACATGGTTCAAGGAAAAGAATGCTTAAGAAATGGCATTCAGATATTTGCATCACAGCCTATTTATTCTACCAAGTATAATCTTTAGCAGAAATTAGTGGTTTGGATTTAGAATCAACAAAGATTTTGCAGAGAGGGTTACTCAGATTTCAGACCGGGAGTGAGGAAAGCAACAAAGTTCTGGAACAGTTTCCACAAGATACCTTAAGAGACCTACATCCTGAAACTTTTAAAAAAGAATTGGCCTTTTGTTTTTCTAGCTCCTCTGAACTTCAGAAAGTAGAATATAGAGGCACTTCATTCTGTGATCCAACACTTGGATCTGTTTAATAAAATTAGTATATCCCCATGTTCTACACAGGCTGCAGAAATAATTCTGAATGCCTCACTACCTTCCAGGAGAATGTCCTAATAGGAGCTATGCCATGTATTATCAGAACTCAAACAAAATCTATGTCTGATGCCAAAAATCATTGCTTCCTTGTGGCTGTGCTCCTCATTCTTCCATCACCTGTAAATAGTGGGTACATAGGCCCTGCAAATATGATCTGTGAGAAATAATAGTGTTGCAAGGGTACTTTGGGTCCCAGAGAGGCAGAGGCTCAGGTTTATTCTCTTCCGTGAGCAGCTGGCTAACTCAGCTCTCTTATTAGTGAATCAGTTCACATTGCCAAATAAAGTCTGACCTCTCACCTTCCTCCTTCTCTTGGCCTTGGCTGATCTGACATGTGCTCCCTCCTCAATGAATTATCCGTGACTGGAGCACCAGTGGGGCCAGCCTTACTTCAGACCATGTAACGAGCTTTTCTAATATTGACACTGCTTGCACTGGAAACAGCATGGGTTTTGCCAGAGGAGTTTGTAGGGACTTCCTTGAATGCACTGAGCTGAGTGAGAATTTAAGATTTTGATGGTCTAATTGGAGGACACAAACCAGTGAGCCAAAGTAATATACCTGCTATAAAACATATAAAGATGTTTTGTGTATAGACATAACCAATTTGAACCTTGTGGAAATAAGCAGAAGAGCACCAAAGGAAGTGTCTGTGGGTAAAATGCCTTACATCAACGCTGTAAGATTAAAACCAGTCCAGGCCTAATCTCTCCTCCTTCCTACAATCAACTCTTTCCTTGCTGCCAACCCAGTTAATGGCCCACGTGTTTCATGCCTTAGACAAAACCTCAATGACTTCCCCACCATCCTTCCTGCCAACCTGCGTTGCCCTCAGCCCCTCGGTACTGCAGCTGCTGTGATAGTTCTGGGTGTCCAGGGCCTCCAGCACTCACTGGAGTCAAGGAGGCAAAGAGAAAAGGGTGACAAACTCTCTGAACCTCGTTAAAGAAACATTAGGGTGTGATTTGTCTTGCGCAACACAAACAAGCATTATAAAATAGCTCTGCTTTTTTTATCTCAGACTAATACAAATTTGTGCTGCAAAATGTCGTTTTGCTGCTCTTTACAGAAGAGCATGTGTGCAGGGGCTTGTGGTCTCAGAGGTGCATGCTAACAGACACTTAAAGCTCACATATAAGTACCTATATTTGGAATACTTATGACCTTTAATAAAGTGCTTCTTTTTCTTCTTGCTTTTATTAAGAATCTTCATGGTTTTACAGTTAATTGAACACAAGATTAATTCAATCATCACTTTACTAACAAGAGAAATCACAAAATGTAGGCCAGAGCTTTCAGTGAGCAGCAAAGGATTTCCTGATTTAGCTTGCCATGCACTACTTTATGGCAAAACTGATTGACATCCTTCTGGTTACTATTTACTTAAATACTAGCTTTCTATCAGAGACTAAACAAAGTATAATCCCCACAGAAACCTGAGCTGCTTATATTAAAGTCAGATGGGATGTAAAATGGAGAGTTTCTGTTGTTTTTGGCTCAGTAACATGCAGTTATGGTAATTTCCACCAGCATACTCAGTGCCTTGTGCTTTTGTGACAAAACAGAAGAGGCCTTTGCTTGGCTGTTTCTTTTCCATTAGTGACAAGATGACTTAAACATGTTAGTTCAGCCTAGAGACTTTCTGTCTCAGAGATAGCTTTGCTTGCACTTGAGAGATAGAGGAAATGTGTGGAGGGTTTTTTTAATGCCAAATTCTTTATTATGCACAGAGGCACATAGGTACATGTACACAAAGGTTGTTATTTCTCCCCAGTGGCCAACATCTTCCTCAGTTTAATGGCTAATTCCAAGAAAGAGGTTGCTAAAATCTTGCTGGTAGCTACAGGTTTAGCTAAGTTCAGCTATTTCTTAATAGAGGCTCAGAAAGCACGGACAAGAGCAACACAGAGAGCAGCAGGGAGCCAAGGTACTCTTTTGTCCCCTACTTCATCACACATTCCTGTGAATGTCAGGTATGAGTGAAAGAGAGATAAAATCTTTTAACAGAATCTCCAAACCTCTACTAAGAAAAATAATGGTTTTGAAAGTGAATAAAAAGATAATAATTAATTATAAAAATAATTCAAGTAACTTCATTGTTACATGTATGTGACTAGATCTGATGAAAAAAATGGTATAGCTTGAAAGTTAAAGGATTTATATATATATATATATATTTATCCTTTAAAATCAGCTTGGCAGGGACAGTGAATGAGAAAGAAATAAACCTGCTTTGCATGCTGGTGGAGAGGATGTTGGATTTCTTCCACTCAGGCTACCAACGTGTGAAATAAGAAGTGGTATACCATGTTTGCAGGAAGAAAACAGGTCTCATAATTTCTATTTCCTCTTAACGTAGAAAGTGAGAGAAAAAAAATTAGAACAGAATTAACT
>WAAE01008331.1:0-20347 GCA_013400495.1 Nicator chloris
ACAGTTCACACACTCTCATTGTATGGTTATCATTATGAGAGAGAATTTGCTGAAGCAGATAAAAAGCACTGCCAGCCAACAAACCTTTAAAAGTCACATTTCTCTCCAGAGGAATTTACTGAGTTATCATAATATGACAAGAGTATGATTTTTTCCTAAACCCAGTAGCTATTGTAAAGCACTAAAATTACAGACTTAATTTAAATGAGACTGAGTGAGACTGAGCTAGGTATTTGAGAACAGAAAAAGTTTAGATGACAAGGATAGAGAAGAATTAGACAGCAGAAAGTGGGAGGGAAATCCTGAAACAAGAACAGAACAAAGTTAAAAAAAAAAAACTCAAACACACAAACTGAAAAAATCTGCCAAATTTGAAAACAAAATCTGAAGTGGGACTGAAATTATGTATTTTTCAATCCTCTGAAGTGAAAGAAAAAAGAATTTTTGTATAGCTTAGAAATAATTCTGTGTGACTTCTGAAAATATATAAAAATTATAATCTCTTCAAAACTGCAAGCAAAATCTTAGGAGGAAAATACCTGTAAACTGGTAAGTTAAATCTGTATCTCAGTTAAATATGATTATTATATTATGGAATTTCTCTCTTATGATAACACAGTACCAAAAATTTGTAAGAAGTTGTAAACTACCATGCATCTTAAAGTAAATGTGTTTCTTCTCGTAGGCACTTTAATTTCTATTCCAGATATTACTAATGGAGAAATCAAGCAGTATGACACACATTTAGCAAATGAGAACATTTCTTTTTTATTCTAACTTTTTTTCTTCTGATCAGCTTTCTCAGCCAGGAATCTGCCAGCCTGTAAAATCCAGACCTCTGCTTCATGACTACGCAGTTTTGCATTTCTCTCATTTATTCTAATGGCCAAAAAGGACAAATTTCTTTGTCCAGAAGGTCACACAAAACTTATTTCAAGGACTGGAGCTTTCCTCTTGAATATGGAGTAAGAAATGGTACATTTCCCATTTTATTTAGCTATGCAAAGGCTATCTCTCCCAAGTGACCTGACACAGACCTAGTCAACACCATCCATAATGAAAATCAATGGCACCAAGTCACTAAACAATTACTCCATCTTCTTTAAAAATGCACAAGTCTTCAAAAACACAAGGATTCAGAGACTGATTAATTTGCCATTTGCTTTGGAGATTGCACAAGTTGCATTATTTAAGATGTTGTCTTTAGTTTGTGTTCTCAAAGGATAGACCAAGATCAAAGTCTTATAGAATGTTGTGTCTCTTAAACAAAAAAAGTGGTGGCTAGATGACCAGATGATAGGAAATACAGATCTGAGCCATGGTTGTGGAAGATTCGTAAATACCTGTTGGATAAATATTTTTTCTTCTGAATGCAAACCCCCCTGTTATCTAGCTTTTCAGACTTCCAGCTCTGAGTTGATTTTAAAGAAGGCATTTTAGATAGAATAATTTAAATGCAAACCCAGAAAAATACCAGCAAAAATAATTAGAACTTGCAACCAATTATGACTAGAACCAAGTGCTAAAGAACCTTTTCAAAGATTATATTTTCAAAAGTGTTTTAAACAGTAAGAATTTATGTAAAAGATTTGATAAACCCTGTCTAAAATAGACAGGGCTAGAAGTGTAGATAGAAGTGTAATAAATACTTTCCTTGGAAGAAGAATGTGCTGCTTCCTTCTGCAAGCAACAATACAAAGATTGTGAGAATGTTAATGAGCAAGGTTTGCCCTAGCTGGAAAGAATGGTCACAGCAGGGAATAGAGGAGGCTTTCAGTCTCATATAAAGTCTTGGCTGTTCATTTCCTCCCCACCTAATTTCTCTCCTATTTCTTTAAATAATTATATAAACCACTGTGGATCTATTGTCACACCACATCTTTTAACAGGAGACCATATGCTTTATAAGACACCTTTCTTTCCTGTATGATGATTTTTTAATATCTATTCTCTACATTTTCACACACCATAGAAGACAGATACTAGCATAAATAGTAAATAGTTTGTATAGACATATATGTTTCTATGTATGTTCTATAACATATATATGTGTCTATACATATACACTTTAATGTCTATGTCATTATTTCATTCTCTTTTTTCCTAATTGTTTTCAATTCTTTCCAGAGTCTTACTATGCCCTACAAGAGTTCATGTAACATTTATGCCATTACAAAATCTCTTCTACTATTTGTATCACGCCAAACTTCTTTTGATTTTTCATTTGTAGCATGGATACTAGACCCTCTCAGCACAGAAATGTGTATTTGGATGAATTTGTGCCTTGTTCCTGAGATTTTTATTTCTGCTTTTCAATAGGTATTCAGTTCAACAATTGGTGAAGTTTTCTGTGGAACAATTTCGTAACCATCACAAAGGCATCATTTATGTGACCTGATTTGTGTAATATCTGACAAATTTATTTCAGATTCATTATTGTGGAAACAGGCATTGATCCTAGAATATTGTTGGTTGCAATCATGAATTAGGCCACGCACTGGTGTACAATTACAATGAAATATCATGTAGACTGTGTAGAGACAAGTCAAGATAACTTGTCATAATGATATGGCATTACCAGAGCCATCAGAACTACCAGATCCTTGATCCTGGGGTATATTTAGACATTTAAAAGTATTGATCATGCACCATGCAACCCTGCCATGAAATCAATGAGAACGACTTGATTATCAAGGCTTTTGTAAAATCAAGTTGTCAATTCAGAGACATAGATTTAGAAATCAAACTTTAGACACCTTTTTTTTTAAAAAAACAAAAGACATTAGGAGACAAGCATGACAATATTAAAGGACATGCAAATCAAAGAAAATTGACAAGAATGCTGTTTCTGACATTGATTTTAATGGCTGGCTCCAAAGTTGTAGGAAAACCCCAGAATGTAGTTTCTCTCCTAAATCAATTTGTCTGTGGTTCGTATTCTTAATACACATCCTTGATATGACACCGAATACAGTTTTCAAAATGAGAGCATTTCTTATTTTCTTTCAGAAAGCCACAGTATCTGACTTTTTTGGTTGTTTGTTTCTTTGGTGTCAGTTTGAGCAAATGATCTTGATATGTTCTTCAGTTAAAATTAACATTTTCAAAAATCAAGGACTTTTGATTCTTTTAAACTCTATTAAATAATTCATGCTGCAAAAGGAATTTTAAATCCCTTCCCAGAATAAAAAAGATTGTCCTTAGATATCTGCATTTTGTCAAGTTGATGCTTCCAGACAGCTGTCTAAACTAAACAAGAGCTGTGAAGGAACTGCGGTGACATAGCACTTTGTAATGGTAGTGTAAAAGCCTCAAGTACAATGATATTGCAGGACTAATCCTGTAAAACTAATGGATTACAGAACTGAAGCTATAAATCTTATGGGCAGTGGCTGAGGGAACTAGTGGTGTTTAGCCTGGAGAAAAGGAGGATCAGGAGAGACAGCTTCACTTTCTACAACTACCTGAAAGGAAGTTGTTGAAAGCTAGGAATTGGTCTCTTCTCTCTGGAAACAAGCAACAGGATGAGAGGAAGTTACAAGTTGTATCAGTGAAGGTTTAGATTTTATATTAGGAAAATTTTCTGCATTACTTGGGTTATCAAGCATTGGAACAAGCTGCGCAGGGAAGTGGTTGTGACACCATCTTTAGAGGTATTTTAAAGAAGTGCAGATGTGGCACTGAGAGACATGGATTAGTGATGGACTTAGTACTTCTGGGTTAGTTGGACTCGGTACTCTTAAAGGTCTTCTTCAACCTAAATGATCCTATGACTGTGAATGTATTTACTGTGTGCATAATCAAATGGGATTTCTCCTCTGTTACTAAGTGCACACATATTTGATTCAGGGAAATGCATGTAACTATAAGATTTTTTTTTTATAGCAAATATGCTCATTAGTTGGTTTTGCTCGTAAGGTCAGTAAGAAGGAAATCAAGATCGATCCTATTGTTGGCTAGGCCTACACAAATACAAAACCAAATTTCTGTATAGATTCTTCTAGATATCAGAACCTAAGGAAGAGAGGAAGAGAAATACAGCATGTATCTCAGCTAGATGGACGGAAGAGAGAGAAAGCAGATTTTCCTTTAAGACACATGACTAGGGTTTATGTAATGGCGATTTTGTTACTGCCTTTACTACTTTTCTCCCTCAGTGTGGATCTCTGTTTGGTGCCCTAGCCTTCATTCCCACTGTGTCAGCTCTTCTACACAGGGTGTAAGCTTGCAAGAAAAGAGGAAAAAACATAAAGCTGTGTAGTCAACTTTAAAAGCTGAGTTGTCCCATGTGATTACTATCACATTTTGATGGAGAAATTATTTAAAAATGTGAGTAGCTTTGTGAAAATTCCCATTGTGTTCCCAGGCAGGTAGGCCCCATGATGCCAGTGCTGTGCACCCAGGCACTTGCCCTGGACACAGGAGGCTGGTGGGTAAGTGTACACCTGCACATGTCCCACAGGGTCTGTCACCAGCCCCACCTGCAGAAAGCCTCCCCAGGTGTGCAGAGGGATGGGACACACTCTAGCACCTGCTGATGGATGTGGAGACAACAAAGTGTGTGTGCCAGGAAACACACACCACACACTGCAGGCTTTCTGTTGTGCTTTCATGCAGTTCCCAGCTCAATCTTAGCTGACCTATGTTATAGAATATTTGTACTGTTTGTATTCCGCTTTACGCTTGCCAGTTTGTAGCATCTTAACCTTTTTTGTTGTTCTGAAATGCTAACACGACTCAGTACTACTGAGGTTATATGCAGAAATTTAAGTGTGTATTCATATTGTGGCTTTTGTTTGTAACTGGATCAAATAATTTACTTTAAGTTTAAAACTTTATTATGAAGTAAACTCCAACTCTTTGTAACTCTACGTTATACAGAAAAACCACTGTAAGAGTATATAGTCCCCTTATTTATAAATGGTTTTACTATCACCAGGAAAAAAGAAATAATTAAAAATGAAATTATTAATTAGAAATTCCAAGCCTGTCATTTATCACTATAAAAATTAGCAAAACATTGTGTCATAGATCCTTCAAAAGTTCTGCTTTAATGGAAGATTTATTAAAAATAGGTAGTGTCATCAATCATAGATGTGATAATCTAGGATTAGGAGGAGTGTTGGTTTGTATTCCCTGGCTTTTTCTTTCTTTCTTCTGTGGAAGCTGCTAGCTATGAGCCACAATCCAGACTGACCTACACATCCCTCTGAGGAGCAAGGAAGTTGGTGACCTGCTGATCTCTTCGTTTATGTAACCTGAGTAGTCCAGAAATGTACAAAGAGGACCGGCTCTGTAGCAGCCCTTTTATCTTTCCCTGGAGTAGAGTGTTGCAGGAAAGAAGGAAGGCTGTCCCTCTGCTGATCTCTAACTGCTCAAAATGAAGTGAGTTAGAGGCAGCAGCAGTGTATGCAATACATATAAGCTGTATCTCAGGAGCCCACTGACAAAAAAAAAGAAGCAGCACCAGAATTGCTCCTTATCTTGAGGAAACAATGTCTCTCTGGGCTACTGGAGAGCTCAGCCAGTTTCTTCACAGACCTGCGTCCTAGGCTGAGCTGGAAGACTCAAGATAGCCCACAAGGAATTCCCTAATACATATTGTGGCATGTCATTACAGTTAAATCTCAGCATAATTCTGCAAATAAATGAGGTGTTTTAGACATGTGAGTTGGTATGAAAAAGAGAGGTTCTAATACAGTAGCAATAAATGTCTGATTCCTTATGTGTAAGGTTTCCAAAAATGGGTTTAAGATCCAGCTTTTCATCTCCATCATATCAATGTCTAGCCATGAAAAAACCAAATCCAAAATGTCTCCTAAAATGACAACCTGCCTGGCCCTGACTGTGAAGCTTCTGTA
Organism: Nicator chloris; assembly: GCA_013400495.1. Classification (NCBI taxonomy): domain Eukaryota; kingdom Metazoa; phylum Chordata; class Aves; order Passeriformes; family Pycnonotidae; genus Nicator; species Nicator chloris. The sequence continues at coordinate 5,862 of WAAE01008331.1, forward strand.
ATCATGCTGAGCATCTCATTATAGGACTCTCAATTATGGTTGGCTTTCTGCCTGAAATTTACTTGTGAAGGTTGATTGATAGCTTCAAGGAACTGCTTTTTTCTTTTACACTGATAAATTACAGCTTATGAAAAGATTACTTTGCAAACTGGCTATGCTTATAGTAGGCCAAAGTGTCTTCTTTGCTGTTCAGGTCTGATATCTAGTGGAGTACTTATAGCCAGAGGATGAAGAAAGGGGATTGTAGTAGAAAGCAATTCCAGTGCCCACAAGGATGAAAATGGGTCTTTTCAACCATTTTTACTATTTTGGGCCCAAGCTTCATCAAAGGAAAGAGGAAAATTCACCAGATGTGTTTCAAAAGGAAAAAACAAACAAACACCAAAACAAACAAGCAAACAAAAACAACAAAAAAACCACCCTAACCCCAAAACCCATAAGTTAATTTGCAGCAATGTACACATAATTTTTTTGGCTCAGCACTCCCAAGCTGCTGTCACCCTTCTCACAGGAAGCAGCAGGTGAGTGTTGAGCACAGAAGGGTATTTATCAACTCCTTTTGGCAAACACAAAATGGTGCAGAGTACTTGCACCAGTCTTGTCTAAGTGTTTGCTGATTTCACTGGTGCCCCTCAAAGGAAAACGGCAAACATTTATTCAGATTACAGTTCTGTCCATATTTCTAACATATTTCTATTTTGCCCTCTTTCATAGAAGGACAAAACTTCTTCATTTCAAAATTGCTTCATCCTCTTATTTCGGATTATTACCTAAACATGCCTTGAAATGAACACTATCTCACTTGTAGTGGCAAACCATAATTGGCTACTGTTACCACCCCTCCTAGGAAAAAAGAAATTGTTACAGAGATGGTTGTCTAGTAAAATATTGCGTGAATGCATCTTACAGGAGATTATGGAGAAAACATAACAGGTTGATTTTTTTCCTTTGCTCATGCACAGGAATAATATTGACTTCTTGTAAAATGGATGAAAGAGTCTTGAAAATTAAGAGAGATTTAATGTTAAAGAAAAGGGATTAGATATTATTTAGTGTTAGTTCTATGTTACTATTTTATTGGTGCTAGACATTTTAAAGTTTGTGTAGCATCAAAGGAGAAGTAGGGAACTGCATTTTAAAATTTGATTTTAACAACAGCATTCCCACTGTACATACTACAATTTAAATAACATGCATGAAATTTAAAGAGAATTTAAACTTAGATTTGCAGATACTACAGCAATATTAATCTTTAAAATGAAACTGGTTTACTGTCAGTAAAATATTGAAAATAATGTTAATCTCTGAACTCTCTAAGTATTTATTAGATATAATATGATTTTGTCAATGTAAGCGGTATGATTTTTTCTCTGACAAGATATGGTTTTATTCTTTTCCTTCCACAAATAAATATCTCTTTTCAAGAGAATTAAACTGAGCTATGTTGATTGTAACTCAGCATTTTAAAGGATATACTTTAAAGTTTACAGACAGTACAAACCATGAACCGATTTAAGGAAAAAGAGTTAATTTCATGCATTTTCTCTCTACCCATCTTTTCAGTAATTTCAAAAGAAGTTTATGAGGAGGCTTTCGGTTGTATTTTAATTATGTTTTTACTCTGAAGCAGTATACTTGAATGTTAAAATGTTTTAATGGAAGACTAATGGTGCAGAAAAGATACTTCTTCCTTTGATTTTGGGAAAATTTATTCTATAAAATCTGATTGCTATTCTTTTGGAATGCCCTTGGTTTATTTATTCATTTTTTTTTAAATAGCTTTTGATAATAATCTGTAAGACATTGCTAGGAAGAAAAATTCACCTCATCAGATATTCTGTGCAGAATGCAAACCCATCCCTCTGATAAATCAGCTCTATTCACAAAGTGACAATTCTTACTTTGAGTCTCAGGTACTGCAGTTCAATAAATTAGGAGAACAGAAAAAAAAGCAGAAAAATACCTCAGAATGCAAACTGTAGGAATTAAAAAGGAAGTTGTATAGAAAGCTATATATTCTGTATGTTGTGTAAGGATGAAGAGTTTTGTTCTAAAATTTAGCTTCTTCTACTTCATTTTGTGTATATGTTTTTGCTTCTGTAAGTTCTTAGTAACTACTGTTGGTGACTTTAATGAAACTGTTTGGAAGAAGAGAAATCTCTTCTCCTGCTCAGCTCAGCCCAGCCCAGCCCGTAAGTAGACTTTGCCTGCAGCAGATGTTTCTGCTTTAAACTTAAGACAGATAAAACTACAAGCAATTGTTTTAATTACTGCTGTGGGTGCAAACATCCTTACAGAATGGCATAGAAATGTTGCCAGCTGATGTCCCCAACAAATTACTGAATTTTGTGGTAATATCACAACAGGAATTTTGAACTGCTAACAACCAAACAGGTTTATAAAGGCTTGGCGATTGATTGACTGGGTGTTTCAGGAATTCATCTGACCATTATGCAAAGAGGAGTCTCCACAAGCCCAGCCCTGAGAGCTGCCACGTGCCTTCAGTCTGTGTGGCTCACCGAGCACAGGGGTACTCCCCACTCACTTTGATTGAGCAACTTGGACTTTTAGAGGGACAGAGAACAGCATCATGGTTTGGGATAACCTGTGGTTTTGCCCCTGCCCCTGCTGTTGTCCAGTCAGGGTCAAAATAATCCCTGAACATTTTTTAATAGGAGTAAATCTATTTGATCCTTATTGGTTTTGAGATCTCTAAGGGCACAGATGAATTTTCATTATTTTTTTCACATAAGGAGCAGAGATTACCTCTAATTATTTGTGTGGTTTGGTCAGGAAGTGATTTTTCAGGAAGTCATAGAAGCTATAGAAGTACGTCTGCGTGAAGCACACACAGGGTGAAATATCGGAGAAACCCGGCAGATTGTCCTTTTTTCCCTTACGGCCAGAAAAGCAGGCGCAGCTGGGCCTTGTCTCCGGCTGAGGCCGAGGGGTGGGCCGCGCTGGCCGGGCCTGGCCGCCCCTTCCCGAGACAGGAGGAGCTGTCTGGTCCGGCGGTGATTCGGGGGCTGCGGGAGCCCACGGAGGGGGAAGCAGCCCCCGGCCCGGGCTGGTGAGCCCCCTTTCTCCCCCCGCTCCCTGGCTGCCAGCAGAGGGGGACGGGGGAAGGAAGGCTGCGGCTCGGCTGCAGCCAGGGCCGCTCTACCCAGGGCTGCGGCGGCAGAAGGGGTGGGGAACGGGCCGTGTCTCGAGCCCCGTGGTGGCCAGCAGGGTGTGGGGCCGGGCTGCGTCCTGAGTCCCGTGGTGGCCGGCAGGGTGTGGGGCCGGGCTGCGTCCCGAGTCCCGTGGTGGCCAGTGGAGGCAGGGACTGGGCCATGTCCGAGCAGGAGGAGGGGCCAGGCTGTGCCGCTGGCCTGAGAAGGGATACGGCATCTTTCTCCCCCAACACCATTGCGGCTCTGACATTTCAACACTGTGTGCAGCAGCTGAAGAGGAGAAAGAGCGAACCTGGACAAGATAGTAACCCTTCCTCCCTCCATGTACAGACATTGTTATTAGAAATAGAGAGACAGCATGAAGGAAAGAATTCAAAAGCTGTTGGATGGAGGGATGGAGGAGAGGACATTTTTAGCTGGACTTCTCTTGCAAAACCACGGAGAATGGACTATATTTTGATAGTTATTTTGGGGAAATGCTGATTCTGGTCAAAGTTGTGGTCTGAGAGAATTGTTATGGTATACTAGATAACCATTTTGAAATGGTACCCCAAACCAGCTGAGAGGCCCATAAGTAGCCAAAGCAAGGCTACCTGGGTGGGATTTCACAGTCTACGGAGTTTCTAGACAGCAGTAGATTCGTGACATGAGAAGCACGAGAGGACTGTCTTTTTCTTGTGGCAAGTGTCTCCACGGGACTCAAGAAAGCCTCGTCTCCCAGAGTCATGAAAAGATTTTTGTTTGTGGGCAAGTGAATAGTTGGTGGGGGGAAGAGAAGTGTTTTGAAGTTTCAGCTTTTTTTCTTGCTTTTTTTTCTTCATTCTTTAGTGTATGTAAATAAACTATTTTTATAACTTTTAAGTTCAGGCCTGCTTCACTTTTTATTTTCCCCTAATCACTATCTCACAGAAGAGCAAACACTGAAATCATCACATTATTTTATTAGGAAGGACAGAAGAACTATGCTTTCTGTTTAACAGAGAGTGCATAGATTTATTTCTGTGGGATGCCTTTAAAAATTGTGATTTTTCTGGAATAGGTCTATATTTTAGTTTTCAGGAAGTGAGAGGAAACATGATCCAATGGCCAGAGAACCGAGCAAACAAAAATACTGTATTAAATGATTAGCTTAATTTTTGGTCACTTATTTTTAAAATTCTTAGTATTGAGTTACCACTAATAAGTATATTCTGAAAATGTCCCCTATTATTTTCCTTTTCTCATTTGGTCTTCAATAGTTAACAAATTCTTTTGGTTATCAGAAAATTCCTGGACATCAATGAACACAGATAGGAGCAGGAGGATTCTTCTTACGAAACCTATCAGCATCTGAATGATATACAAAATGCAGAAAGCATGTATTAAATAAAGCTGGTGTATTTCTTAGAGGAAAGGAACGATAGCAAAGCTCTCAACACATGGTAAACACAATAAAAGCCAATCACATAATTATCACAATAGGTAAGGTTTTGCATAGCGAAGGGTCCATGATTTGGTTTAAGATTTTATTCCAGGCTTTGATGTCCTGTCTCTAACCAGGTGTGTTTCTTTACCCCAGTCTTCTCCCACTGCCTTGTGATACAGTGAAAATCTTCATTAAGTTGTACTGCAGATGCAAAAAACCCTTTAAAAGGTCTTGAAAGAGCAGTTCTTCAGTTCTTCTTAACAGCCATAATGTTCCCCACAAAGAAAAAGATGCATAGGTTAGAGAAAGAGACAAACCTGAAAGTATGACCTACAGTCTGTTTTCATTCTGTATTTCTTCATGATTGTACAATAACAAAAACAACAACAGTGTTATTTATCTTTCATAAAAGAGTACTATATAGTAATCCTGTGCTAATTATTAATAATTAATCTTTTATTATTATATAAAAAGTGGATTTTCCTGTCTTTAGTTTATCAGGGGATTCTTTAGTAAAGAGGATCTGACTGAGAACGGCACTAATTAGGCACAGCTGTAATCTAATGTTTATGGAGCCACGGAATTGGATGCATTTAAATGCAACTAAAAATTAATGTGACTTTAGGTAAGTTTAGGGTTGTGATAATTCATACCCTTGGATTTAGATATATACTCAATATTTTCCAGAGTTAAGATGTACAGGTCAAAAAATTTGTTATCATTATTTTTTTGTGCACTAACACTTTTTACTGGTTTATTCTGTTTATAGAACTTGCTTGATATTTCCTTCACATCTGTGAATAATCCAAGGAGCAGCACACAAACAAAGCACTGTCCTGGCAATGTTCTCTCTTGCTCATGGGAGAGCTGCAGGAGGAATTAGCTGTAGACTTTTGTATCTGACTCACACAGGGCAAATATTTCTTATCAGAGTAACCCAAGGGCTGAACAGGTGATTGTCGCAGTGCCTGTCGCTGGACTCCGTCCAGCTGTCCACCCCGGCTAGCTCTGGTGGCACAGCAGCAGCAATGGAGCACCCCCAGCGCTCCCAGCTGTTCTCGCTCAGGAGTGCCAGGCGGCGCTTTGGGTCCTTTGCCCTTTTCCAGGGCCCCCAAGCAGCTGACAGGCTGCAGACGATGGCAGGAGACAGAGGCAGTCTAGTGTTAGGGCAGAAATCCAAGTTTATTGGATGCTCCGAGGAGCTCCTCAACTCAGGGGATACAGCTAACAAAAGACCTCTCTACAAGGGAGAACAGTGATTTATAAACAGGGAGAGGAACCCAGGGAAGGACCCACCCACCCACCCATGGGGAATGGGGGGTGAGGGATCCAGGGATGATAGGCATCCTAAGGCTCCAGTGGGAAGAGATAAGGGAGGGGACTCCCAGCCCTCAGCCAACCACTCGACGCCCTCCCTGGAACCTTCTAGGAGAAGGGGAGAGGCAGCCAAGTGACAGACAGGGGATCAGGGGAGGGGGGAACAGGATGGACAGGGAACACACTAGAAACAGGGGAGGAGAACTGGGGATTGAGAACTGGGGACAAACTATTCAAGGGAAAAACAGAATAAAGCAAATTACACAGAATAAAGCAAATTACACACTGCAACAGGTGATGAGATACTTAGAACTCTACCTTTTGCTGATTCCTTTTAATAGTGTAAATTTGAATATTTATGCATGGCAACATGTAGAACATGACAATAATCTCTTAGAGCTTTGACGGTAAAATGTAATTACATCACTTATATACCCAGTTCCAAGCAGTTAAAAGGATCTGTAGTATTATGAAGGACAGAACAGACTATGTCAGGTGAGGCAATACTTATGTTTAAGCAATTGAAAGGGATTCTGAATTTTCTCAACTACCAAATCAGTTTCATAAAACACCTAATATCTTGGATTCTGTTCTCAAGTTCAGCAAGTTATCAGGGATGTAAGTAGTGTGTAAAAAAATTTATTAGTATACCTATGGTAAATTACATATAAGAAAAATTCTTTTACTGTTTCACCAGTGCTGAGATTATGGATATTCTTTAAGAGAGTTTTTTAGGTTTGCCTGCATATTACTCAGTATTACTGTTAGGTAATTCTGTTCCTTCCTTCACTCCTGTCTTTCCATCTATGAAGAACTGAGAAGAAAATTTCAGTTATTCCTTCAAAACATCTGAATAACACATATTTCCCCAGATAACTAAAAGTTACACAGAAATAGAAACAATGCCAAAAATGTGAGAAAGAGAGAGAGCAAATGACGAAGGTATGACCCAAAGAAAGAACATAAGAACCTTCATACAAATTTTGAATCTTAATTTTTTCAGTTGTTTTAGGATTTATTCCCTGCAAATATTTTCGACATAGGCACACCATACTTTAAATATTGAAAACAATTTTTTTGTTTTGACTTCATTCCAAGGAACTTGCAATGGTCTCTCCGTGGATTTAAACAGTACTGCTGAGCACAGATCTGGTTTTTTCCTTGTGATTTTCTAATAACTCTAAAAGTTTTAAAATAAGTAGTAAAATTTAAAAAATCTAAAATTTATGGAAGAAGCATTCAGTGAGTGAACACACTATGGAATAACAGTCCATGATATAGGAATGATAATATAATGCAGAATGGTATGGAAAGTATGGAATGATAGTTCACTGGCACTTATTTACAGCCTGTCTTATCGTATGTCTGAAAGTCACCAGTGCCCCTCAGGACCAGAAAATTCTGTAGTCTTAAAGATCTTGTTGATTTTTAGAAGGTGGTACTAAATTGCCATCTCTTTTTCCATACTGGAGACTTCACAGCTATGTAGACAAAACCTTAAAGGGGCACAGAAGAGCCTAAAACTAAGGGTGGCATTTATCCCTGCTTCTGAAACCACACAGCATTTTATTTTCATTTCTTTCATTTTCTATCCTTTTGGGCAGCCCCTTTCTAACTTAGGTAACTGTAATCCTTGGCTTTCTGTCTTGCTTTTATACCTTGGCATGTTTATACAATAAGTCCTTGAAGAAAGTCACTAATGGATATAACAATAAATTTTTTACTCCCTACCAATACTATAGGTGTAAAGATAGGGGTTGAAAGTCTATAGTAGATATCTTAGATCTGCCAAAAAGTAAATACTGCAGGTACTGCAAAATAGGTCCTTTGATCAACAGAGAAAATTTCAGTTCAAAGAATAAGGGCTTCATATCTAGGTTAAGTGCATGTGAATGGCTAGCTACTGGTGTTACAATCAATAAATCTCTTTTTTTTTCCCCTGTAAAATGCAACCACTTTGCTTTGATGATTTCACTTTCCAGATGAGGAAAAATTTGCATTTTTTTTTTTTAAGTCAAGTAACAGACTTCTCCTCCATTCTCTATTTTTATTGCCCAGAAAAGCACCTGCATTATTCTGCATACAGTTATCAGTATAATCAGATTTATTCTAAACACTGGGCTATCTCTGATAACAAAAAGTATTACTGAATTATTTCTAGGATATTAAATTTACTTCTTTGACCAGTCAGTCATAGCAGGACTCAGAATTCTGTGGTTTTGTTCATTTGCTTTGTTGGGGTTTTTTTAAGGACAAAAATCTAGAAATCTAGTAATGTACCAACAAGTTAGTAATACCAGTGGAAACTTGGGGGTTTTTTTCTACCTATTGCAATAAGCTAATTACTGTACTTGTTTTTATTTAATTTTGCTTCCATAAAATCATGTAATTATAGAATCATAGAATGGTTTGGGTTGGAAAAGAGCTTAAAGATCCTTAATGCCAATCTCCCTGTCCTGAGCAAGCATACTTTCTACTAGTTCAAGTGCTCGGAGTCCCATCCAGCCTGGTCTTTATCATGTCCAGGGATGGGAAGTCTAAATCTTCTCTGGTCAAGCTGTTAGAGTGTCTCACAGTCCTTACAGTAAAGAATTTCTTCCTAATATATAATCTAACCCTACTGTTCTTCAGCTTAATTCCCCCTTGCCCTATCACTACCTGACCTTGCAAAAAGCCCCTCTTCAGTCTTCTTGTAAGGCCCCTTCAGGTACTGGAAGTTGGTGTAAATTCTCCCCAGAGTCCTTCTTCTCCAGGCTGAACAACCTCAACTCTCAACCTGGCTGCATAGAATAAGTGCTCTAGCTCTGATCAACTTTGTGGCTCTTCTGTGGACTTTTTCAAACAGGAAAACATTTTTCTTCTACTGGGGACTTCAGGCCTAGACTCATTATTCCAGTAAAGTAGGGCAATAACTATGCTTCACTCTGCACAAATCTTTGATTAAAACTCTAGTTCAGGAGTCCTTAAACTTTTAAAACAGGGAGCCAGCTCACCATCCCTCAGACACTGTCGGGGGCCGGAATATAGTTTGGAAAAAAGTGAACTAATTCCTATGCACACTGCACATATTTTATTTGTAGTAGTGCACAAAAAACAGGGAAAGGAATGGAATATTTGAAATGAAGAACAATTGTAATCAACAAAAACAAACAATATTTCAACGTCAACGATGGGCCTGCTTTTGACTAATGAGATGGTCAATGTTAGGTGCCATATTTGTCACTGCTAGTCACAGCAAGTGATGCAAGTGTTCATCAGTTAGTCTGGATCTGATTGGAGATTTCAGATGGTTCATTCGGGAAAAAGTCTGCTCACAGACATAGGGGCTGCCAAAGATGGTTGCAATTTTGAGTGCATGGTTCCTGAGATTATGATACGTCTCTGAGGGGAGAGATGCATAGAAATTAGTGAGGCTGCTTGATTTGAATGCATCTTTCAGCGAGTCACAAGTCTGTAGTTCGGCCAATTCCATTTGGTAAATGGGATCAGCAGTTTCAATGTCAACAGAAAATGGGTTCTGGAAAAGCTGTATGTCCTGTTCGTGGAGANGAATATCTTCATAGGCATTTCACATTTAGCTCAGACAGAAATTCCTGAAACTGTCTGTGGTTTCGTGAATTAGCTCTAATGAAGTTAACACAAGAAACCACAATTTTCATGACAGAGTCCAGCTTCAGTGATATACAACACAGTGCTTTTTGGTGAATGAGCTGCTTTTGCTTCACAAAAGTATTTTGCTGAGTTGTCAATCCATGTTTCAGTCTTAATATTTTATCTTTTCTCACTTGTCCGATCAAAGAATCATATTTATGTTGAGTTTCGTAGTGTTGATGGAAATTGTATTCCTTGAACACAGACACTGAATTCTGGCATATCGGACAAACAGCTCTTTCTTTGTACTCCATGAAAAAATAATCAGAAGTCCATTTTCTTGGAATACCCTGCACTCGGAGTCAATTTTTCTTTTTTTTGACATGATGGTGTGCGCTCTTCCCACTGGTGCTGGTTGCTGTCCTGCTGAGGCCGAGGCACTGGTTCCAGCCCAGTCCCGGCAGGTGCTTGGGGGCTGCGGAGGCCGATGCACGGATTAAGTGGCCGGACGTCATCTGCGGCTGCTTGGCTTCCCCCCACCAACCCCCGGCAGCGGGGGGCGGGCCGGATTGAAGACCCTGGGGGGGCCATATCCGGCCCGCGGGCCGTAGTTTGAGGACCCTTACTCTAGTTCAATATTGATGTAGCAGCTGGAAATTGACTTTTTCTGCACGGTCATCATCACATTATTTAAAACAGTATACTGAGTCCCATGGTCAATCCCCTCCTGTGTCAGTTTGATACATTTTCATAGTATTTCCATACTAGGGACTGTTTCAGGTAATAGCATTCTGGATGGTCTGAGTTATGCAGAACCTTGGTTTTCAGCTCTCTTTCTAGGGAAAGCACGCCAGACACCACCATCAGAATCCAGTTCCAAAATCAAAAGTCACTTACACAGAAAGTGAAACTGCCTAGAAGACAGTTAAATTGTTTAAAACATATATGAACATAGTTTCTTTCTTAATTACAAACAGGGAATTCTGTGGGTCATACTTCGGGAAAGGAACCATAAGCAGCAACCTACAAAACTCCCAAAATGCTTGCAGACCAAAAAAAAATCAAAAATCCAAACAAAATATATTTAATTTTAAGAGTATTATGAAAGCTAGAGGATTTAATTGATATCACTTGACCAAATACAGCTACTAGTAATGTGCAACATTAATTTCTGTAAATCTCTCTACACTCTTTTAAAACACTTTTTTTTTTCTTCTTCCCTGATTTTTACATTCTACACTCTTTTGTATATATTTAAGAAACTGTTTAAAGTCTTGCTGCTAAAGATTACATTGTCCCAAAGTGCCTCCCATTGTTTAGTTTTTAATTTCAAGCTTTTAATTTTAAGTTTCAGAATTTGTTTTTATACGCAACTTGCTACCTTTACTATAGCCAAGCCATTACTAGGCTTCCATCCTCTGTCTTCCTTTAGAATGATTTTATTTACATTTTAGCTTCTACACCACATTTTTTGGCATCTGGCTCACATATCACACAAAAGCTCTCTTTTAACCAAGCTTCTGAGATTAAACTGATGTTAGAACAAGGGATATTAAGCTATTTTAATTTCAAAACCCTGCTCAGGGGTAAGCATAGATTTTGAAATCCTGTTCCTCTGTGAGAAGCACCTTTGGAATCTCATCTCTCAGCACTAGTTATGGAGAAGATCCTGGTGTTCTGTATTGGTGGTATATAAATAAATATAAATAAATAAAAAATATAAAAATAAATGTATAAAAATAAAATTTCATAAATATGAAGCGTCATATATAGAAAATGTATATATTATAGATAATATAGAGTAATCCTCTTCCCCTTCCTTTTCCCCTTTACCCTTCCTTTTCCCCTTTCCTTTCTTCTTCCCCTTTCCTTTTTGTTCATTACCATGTCATATCACAATTTCTCCTGTGAGAGGAGAAATGTATACTGAGCATGATGTCACATGGTCTGGAATATCCCTTTGGTCACTTGGGGTCACCTGTCCCAGCTGTGTCTCCTCCCAGCCTCTCATGCACCACCAAATTCCTCATGAGCATGGAAGTACAAAGAGCAGAAAAGGCCTTGGCTCTGTGTAAGCCCAGCTTGGCAGTAACAAAAACACCTGTGTATTATTAACACTCTTTTCATCACAATTCCAGAACACAGCCCCATACCAGACGCTGTGAAGAGAGCTAGCTCACCCTAGGCAAAAACAACACAGTGTGTCTTCTGCCTATGCATTAGGACTTTTACTTTTGAACAGACACAATACCTTCTTGCTGTTAAAATATTGCCCAATTGAACTATGAGAGCATGACATCCATGATCCCTTAAAACCAGTGGAGAAGTTGAGCACATCCTGCCACCCTTGAGAGACGGGCAGAGGCTTCTCCCCCCAGGCAAGGGACAGCCCTCATTCTGCTTTCACCCCTAGTGAAGCACCCTGTGAAATGAATTAGGAAAATGTTTAACCAATTAAGACACTTGTTAAAAAGGACAGGAGAGAATTAGGGAAATGGATAGATCTGACTTTTTTTTTCCTAAGTTTCTTTTGACTTAATGGGAACTAAGCAAAAGCAGGCACTGCAGAGATATGTTTGTGCAACTGCAAAGACTTTGTCTAATTGTAAAGAGTGTGTAATTTTTGCCAGGCAGATGAGAAAAAAAATAGAATACCTATAAAACAAAAATAATTTCTAGCTAGACATTTGATGTACTAAAGATTCTGCAACAGCTCACACGTTGCTCTCAGAGTTAATATATATCTAAAGATCCTTGTGTGTAATGGGGCAGTATTATCTCATCTTAATAAGTGAATACAATGTTAAGCCAAGTCAGTCCCACTGCCTTATCAGCTCTCCTGTTTTGCCTGCTACCAACCCAAAATTCTAAAACACCCTGAGTGTTGCAGCTGTTGTTCAATCTGTTTCCTATGTCGCTGAGCAATTAGAATCCACCAAGTGGAACCTAAGGCTTTGTGTGTTTTTGTGGCTGGTATCCTAAAGTTTTGCTTTGCCAGACCATGACTTATACTACCTTAGGTCAGTGTGTATGAGGTTATTTAGGATGCAGGGAGAGCTGCAGTTTGCAGTAGCCATAAAATCAACAGCATTTATTTAGACAAGACAGATTGTTTCTATTCAGAAGAACTGAAATGATGCTGGTACCTGGTTTTAAGTAGTAATTCTGTGACCAAAGTGACATTTCTGCTTTTGAAAACTGCAGTATCATTTTGAATGTGCAAAGGTGTTACAAAAGGGAAAGGCTGGATGGTAATTGCAAAGATTAAAAAGGTCAAGACCAAGTTCTTAAAATTAGAGGAAATTTCCTTTGGGGACTGCAAGCTGCATAGTGGCTAATTTGTGGATTGTCACATTTGAAGCAGAGTCTAGCTGTTGTGTAATCAAAAGTACACAGCAGATCTTCCTTGTACGGCAAGATTATTGCTTGTGGGATAGGTAATCTTGTGCCATACATGCCTGTGAAATAGGAATTTGAAAGCGTAACTTATCAGCGTACAAGCATATACCTCATATAAGCATAAGGTACCACACATTGCACTACAGATGACTTTCTAGATGCTGGGAAGGGTATTTGCTGGTCATATCAATGCATTCAGAGATCCTATATCCCAAATTTCAGACATTTGAATATCACATCAGATCTAACTTAAGATCAGCCACTTCCACAGATTTATAGCAGATATAGCATTGTTTCATTGTAACTTTACAGAATTAGAAAATAACAATATTTTTCTGAAGTAGATAGAAGGTCTATCTTCAGCTGCATTGACACAAGAAGTTTAAGCATGGGATTAAGGGGTCTAACACTGCAATGCTCTATGAGAATACATATAGCAGAAAGGCAATAAAATGCCCTTCTGTAGCAAACACAGTATTTCAAATGTATTTTGAAAGATACACTACACTGAATAAATTTCACAATTTATTAAGATTAGCATATCAAATTTCTTTTGTTGGGGCTGGGGTACAAGTAAGGACATGTATATGCTTGCTTTTAGAGAAAGACTGTGTAATGTCATTGATTTAACACAATAACTCCAAATGCACAAGGTAAAAGAAATGGGAAACAGCCTGCCATCACAAAAGTATACATCTTTGTAAGCAGATACATACTGAATTTCCCTGAGGTTTTTTTGGAAAATGCCACTAATGTCCTGTATGAATACACATTCTGATTAAGAATTTACATGGCAAAAGGTTTTCACAAGAGTATAACCTGGCTGAAACAAGTTTCCCCGTTCAGCTAAATTCACAATTAGTTTCTGATATTACAAGCTGTTTCTTAAATTATTCCCAGTAGGAAATGCCTTTTAAAGTAACTAGAGGGTGTCTGTTGCTGACTCTAAAATTGCACCTTATCATGCCTGAGCAAGGGATAAAATACCATCACAAGAAAGCAGAAGTATGCTATAGAGAAATTGGGGTGCCAAACAGTGAAATTACAGAATACAGCAGAAGAACTTGTCATCACTTGCCATGATCACATGGCATTATTTCTTGCAATATATACCTTCAATTAGCTTTCTGTGTCTGATGAGTCTTTCATTCACTTTTATCTACATCCTTGTTCTTTCTTTCTGTTAAAAGGTGAAATGTCATATTGAAAATCAGTCTTCTGTAGTGAGTCCAAAGCAATTGGTTTCCTTTATGTCAACCTTTTAACCCAAGGAAAAAAGGTATAGGGCACAGAGGAATTATCAAGGCAATTGAACCTGCATGTTTCACATTGAGAATTAACATTGTTAGGTAAAGCTGTGAAGATAAAATCTCTAGCCCTGAGAAATTTTTATTGTGAAATGGTTTTCTTATCAGTGAGGTTAATGAAGATGTCAGCAAATGGGATGAGATTTTGCCAAATGGAATTGCTTTCACCTCCAACCAAACTTGGAAAAGGTGTTAATCAGTACATTAATCTTATCAGCAGCCAAGAAGATGGCTTTGAAACTGGCCATTTATATTTTTCATTAAGAAAAGCTGAAAAGATAATTTTTCTCAAAA
>WAAE01008332.1:0-45046 GCA_013400495.1 Nicator chloris
ATATAACAAGGTCACCTTAGCTTACACATCAGTTAAGAAGAAAAAGCAAAAAAGGCTTGGCACCTGTGTTCATTCAAGGAACCACATTTCATTATCCTTACAGTTCGGTGATCCCTGAGGGGAAAGAGCCCCAGGGACAGCAACAGGCTCCCAATCAGACCATAAAGGAGCAATGCAGCAGAATATCCACACAACCAAAGATGCTTGCAGAACATGGGACCTTTGACAAATAGCCTAAGAAAATTAAAGTTTTCATAAATCAGGGTCGTCCCCATAAATCATCTGGACCTATCTGTTTTTCCATCTCCCCATTCCTGCATTGCCACTATGCAAAGATCCAATCTTAGTGCTGAAAGAAAGTTTCTGTGAAAACAATGCGTTTTCAAGACAGTACCACAGAAACAGTTTGTAGGGGCCTCTCTGCAGCTGGTAGGTGTCTAACAGCAGGAAACACTGGGTACGTTAACCCAAAGTGGAATACAAATCTACCAACCAAGCAGAAAAGAAGAGGGCGAGCAGAAATGAAAGACTCTTGGTTTCTGCTGATGCTGACTGAAGATGTAATGAAACTGTTCTTTATTTCCATCTTGGATACTGAAGCTCTGATCACTGACTATAGCTTTCTACCTGTCCATCTGTCTCTCTCTCCCCTCATCTCCATTTCCCTCCTTTCTCCTCTTTCCAATCAGTCTACAGGTATGTCTCATCAGTAAACCTGGGGTCTACATAAGATCACACCCCTCTGCCACTCCTGGAGGGGTTTGCAGTGGTTTGTTCGCTGCTTACTTATTTCTCATGTACCATTTTCACCAGCCACAAGCAGTAGGTTTCTATTTCTCTGCTCATGAGCTTCTCACTACAGGGTTAATCCAACATTTAGAAAGGGCTCAGAGCAAAATCAGTACAATCTTGTAACAGCTACTGAAGACCTGAACACTACAACTCAAACCAGTTTATTTATTTGGATTAATCTAATCTAATAGTGAATCAGTAGAAGTGAAGTGGCACACTTTTTAGCAGTAGTAAATTTGTCTTATTTTACAGTACATAGCAGTACAATAAGAGGACCCTTGTTAGTTGGTTCCCCACAAAAGAATTGGTTTTTCAGACAGCTAGAGCCATTCAGTTGTTCCAAAAATTTACCAAACAACTGCAAAGAAACTCACTGAGCTCTGTCAGCATATAGATTACATAACTATTTGTTCCATATTTACTCAGAATTTGTAAAGGCACCTATTTAAGCCCTCACATGCCATGGAACATAATTTGCAAAAAAAATAATGAAACTCGGTCTGCTGATATAAACGAATTGCTGGCTAAACTCCACCATCTAAGAGGAAATACCCTGTTTTCCACATTAACCATCCTAGCATGCCACACTCAAAATTTTCTGTCTTAGTAGATGCCTGGAGGGGAAAACAACAGCTTTCTGGCTGTGGCAGAAAAAACTGCAGGAGATGGTTGGAAGACATTTATGTTTTGGGACCAGAACATCACCAACCAGACCTATGCCAACAGCTCTTCCCACTCCAATCCACTCGGGCCAGCCCTTTGGAGTCACACCCTATAATTGCTAGCACAGAGCAGCAGAGAGACAAGATCATAGGGAAGATCTGGGATGTAGGGATGAGAAATGAGAGAACATTTCTCAGCCGTCCTGTGTGAAATGGTTACAGAAAAGATACATTTCAGGCAATTTGCAAAGACATAAGTCTAGGAAGTCAGTAACAGCAGCACAAACTCTCAATAAACATGTTTCTTGCAAGTTTTTTCTGGGTCAGGGTGAATTGCTGCCAAACACCAAGCACAGAGTATTACTAAGACACTGTTGATGGATAACATGTTAATATCAGCATGAAATTCTCTAGACTCCACCTTAATATCACTTTACAGTTAACCAACGAGAAAAGCACATTGTAAGGCCACAGAATTAATACAAAATTCAGTTAGCCTAAGGCTAACTCCAGTATCTCAACAGTAAAGGGTTATTTGAAATCTCAGTATATCCATTTTATTCAGACATAAATCCATACAGAGTGCACTTAACAAACACAGATATACTGACACTTTGAATTATCCTCCCAACAGAAGAACTGCCCTGGCAATATGAAGACACATTTCCTGAGAACATACTCAGCAGGCCACGTTTGCAGCCAGCTCAGTAAGCAAAACCAGAATTAGAAGCAAATTAGTAACATCCAAACGGCATCTCAGAATCAGGCAGTCTTAAATCTGAACAGTCCTAATTACAATAAAGGGATAATGGTTGCCTCTTCAAGATCTGTAATAACATAGCAATGAAAACTTCAGGAAAGCCTTGCTTCCCTGCAGCAAGACTGAATTGCTTTCTTCATTCCTGCTTGAAAGTAGCAATTGGCTTTTTGTTTCTTCTTTTTCTTTTCTTAGAACAAAGGTGATGGAAAAAGAAATAATCCATAGATACTTACCACTTAACACCTATTTGACTGGCAATAATTACCATGCATAAAGGAGTTTAAATATATCTTAATACTAGTATAGCAGGAAGCATTACAACAAGACAAGCAGAAACTCAATTCTCTAACCCAAGCAAACAGCATGGGACTTCTCATTACTACATGTGGAAATTTTGCTCTGGTCTTGCTTGGAGGGTGTTAGGACTAGGAGCTAAAAGATGCTTTAGAATAAATTAGCACAATTACAAATCTGACAAGAAGATTAATATTCTAACTATGTTCACAATAATTAACTCACCACAACAGTTCCAGAGTCATTATCCAGCTAGGGTGGAATGGGAAAGTTTACAGCACCCCTGTAGATTTATAAGCCAATTAAGAGTGACCCTCCTCTATATTTCATTAGAAAAGGCTCTGGTTCAGCAAAAGCTCACATGTGCAACTGAGAAGTTTCCTGATGAAAGGGAATGCAAGGGATCTTTATCACCTCTGTTAAACGCTTTTCCTGCTCCCCTGGAAATTACATATTCCTAATGTATCCTCAGCCACTGCCAACTCTCCAGCCCTCGCACAGCATCCTTGCACCTGCGAGAAATACAACACCCCTGGGGCACTGCTCCAGGAGGGGAGCTCTGCTTTATTCCCTGCTTTACCAAGGTGTCATGGTCCAACACCAGAGAAGCACTTCAGATATTGTGATGCAGCTTTGGGGTTAGGGCTCAGCACCCCTCTCCCACCCAGAGCCATCTTCTGCCTTCCGTGAGCAGTGGACAGCAGATTTATCAGAACGTTCACCAACCAAGGCAGCTGATAACAGCTGACCATTACTAACCAGCACACTCCTGCTCACTGTGCACTGCGTGTGCATGGGACTGCACAGTGTGGACTATCTCCTTGCTATCTGTGCCATTTTCCCTCTTCATTGCCTTTCTGCACAAATTCATTGCTCTAATATAAAAGCCTTCTCTGCCACTGCCAGAGCAGTCTCCCTTTATCTTCAATTCCACAACTTGCCCTTCTCCTTTCAAAACTTTGCATAAAGAACATCTCTTTTCTCCTTTTGTTGCATACATCTACGCCTGTTTCATCCCTTCCTTCGTGCCTTCCTGCATAATTGTGTTTTTCAGCTCTGTAAAGTATTTTTCAATACAGATAGCATAAAAATTGCTATCTAAAATGAAATAGCATTGTATCACAACCCACACTTTTTTCCCAGTAAAATACACAATTTGGACTGACTCAAGCTGTGATGTGTATGCAGGTAAAGCAAATTTTGAATTATTCAACACTTAAAAACACTGAAAAATCATTTACTTGTTACAAGCAATAAGATTTATGTTTTATGTCTCCCAATCAATAGCTAGTGTGTCCACACATAGCTGATTTATCCATATTGAAAATATAATTATGTCTAGTTTGCTCTGAACCACAGAGTCCTTTTGTAACAAGATTATTTAAATACAAATGGGGTTGGAAAATTGGTTTTAAATGGCTAATCTGTCTTGTCTTCAGCTCCAGCTGCAGAATTTACTAACATCATAAACACAGGCTGAGTGAAAACTTAAAAGGTTTTCTGATTCTCCCCGCGATCTGTCTATGCAGTCCTCATTAACAGGGAAGCTGATGGGAGCTGTATGCAAGCTGGGAGAGAAGGATAATAAGCCTTGTAATCTCTATAAAGAGAAAGGGATTTTTACTGGTGATATGTCATATATGCTGCTGTGCAAACGTCTGTCTTATTGGCAGCCCAATAAAGAATTTATGCACCCAGGCCTCCGATGCACTGCAGAACATCTCTGCCATATGGGTGGACCAAACTTATACCCACAGGGCTGGAAACAACTCCTCAGAGCATCAGAGCACTTGCAACAGGGACCATCAGACATTCATGGCATCATTAGGAAAAGTTTCAGCTGGACAGATTTACTTGGGGATTATTGAAGGCCCTGCTGCCTTCCTGCTGTTCCCACCAAATGGGGTCAACGTCCCCGTGACGCGCAGTGGGGAAAGGCTGAGCCAGTGTGTGCTCCTCCAAGAGACCACTGCAGTATCACCAGCTGGGAATACACCATGACTTTGAGTCATGCACATGGGGAAAGGCTGAGCCAGTGCGTGCTCCTCCAAGAGACCACTGCAGTATCACCAGCTGGGAATACACCATGACTTGGAGAAAGGCTGAGCCAGTGCATGCTCCTCCAAGAGACCACTGCAGTATCACCAGCTGGGAATACACCATGACTTTGAGAAAGGCTGAGCCAGTGCATGCTCCTCCAAGAGACCACTGCAGTATCACCAGCTGGGAATACACCATGACTTTGAGTCATGCACATGGGCTGGGAGAAAATGCAGATCAAATCTGAAGTGAGTAGAAATTAAGGATTGGTAACTTGCCATCTCACCCTGATAGAGGAAACTACTGCCTTAAATCCTTCTTTGACAGACCATCCCACCCACCCGGAAAATAAAAGGGGTAATGCTGGGTTTAACCATTAATTTTCTTCATACCAGTGTAATTGGTATGGGGGTCTGGTTTGGGTTTGTGCTGGAAAAAGTCTTGATAATTGAAGGATGTTTTCATTCCTGCTGAGCAAAAAACATCACTGAACCAAAGCCAGCACAGATACAGAATCCCAAGTCTGGAACTACCACACTTGTGACAGATTGGTACAGTGTACACTGCCACAGATTGTGACAGTGGAGGCTACCCTGGGGGGCTGCTTTTCTAGCCCTGTGAAATGGTCTACTACCTTAAATCAAGGGCAAGGCTTCTCTCCTAGGGGTGTGTAATGCAGTATTTCCCTTACAGCTATTCAAGAGCCAGATGTTTAGGACAAACACCGTGTTGTGCTTGTCCTCATTTCATCCAAGGGTCTGAAAAAACCTTTAACATTCAGCTGGACAGCACACTTCTCATTTCTTCTTAGTTAGAAAAAACCCTAAGGAAAGGATAACTGCCAATAAAAGAGGAATACTGCATAATTGGAAATTATAATTCTATACATGCTTCTGAAAGCCTCTTTGGCTTTCCTCTTTGTGCTCTGAATGGCTCTCTAGATCTTATTTAATTCAGTGAAGCAAATCCAAAAGTGCCAGGGTAAAAAAAAAGAACAACAACTTTTTCTTTAGTTAGAATAAAAATTGTACAGAAGGAATTCTTGATCTTCATTAATTCTAGAGGTAGACATACAAGCTCCTAAGTGTTAATGAGCTTGCCAGTTTAGGTGGACTAAAGTGTCTAATGAAATGTCAAATGAGCCCACTTTGGATTTACATTATCAGATATTTCCACCAGGAAAGTCTGGTGAGGCATCCTAACAAATCCTTCAAGCACTCTGGGAACATGGAGCAAATGGTTCTTCTGGACTGGAATTACATTACTGGCTTACTTGGTCAGTGTGACTCCTAGAAACTAAGGTGAGGGGAAAATTATCCAAATCCTTTGTTTCCTTTTCCAAACCCAAAGTCTCTTTCATTTTTCCTCAGTTATATAGAAAATTATTCTCTGTAGTCTACAGTGGTTTCCATTAGAAACATGTACAAAAATTTTCTCTCCAGAAAATAAGGATCCAGGTCTGCTGAGGCTTTGGAACTTGACAGGATCTGCCTTGAATCAACTTCATGCCTGAGCACTCCAGTAAAACAAGAGTCCAAGCTACTCATAAATCCTAATTCACTGTTAAATGAATTGTTCTTATTCATGTGCAATATTAGGTGCCAGATAAGAAACTCCTAAATTGCATCCTTAGGGAATTAAGATTTGCTGTGGTAAATTCTATGTGTTGTCTTTTCAAGTTTCCCTTTAAGAAGAAAAATTTACAAAAGAAAATAAAAGTTCAAGCGTTTCCAGAAAGAAAAGGTGTGAAAAGTTTGACATGTAATAAAAAATTAATTGGTCCTAACATAAAATTTTAACAAGCCACATAATATGTTCAGGCAAAAAACCACTTAACTGACACCAATTCTGTAAAAATCTTTTAGTATGGATTTCATATTCCCAGGGGTGGAACTCCAGAGACAGATTAAATGATCACTACATTCAGCTCAAAATGAAATTCCACTGCTTTTAAATACATACATATATATATATATTTAAGTATCAGAGCAAAGACAGCCTACCGTGACAGTTTAAGTGACAGGTGAAGCACTTGACAACTTTATGACCATCTTAGGACCAAAGTTGCTTATCTAAGGGAAGAAGGTTTTCCTTAGCTTTCCCTGAATCCATGATAAAGCAAAGTGATGATACAATGGATTTTAGACACACAGAAGTTCACCTCCCAGTACATGTATCTCCAGTGCCACCACACATCTGGGGAAAAATTAAGCAGCCCTTCTCCCCTCTTCCTGCTGTAGCCCAGCTCCCACCACTCACAGTCCTGGAAGCAAAATCTGCTTTTGTGACACGGCATTTAAACAAAGTATTAACCAAAGAAAAAACGTAAGTCTACTTGGTTACCCTTAACATGCTCCCCTTTATTTTCATGAAGAATCTTTTTCTTTTAGCACCACATATTTTCATGCTACCAGGGCTATTGATCCACAGAACGACACCACATAGCATGGGGAGAATCCCACCATTTTTTACCCATTCACTAACAATTGACATTTTCTGTACAAAAGGCAGGCTTGTAAACTTTTCCATCCACACCTGTGGTGCCACTGCTGCCCCATGCACTCCTAAAACAGCACCTGGCACAGCCACACACTGAACTTATGACACAGCAATGGTCAAGTCTGCATTAAAGTATTGGAAAAAGCCTTGATCACTTTTAGTGTGTCTCCTAAATCATCCCACAACTCATGCTGCAGCACCAGCCTTCTCCAGCTGAGGAGCAATTTACCACCCATCTTCCTCAGCATGACCTCTCTTGTTCTGGCCAGACACGTATAAGGCATAGAATTAATTTTCATCTTTCCTGGAGAAAGCACGGCGGTGATTAGCCCCATTTACCCTGGCGTGCCTGAACCAGAGTCAACCAGGCACAAAAGCACACAGGTCATTTTAAGTGCCCTGATCATCCTCATAGTCTGAAAAACAATGTAGTCCTGAGGGCCTAAGCCTGTGTTGCACAGACAGTCGGTGACACAACCCATTTAGACCAAAGCACCCCGTGGAGTCGCTCAGGTCTGCTCTCTCACCACGGCAGCACTCCTTGGATGTGGAACCGGAGCTGCTTCTCCAAATGCCCAAATGAGCCCGAAGCAGAGAGACCTGGGGCCAAAGGCACTGCCAGTTCAGACCTACCCAGACGGCGTCGTCCTGCCTGTACTGCTTCCAGTTGCGGCCGGTGTCGCTGAACATCAGCGCGTAGCTGCTCACCCAGTCCGAGCTCCCGTAGCGGCCCTGGGTGGCCACCGCCACCACCTCCACTCTGTCTCCCAGATCAACCTGCAGCCACTGCTGCTCCTTGGACTCCAGCGGGGACCAGCCACCAGCTCCTGAAAGATTGGATGAGGAGAATTTAGATGACAACGACAGCACAAAAAAATTATGCTTGATAAAGAACCATTAAATTATTTCGGGTCATCACAGACGACTCTACTTGAGCATGCAGCTGTTTTTTTCATATTTTAGTATTAGGAAATACACTACACGAGGGTGCTTCCATCAGGTTATCTTCACCAACCTAAAGCTTATGAGGAATTTCAAATTTCTAAGACATTTTAGGGAAATTTATTCTTTTTCAGCTGTACAAACATCAATGAGATTGGCAATGCTCAATCACAAAAACAAAAAAAACATATCTATTCCCTTCTTGCAATTCTGGGAATGTGGACTTGTAACTTGCAGTTTGCTTTGATATTTTCCTTTTTGCTATATTCTGAAAGAAATGCAAAATGTTAGTTATTTTTATTTGAGCCCTATTAAGTATTTGAAAGAATGGTTTAATTACAGCTTCTAAATGCATTTCAGATAATTTGTTGTAAAGCTAGAAACCATTTGATTAAACAACTAAAAGGACTGCTTTCACACTGGAAAGTAGGCTGTCTCTGACATGAGCTTGTAATTCATGTTTGTCCTTTAAAAGTAAAGATTTGCACTATCCCTTGAATTCCTTTAGAGGTTAAACAGACCTGTTTCACCAAGCCAGTGAAACAGAACTGCAACCACTGCTTGCATTTTACCACTTTGCTCACTACAGTAAATGGGAGATTATGGTTAAAAAGCAAATAATTCCAGACTATTTTATTTTATTTATTTATTTATTTATTTATTTCAGACATTCCAGAGTATTTTACGGTCTCCTGCTTTCTTTTACACCCTAAAATTACAGGCTATGTTTATTTTGCTTTAACTCGTTTCTCCTTGCACACATTTATTCTCTGCATACACCCGGTGTTCAATTCTGCCTCACCAATTAGCAACCTATGCAGCTATGAAGAACACAAGCCATCAACCAAGAAGCCAAGACAGCAAATTTTGAGGCTGCCACTGCTTCTGCAACCCAACACTTTTTTGTTTTGTCATTATTAATGAAGTTTGGAAAAGCACTCCAGTATGACTACAGTGAGCACAATCACATTGGGAATAAAACTAAACTGATCTGTCTCAAAGTTGCTCCATGAAAAGTTCATTGAAGTGAATAAAGTTGAAAGATTAATAAATGTGGCTTCTATCAATGAACTCAATTTCAATAACTTTGCACTTTTACAAATATCTTGTTTTTCCTGGATGGCATTGTACTTTCCAACCCACAACTGAAATCCCTTTGTCTAAGAATAGGTGTTAGAACTGTCATTATTTACAATTTATAGATATAGGACTTATTTGAACTCCAGAAACAGAACCATATCTATTCCATACCTGGATGGAGTATTGTTCCTGCTACCCTGGATGACTCAGACTTCATCCTCTACAAAAACTCTCCGGGGAAAAGAGTTTGCAACCAAACCAATGCATACTGCTTCTTAGTGCCATGATCTACCCTTTTCAATCACAACAGAAGTCTTCATCATCACTGATTATTTTACCCGCCCTTAAATAGAATACTCTCTCCTACGACAGTACCATGAAACACCTAACGAGAATACTAGGAATTTCATCACTGATTTCTTCTTTGACTACTTCATAGCTCTTTTAACTCCATATCTATACATAGCTTATATAAGACTACAATACCTCCTGTTAGAAAGTCCTAACAAGGTTACCTCTCACATCACTGTTTTTTTTATTTTGATATTTTAAGTGCCATATAGAAAGTATGTTGTCTGCCTTTAAGGTACAAATTACAGAGCTGTATTCAAAGACAACAAACTACAGATTTCTCCTACACACAATCGTGACTATTGCACACGAGAATCAAGGGCAAACTTCCTTTGGTTTGCAATATCCAGTATCTAAAATAGACTCTGAACACAATAGTTGCTGCTTTTTTCTTTTTTTTTTTTTTTCCCCCACAGTTTTATTCCAGGAACTGATATGATATAAAAAATCTGCTTCAGAAATTCTGGCAAAGTTGTTCCATTCATGACTCAAAAGAGCCTATTCTAGATGTTTTCAAGCACATATTAAAAGAAAGTTGGCATTTTCATCTTTCCTTCATTCAACATAGAGAATGACAACTAGATGACGGAAAATAACTTATAACAAAAATATTTGGTGAGTTTTCCATTAAAAAACACCAAAACTTTGCTTTCTATGTTCTAGTTTATACATAAATTCTTAAGCCAAGCATGTTAGCACAGATGCTTCCCAGTAGTATATCAAACATCATAACTAAATATCTACTTTATGCTTTCTCCCTTCTGCTGCTACAAGTGGTAGGAACATGACACGCTTTCCACAAAAGCATTTGGCTTTACTGTGCACTGCTATTTTCCAGCTTGAGCACAACACCACGGGCTTATAATTTCGAAGTCAAACAAATGATACACACTGAACAGAAATTTGGAAGATCTGTGCTGAGCTGGGGCCCTAAAATCACAGATTACATGGTGTCTCTGAACTGCATCTCTCTCATCTCTTTTTACATGAGCACATTTGTCTGCTGGGAACATGTAAGCATTGCAGACATAGCACTGAGACGTGCTCGTAGCATCACCTCTCCAAAGCTGTTCTTGCAAGAAATGTATCAGTTACAGGCTATGTCTTCTCAGAAGAGCAGCTGCTTCATATATTTTTCCTGTGGAGAAGAAAGCCCACTATGTTTCCCTCTCCCAAACCTTCCACCATTACCACTTCCACAGGTGGACAGTAATTCTGCTGCTAGTAAGAATGGCAGCTAAAATCCCTGCAACAGCACAGCTGCATTGGCTGCATGACTGAGAGCAGAACTGAAGCTTTTCACACTGGGCCTCTCTCACTTCTGCTAATAAAGCAAACATGTAGCTTCTGCTGGCTTCTATGGCTATCCCAAAACCTCACCAAATACTACTGTGAGTGCCAAAAATCAATATGTTCTTTTTTCTCATTTACTCTGTTATACAGAACAGGTGGCACAAGGGATACTGGCATTTTTTTCCAGCAGAGTCTGTGTCTGCACACTTCTTTTATGCACATCATTCCTGACAGTGTGTCAACAACCCACTCTGTACTTCTTTTAGTAAGCCAAAGCAGAGCAACTATTTAGAGCCCTTTGCTCCTCTACCAACCTTGATGCTTGCCCTGTGGACTGTTTGCCAGCACAGGCCCAAGACAAAGGACAAGAAGGCTCTAATAGGCAACAACATGGACTACTGAACACACAACTTACAGGACATAACTTCTCTGAACAGATACAAGCATAACACAACATCTTTTTCCTGCAACTGGGCACAAAGATATTGAAGAGGACCATACAACTTTTATTAAGTGTGGCATAAACGCAAACAAAAAATTTGGCTTTGATTATGCCCATCAGATCTGCACATTTTAGGTGTGTTAAGATGTCACACTGTCTCTCACACAAAAACGAGAGACAGGGTGCTCAATATTTCCCCTTTCTGCCCACCAGGTTCCCACTGGCATAGACAAGATTCTGCATATTGTGCCACACCATCATTCCTCACAGCTCACACATTTCACATCTTCTGGGGATCATTTCAAAGGAGGCATTCAACATGGTATGGGGCAGATACCCCAGTGGAGAAACAATACCACAGGAATCTGATATACTGTTCATATTCTCCGTGGCAACAAATCACAATGTTAGAAATATGTGGAGAGCAAGGATCTGACGGTTTCTCAGCTGGAGACCCATATGATTCCAAGAAATATGATCAAACAGTTCTGTTTCTTTTTAGACTGTTTATACATTTTGCCATAGTTGTTTCAAAAACTGCATTTAAGCCCAGTGTTACACAGTCAGTGCTTTTGGATGTTCCCCAGGGCTGCTCAGGATGCCCACACTTACTTGTAGTTGATTATTACAAAGCAAAGGGAATTATTATTTCCACCCTACGTGCCTTACAAACAGCTCAAATGGCTTTATAGCACTAAAAACTCCTGGACTTCCCACTGCAACTAAGTGCTTCCCTGCTGCAGAATTTTACTTTAATGCCCAGATCAAACACTTCCTGGCCAGAAAACAAATCCTTTTTGACATTATATATGCTTTATATTCTCATACATAATTGCCTATACTGACTACTCAGGCTGAGAGCTAATAAGAACTGAAAAATCTTAGGTGATACAGTCATACTGTAGCAATTTTCTTATTAGTTTTCATTATTTATTTACTGTATACAAAAAAGCTGATAAATCCCTCTCATGGGCAAATAGTATATTTCATACCTCAGAATCATATTTATCAGATTTATACTAGCTCTTTAGCATTACCAGTACAGATTTATCAGCATTTTAATTAAGCACTTTCAGCTGTTCACACAAAGCTTTACTCATGGGTACTTTGTCTGTTTGTTTTTTTAAATGGCACATTCCACTACTGCAGGCCTTTTTTTTTTAAAACAACAGCCTTTTATTTATTGCTATCTATTACTGCATAAACTCAATGAATTAGAACTTTCCATCAATAAAGGACTGGGTTGTGCTTTATAAACTGATCTTCACTTGTTCCATTCATGTTTACATTATATAGAAATATCTATATCTATACAGAGAGATATATAACATTCATCTGTCTTTCTACCCAGAGGCTCTGTTCCTTGCAGCACTGTCTTATCAATTACAAGCAAAGCTAAGCCAACTCACCAAATATTCAACATTATCAGAATGCCACAGCCCAGTCCTTGTTAGGAAATATTATTTCCTGTAAAGATATCTACTATTTGCATTCAAGTGACAGTCAAAGTTTCTACAGCCACCATCTACCACTGCTTGCTCCTCCAACCCAAAGTCAGGCACTGCTTTGGCAAGAGTAGATTTAGTTCTCTTCAGAGTAGCTGATACAAGGCTAATTGTGCTGGAAACAGTGTTGATAATACAGAGATATTTCTGTTATTGCTGAGAATTACTTAGACACAGGCCAAGGCCTGTTCTGCTCCTCACACCACACCACTAGTGAGGAAGGTAGGGGGAAGCAAAATTTGGGAGTGGACACAGCCAGGACAGCTGACCCCAGCTGACCACAGGGATATCCCATATAGCATCATGCTCAGCACTGAAAGCTGGGGGATGAAGGAAGAGGAAAAGGGGGATGTTCAGGGTGATGGCTTCATCTTTACTCTTGTGATTCTCCCCCCCATCCCACCACGGGAGTGAGTGGCTGTGTAGGGCTGAGTTGCTGGGCTTTGTCCATGACACGTGCCCAGTGTGGGCCTCAAAGGGTTTGAGATAATTACAGGTTTGATTGGAATGTACTAGATTGAATTTACAGCTGTTACTGCTGGTTAGCTTTTAATCAGCAGCTTCTGTATTTGCCATGGGGCTTGCTTCCCTTACTGTTTATTAGAGTCTACTGCTCATTAGTAGCTACTTTTTGCTTCTGCTGCTTGCTGTACTGCTTATCATCTGACTGCTGGGCCTGGGAACACTTTGATAACAGCAGTGCCCATGCTCCTGGGCTGGCCAGTGGCCAGGGCATCTCTGCTGCTCCTGTGCACTGGGCAGGCTGGAACTCCAGTGTGAACTCAAGCCAAAAGGGCTGTGACCTGTGGAGGAGTCCCTGTGACAAAAGAACAGCCCAGGTGTCTGTGGCTGTGAAGAAGCCCATGCAGTGGCATGCACACCTCAAAGTGCCTGTGGCTGTGGTTACATCTGTACCACATCTGTACCACAGCTGGTACCTCTGAAGGGGTTGTGGTCCAAGGGTAAGCTCACACTGGAGGAGGTACTCCCTGAAGCACCGTGGCTGTGCATGAGGCCATGCTGCAGTATGTCAAAGCCTGTGGCTGTGGCCAAGCCCACCACAAAGCAGGGTCTGCAGCCATGGGGAAGGCAGGAGCAGATTTACTTCTGACAGCACTGTGGCTGTGGGTAAGGCCATGCAGGAGTGAGCAGCTGTGTGGGGCTTCATTGTTTTGGGGGGTTAAGCCACAGTGAGCCCCCATATGAACTCTGCCAGCACTGCATCTGCACATTCCTACACAGGTCCATGCAAAAAAATAATTAGACAAGGTAGAGTTTAGCTTCTAGGTCCCTGTGTTGGCTTTAGCTCATCAGTTGTCACATAAACATTCAAAACATGAAACAAAAGTTGTTGAAACAACCCCTTTACTTAGGGCTTGGTTTCAATACTCTGTCTCCTCTTCCCATGACTGGTGCTAAAACACAGCATGGACCTTACTAATGTGATACTGGATTGCTGAAAAACTACAATATCTTGCCCCTCACTGCATGACAAAACTACTGTGAGACAGTTAACTAAGACCTATTTCAATTTCTGACCTTAAATTGAAACCACTGTCATAATTTCAAACATCGTTAATATCTCTTTAAAACAGAGTACAGCCAGAGCTTGACTTGCAATACTGATTTTGAACATCTTCCTCTTTTCTACAGATAAAATTAGCTATTAGAGCCATCTGCACAATCACATAAGCATATCTATTCACCATCTCAGCCAGCAGTTGGAGACAAAGGCAGGGCAAACTCAAATATCATGCTCAATGTTTACAACTTTCTTTTGTTGAGCAGTTAGCATATGACCTTTTACTTGCTGAGGAACTCTAGTTCAAGAGTTCAAATATGATATTGTAACTCCCATCTAACACCTCTTTAATGGCCAAGCAACTCCTTATCATTAGTGCCAAGCATATAACAGAGAGACCTTTACTGTCTTTTTATAGATTTATCAAATGGTGTTTGATTAAAACACACTTTAGGGATGTTTAAGAATAAAAATTCTGATTTATTTTCAATTAAAACCTTTTTTCTAGTAGTGATCTTTCTAGTGTTTCCTAAAATGAAATTCATATGCAATATGATAATACAGGGCTTTCCACTTTTAGAGGCTCTACAGAGTCCTTTCTGGTACTATGCTCCGTGTTCATAGTTCCACCTGGTGTGCAAACTCATTATCTGGACCTCAGACATTCTTGATGGCAAATGTCTGAAAAGCTGTTTTTCACGTTCACTATCTCTGCAGAGCTGTGTAATCACTGAATTCCACTGGAATTTTATATCTAGTTGCTATTGTCTTTAACACCTATGTTTTGGAATAGGCTCTCATAACTCATGACCTTTAAACTCTTAAAGTATGGGAACTCATCCAAAGCAAAAAGACTATCTGAACTTCCTTAATGATATCTCTACAAGAGAAGTGGAGATCTTCAAAATTAATAGAAGCTCTCTATAATAAAGGAGGAAAATTGCTCCTACATAGCACACTCTCAGGAGCATGAATTTATGGCTCTATTCAGCTTGGCTCTGAATGCACTGCATACAAACAGCATAGAAAGTTATTCTTTGTAAAAGTGATTAAAATGAATAGTTTAGGCATTTCATACTGCAATCTTACCATCTCGCCTGTTGAGTTTTGCAAAGCTGGGACTGTGAGTACTGGAGAGCTCAGAGGAACTGGTAAGGGCAGCTGAAGGTAAGGGAGACACCAATGCATCATCACAATTATCTAAAAAGGAAAACAGAACATACAGAGGTCATCATATGAGCAACACATATGCCAACCTGTGCTATCTCCAGGTGGTGCTTTTTGTACTTAGTAGACAGAGAGTGGACACACAGCTTGAATCGTGCTGGAATTCACATGTGAGAACTGAAATTAACTCTCCAGAATGTCCCAGTCTGGTGGGACAGCAACCACATGGGAGCTGCAGCTAAGATACTGAATGCTTGCAAAACTGGAAAATGTTGTCCTTTCAGTGAATGAGATTTGATTGTCTACTCTGCAGTTAAAGAGGGTATTGACTCTTGTTGCAAAAGCCACTGGAAGAGTGCAGTAATGCCCTGGCAGACCTTAGAGAACACCCCAGGTGTGTCCTGTGTCCAGTACAATTTTTCCACAGAACAGGTGTGTAATGTAGGAGTTACACCTTCATATTTCTGTGTGGAAGTGACACAGAGGAACATGCCATGGGGGCTTTTGAAACATGCAAAAGTGTGTCCTGTGCTTCACAGGCTGCACTAAAATCTCAAATTAACATCTCCCTCATTTCTTCCCCAAGATCACACAAACGTGCAGGGCCAAATTAGTTTTGTTCACTCACATCAGCAGCCTCTACGTTTCTCCCCTCTTTCTTTCACCTCTGCTTCTGAGGATAGATGGGCTGTGCTAACACTCAAGTGGAATTTTTGAGCCCATAATGTTTGAACAGGGATGGAATTTAATAAAGTAAATTTTCTCATTACAATGCTGTCACATAAATGCTCTGGAACATAATGCAGGGTTTCAGTAGGGAATAATAATAAGAGGAAGCCCCTTTCATTTTTAATTGAATCTCCCATGGAGTAAACATGGACCTGATTACTGGAAAAGGCCTGCAGGTCAATAGGATCCCAGGCCACCGCAGTGTTCTTGTACACAGAGAGTAAATATGCAGTTTGCAAGGACTGGGGATGGGAGAAGGAAGGGCTACAAAAGACAAAGAATAAAAGCAAAACTTGCTTGATAGTTATGAAAATTAATTCAGATTATTCCAAACAGAGTGGTATCTTTTTCATATTGAGACAGATTACATTAAAATGCTTAACATCTCTTTCTACAGTGACTCTCTAAAACAACCCAGATACTTTTGTAATCAAAATACAGCTCTATATGAAAGAAAATCAATGTAATCAATATAATTTATATCACTGCATTGAATGATGGATCTCAAAAACAAAACTTCTATACAAAACCCTTTCTATCTCTTTGATTCCCATGAGTAAAAAGGCCTAGCAAGAAACTGCAAGATAGATAAATTAGGGACAAGTCTGCACTGATGTTGTAGCCACAAGGATAATTAGCCAACAAAACAAGTATCATGGTCCTGAGCAGATTCCCTATGACTTACATCCTTTGAATCTCAAAGAGAACTTCTGAAGGGTCTGTGGAGTGCCAGTCTCCTGGTACTCCATGAGATCAGGCCATAACTGTTCTATTCGGACTTAAAACAATCCCAAACAAAACAACTGTAAATTGAGGGTCTTAAATTCACTGTCACTCATGACCTGAACAGAGATTTAAACAAATACTGCAAATGGTGAGTTCGTAAGGACACTGAATTCACCCAAACTTCTGCATTCTATAAAACCACCAGAGGGGCTGGGAACCTCTCAAAAGAAGGTCAAAAAGCCTAGCAGACAGAGCTACAGGACTATTCAGAACACTTAAAACATGATGCTGGAAATAACTGAATGCAGAGATTTCACTTTAAACAGTGTCTAGACTGCTGGCTCTCTTCAGTTCCCTGTGGTTGCTCCTGGGCCACGAGAAAACTCAGCACACTGATCAGCCTGTGATCCAGTTGTCCATCACTGCTCCCCAAAGGTAGGGCTGGATACCTACCAGACACCAAACATCTCAGCATCACAGCAAGAGGAAACCATCTCAGAGCAACACATTTAAGGTTTTCCCTGGGATCTCTAGAGGCTCCAGGCTGAGAAGTGACAATTAGCTCCTGTAACTATGAGATGCTTTGTCAAAATTTCCATATCCTTTGCTTCTGTCCCAATGAACATTCATCTGTATCTCTGCTGCTACAGCACTTCAACATCATTTCCACCCTAAATTCTGGGATCCTTATTTTGATTTGTTCTAAAAAAGAAGGGAAAAAGAAAGAAAAGAAAGAAAAGAATGAAAAGAATGAAAAGGAAGGGAGGAAGGAAGAGAGAAAGAGAGAGAGAAAGAGAGAGAGAGAGAANAGAAAGAAAGAAAGAAAGAAAGAAAGAAAGAAAGAAAGAAAGAAAGAAAGAAAGAAAGAAAGAAAGAAAGAAAGAGAGAGAGAAAAGCTGAGGTACAGCTAGGAAACCTTCCCTGAATTAATATCCAACTATAAAAACATGTAAGTTTAAAGCTTCAGGATTTAGGACAGCTTTAAAAAATTGATGATAGTTCTGAGAGCACCAGGACTAATCCAGCCCAACTTTCAACAGATAAGACAGAAACGACTGATTGACTCAGAGTACATGCAGGAATTTCCTCCAAGTGAAGATTATTTTTGAATGGATACTCTGACAAGACACAAGGTCACTCTTCTGCCCTTCACTCAGACAAAATTAACTTTGCACTGGAGGTTGAACCAGGAGCTCGACATGCACAGACCTACAATGAAGAATATGGCACAGTTTTTATGCACCAAATGAAATTCCAGAGTACAGCAAAGTGCTTGGGATGCACCAGTCACCTTGAACATGCACAACAATCCAGATCATTTGCACAACAGCTCCGATACATCCCTTGTCAGAGACCCAACATTTACACATTTGAGACTGGTATCTCTTCGTAAAACTTAGCTGAAATAGGGTACAGAGGTCAAAGAAGGTGGGATATGCATGTACAGCAAGGGTCATTCCATTGGCTCTGCTTCCATGAGAGGCAACATTGAAGAGCAAACAAACCACCAAAGAGACACCTCTCAAGGTTAAAAAACTCTCCAATAAAGGATGTTATTATCATGTTTCCTTTTCTGATGGATGCAGACAAGAAAGATGAAAAATTTTGTGCTTATGCAAGATCAGAGAAGACCTATGGTAAGACCAAAAGCAAAACCAGAGTATCCTGATTCCCATCATATAATCCCAGCACACACATTTCAAGGGGCTTCATACCCCTCAACTTGATGTGACAGAAAAACCCATTATTTCAGGTGCTCCCACATTTACAGCTCCCTACCTATAGTTCCTAAACGATTTCTCCATTTGTTTTGGAAGTTTGCCTGTCAGAACAGGAACTTTGCTTCTTGGAGTGAACTGCATTATACACTTATTAAAAACACTAGTTTTAGCAATAAATTATTCTACACTACAGAACCATTTAAAACATCTGGAAACTCACAAAAACACATTTATTAGCCAGTTGTTTACTCCTATGTTTTCCTTAACAGGATAATTAGCAAAGAAATAATGAAAAAGAGGGCAGAATTGTACCTATAAGCCAACTTTTTTATGGAAACCACGCAACAATTCAGATGTTGATTTGCATTTGAGAAAAGGGTGCTGACCTTGAATATGCTAACTTCTGAAAAACAAGCAGTTTTTGACAGCATTTACAGTGTCATGAGTGTTAACAGAACTTTCATAAGCAATCTTGTTTCTGGAATTAAGAAAAATATTTCCATATATCAACCTGAATTTTCTGGGTTTTATTCACTAATGATTTTTAGAAAATAATGAAAAAAAAAAGTTAATCTATTATCTTTTTATTTCCATACTATGAAGTTGTTTCATTGATTGGTTTTGATTCTTTTCTTGTAGCTTTAATTACCCTCCAAATAAAAACAAGGAAATATCTTCTCCCTCTTTGCCCATGTATTTTAATTTTTTTACAGAATGCTTTGGACAATCCCACAAATACAAGTGTTATCAGTTTAAAATCATTCAAATGACATTTAGACACAAACTCTTAGGCTTCTTTGAAACATGCCAGATAATACCAGCTTTAGCTAATAGTACACAAAACAGAATTTCCAAGAAGGCCTGTTGCCCAAATATCTGATTAAGCTCTGTATGTTGTGAAGGCCTTCAACATCTGTGACACGTATGAAAAAATAACTGAGAAATATGTATCCAAGTCCTAGAGAAACAGCATTTCAAATGCTCCTGAAGAACAGCAGGTTTCTCACATACAGCTAACATATTACCAAAACAGAGTTTGCACAGAAAGCAGAGATTCAGACTAACTTCACTGGTTCTTCCAGTACACATTTCACACTGGTGTTGGTACGCTTGGCATGATCCAGTTCATTACCTTCTTCAAGGCTGACACAGCCTTCATCAGCAGCAACTGGGACAAACTGAGAAAATTTCTGGTTAGTGGGCACTGAAGATATTTAGAAAATCATAAACCCCAGAAACCCATGATGGTCACACTAATGCTTCTCAGAGCAGGTCATTTGAAGAGGATCAATCCCTGGAACACAGGCAGGGTCGTTACAGGCCCAAACTGGGATGGGTTAACAAACCTGTCCTGCTCCTATTTCCCTGGTTCACCTGAAGAGTCAGTGGGAGAAAACACATTGATTTCTCCTTGTGAAGGCCATCCAGAAAGGTCACTAACATTTCCTGAACAAAAGCTTTGATAAAGAGGACACCATCAGTGAAACACCTCCAGTCCCTGGGCTCCACAGATTTTCCAAACATCAGCCTGCAACTGCTTTTGGTACTGCAGTACCTTCACCAGGCCAAATAATTTTTGGTTTTTATGCAGAAATGCATTTTGAAATGCAGAAAACACTTTACTGCAAAGTTTGCAGGGTTTTTTTTTTTATGTGGTGGTACATTGTTTGTCAAGATCTGCTATCATTATAATAAGTAATTACTTATACTGGTACATACACTGACAATATCATATCACCATCAATGCAAAGTATTTGACAAGCCACAGTACGATTCAGATCTATGCTGCAGCTACTCTATTAGCAACCATAAGCATCACAAAATAATTATAAATACCATGAAAGCAGCACTCAGAGTAGGAACACAGGAATGGTGTCACCCAATAATGCAACTGAGGGAAGGGTGGGGGACAGGACATAGCATGCAAACTATTAACAGGGCCAAAATTGCCTCCTCTCCAAAACACAAAAATTGAAGATGAAAAAGGAGAGAATTATAACCCAGACAACAGTGTGGTTAGGCCCCACGATGGTGTCAAAAAGGCAAATTCAGAAGAGGGTAACTGTCACACCTCTGGCTCTATCCCATGGCAATAAAAGCATTTTAAGGTAAGGTGCCTCCTGTAGGTTCCCTGCTTCAAGAACACAGGGCCTGGCACATCACCAAGGAGCTCCTGCACCAGACCTTGCTCATGCATCTCTGCTGAAGCAGATGCAAGACGTGCAGTGAGGGCAGGAGTGCTTGTGACCAGCTGTGCAAACCCTGGCCTGAACCACAATCCATGAATTTCAAAGGGACTTTTACAAAGGCTGCACAGAATCACAGACCTTTTGCACACTGATAGCTATTTAAATAGATATGTCCATTTTATAACAAACATGAAGGAGATTTCAGGGTAAACCAGAGGCCTTGTACCTTAGTCTTAAGAGGTCTCACTTGGAAATTAAAGGTATATTATTTCAGTGAGACTTTTGTTGCCAAGATATCATTTTATTCATTATTAAAATACCAGCAGAGTTACAGATGGTACTGAAGTTAAATTGTGTGCATCATTTTGATTGCAACTGTAAATTGTCTCTGTACTGGGATTTGAAGTTGAAAAGATTCACTGGTGTTTATAGGCTAGATAAAATTCCTCTTAGCATTACCCATTTAATGGCATGCTTTGTTTTAAAGATGTAAACCATGCCTCTTAACAGTCCTCAGGAGTGACCACTGATGCCTTTCACTTCATCTGTGTTTCTCCTGCCTTCTGCAGGTACAATTCTCTTTTGAAAAGGCAAAAAATACATACTTGGACTTACTGTGGAAATTAACCTTCACTGTTATAGTCCAGTGAGATACACGTGCATGGGAGAAGAAGGCAATTATGGGAGGGGTAAAAAAATACATACACAAAAGAGACAGGAAGTGCATAACATGGAGTATGGCTACAGATTTGGAAGAGATTGGGAGATTATTTCTGTAACAACAGTCCCTACAAAAAGCCTCTCACAGCAACTACCACCTACAACTAGGTTCTACTACCAATTTAACGACCTTAGTAAACGACGCTTGAAAACATGATGAGAAAAAATAAACCCCAAACAACCTGTTTTTCTGCAAAAAGAAATTCCTTCTTTTTTCCCTTTTTTTTTTTTTTTCCTAGAGAATGGCTACACGTACATGCACAGCTGTGAACTCCATCTGTTAGCTGAAATGCATGGCATATTTTTCAAGATATAAGACACTAGAGAAAGTACTTAACAACACAACGTTCCTTTTTCTTTTTGCACTATACTGCAAATAAACGTCAATAGTTAAGCTAATCATGAGCTCTTCCTAAGCAACTGCAAATTACATAAGTGTTCTTTCACAGGCCTGTAAAGACATAAAAGTATTACTCAATCAGTGCATTTATAGAGTCTCTTTTATGATACAGTGTGCACGTATTACCTTGTCTCACAAAAAGTGGTCAAGTCTGATTTTGAATAACTCCAGGGGCTCTCATAAAACTGATTCAATACTGGGTCTTATTTTTTTACTGAAACAAGCATGTCTGCCATCTAACTCCTACTCACAATAATGAAGTAGAATTGCATTTGAGAAACAGAGTGACAGGGTTCAAACTATGAATTTCAAATAGTCATCGGTGCAGTTCCAGTAAACTAATATGCAGAAGCAATTCTTGTTTTGAGAGGGCGAAAGAACATCAGACTAAGCCAGTTACCAACAAAATATAGTTAAAGAAGAATGATCTGAAGTTAAAAGAAGTGTTCTCTCATTTCAGCTCTGTCATAGCCCATGTCATTTAGGTGAGTCATGTCTGCAGCTACAAAATGAAGGTACCATCACTTTATCTTATACTACACGCTTTTCATTAGATCAGAGGCTTGTCAGACAGGAATGAGCAGTTGTCAATGAACAGCAAATCCATCACAGAAATCCATTTTTGACACTCAAAAATGACTGGAATTGCTCTATATGGAAAATAAAAAAGGCCCACAACAAAAGGATGTGCTGATTCAGCCTTCCAACATTTATATTTCAATGAACAACCTGCAAAAGCATATTATTGTCCAAAGCTGTGATTTACTCTCAGCAGGTGTAACAGCAGTTGCCAGAGATTCTCACTGCTTTCTTCTCAGAATATAATGCTTCTTTTGCCTATTTGCCTCTCCTTTCCACATTTCTGATATCCTATTAATGTAAGAGTGCTTTGATCTTCGACCTGAGAGCAGAAACCTGCAAAGCTGACACAACAGATGACGCAAATTTTATACCTGAGGTCTGCCCTTTTGACATTTAACACTTTAGGGAGGAGACAGTATAAATGGCCTCTCACCATGGTAGGGAAGTGTATCCTGAGATTATTTTTCTATACAGGAAAACACAGGCAAGCAACTTTGTCAGCACAGGGCAGTTTTTGCTACATTATGAAAAAAAAAAATCGTCTAAGAACATGGAGGCCCTTTTCTCTGGCCACACAGCATCACATCATCACAAGCACTCTTTCCATCTTGCCCCAGATGAGACTTTTTACTCATGCATTTCAAATAAAGTTTTAAAGTTTATATATACCAAAGATTAAGACTGTCTTCTACCATTTCAGAAGTTTTAGCAGCACTCACAAAAAGAGAAACCTGATGCCTTTCAAAAGCATCAGACTTTGCAACAAGAATGCTCTGTTCACCAGAGGCCATCACTGAAGGAGCTCAGGGTGCCATCGATTAAGCCACGGGTTCTAAAAAAACTGAACAGCATTTGCCTTAAGATACCATAATACAATTGAAACAAAACTAAATTTGCAGGAAAAAATGTTAATGTATGTGCACCCATCAGCAAGGTTGCCAGGATCATTATTAGAAGAAAAACACAAGAATGATCAGAGCCAGCTGGACTGAGTTCTATAGGCATTCACCCACAGAAAATTAAAATGCAGACGGGGTACAGCAGATTTTCTGCTGATGTTACGCAGTGTTCAAATTATTCAGGAATTCATTGGTGAAGCAGTTTTTCTAAGTTTTCCAAATATAGTTTTTTAAACGGAATCTAAATACCTATTTCACTGAGAATAAGGTTTATTGAGGAAAAACCCAAACAAACAAGCAGAAGAGAAATAAGGAAAAATTCCGCACAAAAGCGGCAGCACACAGGTTATCATGATGACTAAACCATGAAAACCAGCTTGGGAAACATAAGTGCTTTATTTGCAGATGGGAGAAAAATACCATTTCAGATAACTAACATAGCTAATAAAAAAAAAGATCCACTTCCTAGTAAAATTTGGAAAAATAATAGTTTCAATTATTTCAGTAGAGCCATTACACCTTCTGCCACTTAATGTTCAACCAAATGAGACAGAAACATAGTTCTGACTACTTAGAATCACAGAACAGTTTCACAGAATCATTAAGGTTGAAAAACACCTCCAACAGCATAGAGTCGAACCTTTGACTGAACATCACCACATCAACTAAGCCAGAGCAGTGCCATGTCCAGTCATTTCTTGACCATTGCCAGGGATGGTGACTCCACTTCCTTGGGCAGCCCATTCCAATGCTTAACCACCTTGTCAGAAAAGAAATTCCTCCTAATGTCCAACCTGAACCTCCCCTGGCACAGACTGAGGCCATTTCCTCTTGTCTTGTTACTGGTTTCCTGGGAGAGAGGCTGACCCCCACCTGGCTGCAACCTCCTTCCAGGTAGCTGTAGTTCCTGATAAGGACCCCCCTGAATCTTCTTTTCTCCAGGCTTTTCTCCCACCTCTCTAAACTGAGGAATCTTCCATACAGATGGACATTTATGTTATTCCCCACATTATGAGTCACCTTCAAATTTAGCGTGCCTGTGGCAGCACTGCTGCAAACTTCAGTGGAGCTTCTCAACACCAACTGCTTATCACCATCACACCTGTGACCATGGACACCTAAGATCAGACCTGTAAGTGAAAACTCTGCTGCCT
This sequence comes from Nicator chloris, assembly GCA_013400495.1. Classification (NCBI taxonomy): domain Eukaryota; kingdom Metazoa; phylum Chordata; class Aves; order Passeriformes; family Pycnonotidae; genus Nicator; species Nicator chloris. Next base: position 24,470 of record WAAE01008332.1, read on the forward strand.
TTGTAGAGATGCACAGTGTTAGCTGGAGTACCTTTGAGAGGAAAAACAAGAACCCAGGTACCATGACAGGCTTCCTTTTGAGGAGTGACACAATTTTCATTAATTCACAGATAAATGCAAGCATGAACACTAAGGAAGAATCAGCCCTTTGTAAGTTCTTGTCTTGTCCTGCTTCCCCAGCACAGTACCATGGTTCACACACTCCCAGTTTCTTTGAAGTCACACAGTTTACCCCCACCTTGGAGCAAGACTCAGGAGTATATGCATGAGTGTGATGCCTCACTCCCATTCTCTCTCTTTTTAACCCAACCACTGCTTCTGAAGAGCAGTGAGGTTGGACAACATCCATCATGTGGGAAACTCAATCAGGCTGCAGATTTTGCATTCCTAAAGATTCTTCTCCTCTGGTTCCTGTGGACCTCTATGGAAAAGGGCTCATTTATACAGATAGACCTTGCAAAGACTTTCAGACAATGCCATAACTTTGTCTGGTAAGGTTATATTGTGCACATCTAAATTTAGAGCTGTTATCTGTAAGCAAATAACAGAGGCAGATTGTGGAATGCTGATGAATTTCACAGGCATGCCCAGTCAACAATGCACAGCAATTTAAAAGCCATCAATAACCAAGAGGTTGTCCCCTGAATTTTCAAATCAATCATGATAAAATGAATCCAATTTTTATTTTCCCTTTGAATCTTTGGTGAACTCATGGATAAAACTGATTAAAGGGAAAAGAATATACAGCCTGGGATTCACTAAATGCGTTCTGTTTGGAGGGGTTCACTAAATGTTTTCAGTTTGGAAGAGAGTCTCTTCAAATTGTACAACATGCAGGATGGCACACTGAAAACCAGTTATAACTCTGAGAATTTCAGTGCATCCCATAAGGCTGAGAGAATGTTCAATTTGCAGGCTGTGAGCAAGGATTAACAGAGATGAAGGTAGCAGTAAGTGCCCATGTACCATTGCATTTAAATGTAATGTCATTTCAAGGGATGATAAGTAATCATTTCATGTCTCAATAACCTCCAACAAAAATGCCTTATTTAGCCCCGAAACACCAATTTTTAAGACTCTTCTATGCAAGTTAATGGTTTAGATAAGAGTCAGGATTGAAAAAAGTTCAAAATTCCCATTCTAAAGCAAGGTGAATGCAGCTTTGATGTCAGTTTAAAGATGAAAATTTTCTTCCAGGCATTTCTTAGGGCACTGTGCTCTCTCTTCATCAGTCACAGTGGCATTTTTAGTGACACAGGAGAAAAGAAACACACAGATCTCTTAGATTTAACATGATAGCAAACAAGCAAGACTGTTTATACGCAAACTTTTCTAACTACCCGTGATTATGTTGAGAATCAGTATTTGAGACTATATTGATGCTACAGTCTTCATTGCAAACTTATGCAACCTCAGGCTCTAATCTCATGCTCTGAACAAGACTCATGGCACTGTATGACCACAGCCCCCAGCCTTCACATCACTCTCATTCTGGCCCATAACTCAGACCCACTTCAGCATCCCTGTCATTGCATTTTCTTTAAAGTGGAAGGTATGTCCTAACCCTCTGCAAAACATATCTGCTAATTATCATGATAAGTTGAACCCATGTAGTGTGTTCTGCATTATTTTCAGGGACAGAGAGTAATTCCTGGATTTAACATAGAACACTGAAGGTGGAGGAGAAAACTCTCATAATCTATGTGAATACAGAGTAAGACAAAAAGAAAAGAACTACCCAGAGCAAGTAGGAGTGCCCACATGAGGATTATGCAGAATTTGTTCTGCAGCAAGTTCACATACACTAATAACAGAATTAATAAATAGCAGCTATAAAATACACTAAGGATTGCAGAGCAGTATTTCTTTCACGTGGGAGTAAACAAAACCAGGCATTTTAAACCTTCTTTTAAAAAAACACAGTTAAAATTCAAGAAACTAAAAAACCGAAACGGCAAAATTCAACAAGATGGCAGTTTTGATTTAAAGTATTGATTAATGTATCAGTTTAAATGCCAGCAGAACTCTACCAGTCAGCCACCTTTTGTTTTGTCTAAAAAGGCCATTTATCATCCAACAAGGAAAAAGGTTCACTTTCTATCAGTAGTCGTCCTTGTGAGGAACTTTGCAAAAAAAAAATATAGAAGTCTGAATTAAAGAAAAAAAAATCAAACCAACCAAACTCCTATGTTTCAGTGTCCCCTGTCACAAACAGTATACAAACCTGAGCCATCTTTGCAAAGTTACCATAAGAAGCCTTTCTAGATACAGTTGTCAGATGTGGAACGATTTGGGTAATAATTTGGTAACTTTATTTTCAGATATGGTGAACAGACAACTCCCGCATGCTCCCTAACTGCACGTCATTTTGTTTAGACAGATCCAATTCCTTCAATACTGAACGACTAGCTCAAATGCTTTCACATGTAATTATGGCTCAATCCAGACATACTTTTTTAAAAACAAAGCAACTGTATATATTAGGGTAATAATCTTTTAAACAACAGAGGTAAGCTCAGCTGTGTATTTTCTTACACACTTTAAATCAAATTCAGATCCTGCTGGGATTTCTGCTGGTTCATATCCCATTTTAATACACAAACTCCCACAGGTTTTATCTCTTCAACAAAGCAATGGCTTAGGCCATTAAAGGCTTGTTTTATGCCCTTCTCAATCCCTTGAGATAAATAGAAATTGATGTTTATTTTGAGCCTTTTAAAATTTGAATTATTTCTGCAAAGTTCTGCAGCCCTGAAACTAAAATCTAATTACCTGCAAGTGGCTGCAGATGTAAGTATACATTCAAACTCTCTCTTCTATGTGGCAAGCTTTTTAAAGTTCAAAGAGTTACCTCTAGCCTTGAGGCTCCCTATTTGAAAATGCACATTAACATTTAATGGTGTCACATTCCAAAGCCCTACACATCGCTTTGAACACATATCCCTCCGTGGTGGGAACAGCTTTCCCTGCTGCTAGCACTAATCAAAGGGACAGGAATATGCTTGCAGAAGATCCATGGCCAATGCCACCAACGCAAGAAATGCAGAGCCTGGTTATCTCACAAGCAGTTATTTGCAGCCATCGTAACCCAGTACATCAGCCCAATGAAAAGGTGCAAAGGTCTTCTTCTTTCCTTCAGTTTTGCCCCAGAGGAGTCAAGAAGCAGATCTTACTGCTTTCCTTGCCATTGAAGAGGATCACTCATGAAACCCAGAATCAAAGAGTGCTTGAGGTTGGGAAGGAGCCCAAGAGATCACACAGGCTCTTCCCCACAGCAGCTTGCCCAAGATCAGGTTCAGACTCCTGTTTTTCTTAGCAAGGCTCTTCCCTAATCCTTAGGGGCAGTGAAACAAGCTTGAGTTTGTAGATTCAATAAGTCTATCCTGTACAACAAAATGTGGTATTCGGGAATAACAAAGTTCTTGTGGTGTCCTGATTGGCTTTAACTTGGACAAACTCTATGAAAACCTTCCTTCTGTGTCCTGCTGAGCTGAATAGAATCAGGTGAACTTCAGATAAATTATTTTTCCAGGACACAAGAAAAAACTTCAATATGATAATATCTCTAAATTTGTGTTTATATGATAATGTAGAGCATTAAAGAGATGATTGTCTGGAATTTGTCACATTTTTGAGGAAGAATTAAGGAAGACTGATAATTTTCTTCTTTTCATCTGTATTATTCCTATTTGTTTTCTTTTTTCTTGAAATAGAAATCAGTTCCAAACCAACACGAGAGGAAAGTATAGTTGCTTATATTTAGGTGTTGATTTGTGTAGGTTTGTTCAGGAAAGGCACATCTCAAACATGGAAAGATTCAGGGATACCATTAAACAATGGAGTGGGAGGGAAGCATATAATTTGTTTTTTAACCTCAGTGTGTTTCAAATTGTGAAAACAAGGAAAACAAACACATCAGAATGTTAATTCTAAGCCCTATCCTCCATTACACTTATTATTAACTGTCTGAATGCTGGGCTAACCAAACAAGGCTGAGGTTGGACCATATTATTAGACCACATAAGACATCACACTGGTTTCTGCTACTGTTGAAATTGCTGCTCTCACCTACCTGGTTATAAAGGGAATAATGAGGGAAAAGCATAGAAGCCCCTCCCAGCAGACCCATGAAGCTCCAGAATGACCTGACAACCAGTCCCTGTCACAAGCTCATCCCTGGAAGGTTAAGTGGATTTTGATGAAGCCATCAGCTTCAACTGCAAAGAGCTTGAGCCAATGCCAAATGAGGTCAAAGGGATTTTTTTCCCCTCCATTAGCTTCAATGAGCTCTGAATAAAACCCAGTGGGCTCCAGTGTGCCTACTAATTGTTAAGGGAATTAGAATTCCAGTAAATCATTGCAACTGTGGTTACTTGAAACCAGAATGACAAAGGGAGATTACATGATCCCCTGCATCTCTCTGTGTGAACCACCGCTTTCATGTTAAAACCATGATAATGAAGGAGAATTTAGGAACACCACCTCAAGCGACGCAAACCAACACCTACTACACCAGGTTAATTCCTGTTCTCTAGAATTCCACAGCAATAATGCCTCATAAATTCAAGTGACTATTTATGTACCCACATCAAACCCCCTAAAGAGTCTCTCCTACTCTCAAAGGTAACCTACTTTTCACAAAAAGATTTTGAAAAGTTATGTCTATTGGTACAAAGCAGAGTCTGATTCGAAGGCCATGAGGCTATGATTTATGAAGAAAAAGTGTCAAGTGCAAAAGTTTTGTAAAGATGTATGTTTAGTGTATTATTATATAGAATATATACTAGTATATAACATATATATATACACAATATAGTATTTTTTAAATAAAGCTAGGCCAGTTGGTTAATCAAGTTCACACCACAGTGACACACAAGCTGTTGCCATTTGAATTTCGCACTGAACCAGTCTTTAAACACTGGAGACCAACGTGATGCTTTGCAGCCCTTATTTAGCCATTACCTGGAGGATGTTTACAGCACTTTGCCATTGCCCCGGCTAGTGCTTAAGCACGATCAGAGCCGTGTTATTCCATTCCAGCTTCTGGCCTGCCCCAGTGTCTCCAGAAGAAGCCCACGTCCGTGTGACATTCACGGACACGCTCTGCAGCCGCTGTCCGAGGGGGCAAGGGCTGTGGGCTGCACACAGCAGATCAAGGCAAGTCTGGTTAAATGAACAGAAGCAAGCCCGAGCTTGTTTGCTATTCCATTTGTAAACAGCAGTCCTAAGTACTGTCGGGGCCACACAGGGTAGCAAATGCAGACAGCAAGGGACCCCTTGGAATGGTGCTTGGTATGACATTAGGCATGGTTTCCCCTCCTCTGGCAGGGTGCATTACTTTATCCCCGTGCTGCAGAGATGGAAATGAGGCAGGAGACAAGGTCACGCAGAAATCCTTTTGGTTAAGTGGGAGCTGAACAACCTTCCAGAGTCCCTCAACACTTTAGGAGCTTTGCTCCTATTACTCTTTTTTTCTTGTTCTCATAAAACAACGCCATTTGAAACTCAAGAAATGCAGGAAAATTGCCAGAATAGAGCTAGGGAAAAGGATGGGAAAACTAAAGGGGAAAATTAAGAATACAGGCATTAGGAGAGTTGAATATGACAAATACAATGAAAAAAGGACAAGCATGGACAGTTATAGCCTTCCATTTTTTAAAAGGGCTCAGATCTGCTAGGATGGTGTTTGAGTAAAGAAACATGGAGTACTACGAGGATTGGTAGAGTGGAAGCTAATTTAGGTGTATGTCTGTAGCTTAGGTTGATTAGGTCATTCACAGCCTGAAGCTTTCTGGGCATAATAAAGCCTATTCCAAACCATCCCTGCTGTGTCTCACTTCTGTTTATTTGACTAGTTCTGTTCAAGGTCCAGATTTGGCAGAGCTTCTGTTTCCCCCAAAGTGCATTTCATTTTCAACCATCTGCTAAGGACTCCAAGCCCCTTCTCTGAAATTTGAAAGATTTAATGACAATTAGCACGAAAATACTCTTTTTAATTTTATTAACAGATTGTAGAATCAGGAAAATTCACAGGGGGAAAAAGTATTAAATAGCATTGTCTTTCCCCATCGCTAGACCTGCCTACCAAGTGGTATGTGCAAGGCACATGTGGGTAGCTGCAAAGCACTTTGAATGCAGAGCTACAACATTAATCCTGTAAGAATAATCACAACAGCCAACTTGTGCTATCATATAGGTCTACTGACTCCAGTAAGACCTTGTAGAGATGCATTAAGCAATATGCAAGTAATTCACCAGAATCATGTTATTTGGTTTCAAGTCCCCTACCTCTGGCTCAATCTGCCAGCTCCCTGCCTCCTCCCCAAGCATCAAATTCAGTAAATGTTAGAGGAAAGCATGTTCTCACACTGCTGGTCTGAAAAGTTCAAGGGAATAAGACTTCATCTGGAAAGCTTCATCGCTGCATGATACGTGCACTATAGGGGACAGCTTCTATATTTGGAATAATTTAATTTTTTTAAAAAACAAAACCACTCAAGTTGCCTAAGATACCCCTAAATTCATGACATTTCTATATGAGTCAAAGGCTTTAATTTCTTGAAAACTGCATTTTTTTAAAATACTCACTGTCACTGAAGAGGCTCTCAGTTTCATAGTAATTCATGTCATTGGCAACCTTTAGAAACTTGACTTACATTGTTAATGTAGTAAAACAAGGCAGACATGTAATTATACCCTGAAAATAAAATCTTTTGTAGGCTTTAAGAGCATCTCAGACATTAACAGAATTAGTTGCACCTGTCAAGTGGTCAGATGGGTATTCTTGAGACATATCTACTTGAGAGTATATATCCAACTATTTATATTTCTTGCACAGGAGAAATTATCTCTTTCCGTACACTATGAAGCCAAAATATTTAACTTTCTTTCTAACTAGGAGAGACATCAGGTCTTTTCCTCTGCAAGCTTGTACCCAACCCTGCCTTACAGCCTCAATGGGAAAGTCTAGCCGCAGTTTATGGCCAGATGTATTTATGACTCAGGTTCCACTGTGTCCTCTGTATGCCCAAGACACTGATTCTGCAGAGGACCATCCAGATCACTGCAACTCGAGTCTGCTTGCAGAAACAACTTCTCCATAAAAATCATACGGACCCAGACTATTCACACGGAGTTGGAGGAAAAGCAGCTTTTCAGCAAACTTGGCCTACAAAAACCATCTAGAGTATTTTGGGAGTTCTGTTTACTTTCCAGCCCTCTGAGTTATGTAATCTGAAAATCTTGGGTTTCAATGGGCTAAGGACACAAGTCAGAAGGTGACTTACCTGTGTTCAAAGAAACGTTTTTACTGTATTCTTACTGCAAGCACAACTTAGTATTTTTGCAAGCGCAGAGGGAGAAGGTTGGATTTTGGAGCTAATGGGAAAGCAACAGCTAATAAGTCAAGCCACTGCAGCATGAAAATATGACTGGTGCAAAATTAGCTTCTGTATTTCCATGCCAACCAGAGTGTGCTTACTCATTCATAATCAAGGTTTTCACTCCTTATGTAATCAAAATGGATTTCTGGCAACTTTTACCATCATAATACTTTGCTTAATAGCAGAGACCCTACTAAGAGAAAGTGACTTTTGATCACACAAACAGGGAGTAGGTCTCCAAGTCCTGCTTTCATATTTTATATTATTATTAAACTCCTAGCAAACAGCTTTGGTTTTAATTTCTTCTATTAACCAAGCAGCAATACATAGTTCAACAAATACCCCATAAAAATATAGGCCATTTGTACAAGAGGAAAAGTTTTATAATTTTACAACTTGTTTTATTTTGAAAACTAGTTCATTTCCAATCCTGCTAACCAGTCTTTCTCAATACATTCCACAAGTTTTGTACATGAAATATCAGTCACATTTATTTTAAACAAACTCAAATATTGTTATACTTTCATATCAGCTTGGCATGTGAAATAAAGTGTATCTATATCTCTCTATAATTCAACAGACTGGGTATTGAAAAAGCTTCAATCAACAACTAAGACAGAAGAGTACTGCAGTAAACTAGAAGAATCCAACTCTTGTTTGAACAAACATCAATATATGTATCTGCATTCCCCTCTTGGGGGAAGAGACCTGAATAATGCATCATTAAATCCCATGGACATTCTAGAAGGAACTTGCACTTGAATAACTTATTTAAACAAATATCTTCATTGAAATTTTTTTCTTCATTTCTCATTTTAAGACCTTACCCTGAAGTCTGAATTATTATTTTCACCCAGCTGTGTGATGGACCCACCATTTACATGCTTGATGTAAGGAAAGATCATTTCATCATCTGGCTCAAACAAACTACAGACTGGAATCTATTTTCAGTTCAGGCCTTGAAAAACCTGGTATTCTAAAAGCAAAGTTTGACTTTTAAACATGACAAGTTGTGGGGTTTTTTTTGTGAAACTTACCAAGCAATATCATTTGCATTGTTCTTAAAGTTTCTCCACTATTGGACCATGTTTTACTAAATTCTTATTACTTCTTATCTTTTATACTTGTAGGTAGTTGTTTTGGGTTCTAGATGACTATTAAGATTTATAGTCAATTGTCTTCACCTCTTCTTTTTGCATTAAACCACAGGTCCCTTCAACCTCTGGAGCCCAAAGGTCTTTTACATCCTGTTATTCTGAAGGACCCTGCAGCCCAGCTACACCTCAGCATGCTCTCTGGTGAGAGATAACAATCTTACCCAATAGCTCCTTCCTCCCTTCTTCCCAAAGGATCTGGGAACAGCTGGTTTCACAGTGGAAGCTGATGAGACACCACAAAGCTGCCTCAGAGAAGAAAGTCCTGCCACTACTGTTTCTCATCCTTTCCTTGGAACACAGCAGTGGAAACCCTTGCACAGTGCACTACAGCAAAGTACCTTTGTTACCCACCTTTGCTGCCACTGGGATGGAGAAGCCCCTGACATAACCCCTTCCAGGACCTCCAGTTGTGCCTTTACAATGAGACACTGCAGTGCTCAGAGACCTCTCTCCATGACAACGTGCTCCGAACCAGAGCTCATCCGCTTTATCTTTTAGTCCTCCACTGTATCACGCCTTCATTTTTGCAAGACTTGCTAAAAACTGAACCATCACATAGCACTCACAGCAAGTTCGCCTTTAGGCCATTTCTTCATGATTTTGCAGGTGATTTCATCAACAGCCAAGGAAGGTCTTATTTGCTGAACTAGATGCACCAAACACTGTCACCAACTTTTTCAATCCAGGCATTTCACTACAAGCTTTGTGTCATTACCAACTCAAAAAGACAAACCCAAATCCCAGAGGATTCACTTATACTTGGGATTATTCACAACTGGCTATTAATTGTAGGTGGCATGGAAAGCAACGCCTACTAATGGATCTTTACACAGCCTTGTTCTGTATCTAGATCTATGGATTTCTGAGGATTGAAGGGACTGTTACCTTGTCTAACCTCCAGAATAACTCAGGCTCTACAACTCTGCATAGCTATTCTTACACCAAACACAAAAGACTGTTGTTGTATAAAGTACTGGAAAACTGATTTGAGGTTTGGGTTGTTTTGCTTTTAGTTTTTTGGGGTTTTTAATTGATTATTTGTCTTTTTTATTTGCCTGCTTGCCTTTTTTTTTAATGAGTATAGGTGGGTTTCTTTAAGAGAAGAGCAAGTGACAAAAAAAAAGGAAGAATTTGTAGTATTTTTTTAAATGCATGAGGAACTACTTTATTTTTTTTAATGTGCAATCTTGTGCTTCCCTCCTGCACTGTGAATTACTGTAATCCAACCATTATTTTCATTTCTGCACATATGCAGGGTCAGCACTGACTATATCCAGCTCCCCTAAAGGCAATTCTGAAAATGTTCCTTCCTGTACTTTTCCTGCATAAGAACCCTAACAAAGGTGTTATTTAAAGATCCCCCCAAGCCTCTGAACAGCAGTGATACATAAATGCACATAAGTAAAGCTTTGCTGATAAAACGGGGGGAAAAAAAGTTGAAAAGGGGCTCGTGTCCATGACTCAGCCCCTGAAATTAAAGGGAAAATGCACATCCCTATGAACCTCATTCCACCTCTTGCATTCCACCCATATCAGTCAAGACCTCCAAACACTGACATGCCTGTGTTGCACTGCTGCTCTGGACTACTGCTCATGAACAACCAGGAAAAAAGGGCAAAGAGATGGATTAAGTATTTTCAAAATTAAAATTAAGCTACTATATTTGGTTGCTATTTAAGGGAGGGAAAAAAATGCAGACAAAAACCCACCGTGGTGCTGCTGCCACACAAAGCTGAAGCCATCAGTGAGCCATGTCAATTCTCCCCTAGCAAAGCCGGTAAGGTTTACTCTTCCATGTCTTGCAGCTCTGGAAGGAGGAGGTGTGGAACCAAGCATGGAGAGTGCTATCTGCCAGCATCATTTGAAAGGCAAGTAAAGAGGGAAACAGTGAGAAATGAGCTTCTGTTGAAGGATGTGTGTTTTAAAAGATGAACGACCCCAGACCCGAGACACTCTGCTCTGACTGCAGTACACCAGGACAAATTTTTTTCAGAATATTATCACACGATTAACCCAGAGAACCCATTGGTTCTCTGCAAGCCTCACAGACCAGCAAACAAGCAATAGAGGAGCGATTTGGGTAGAGGAACAACAAAGCAAGCTGCTTCCTTCAGAAACTCTTCCATGAGACCCAGAAAAATGATCAGAAAACTGCAGACATGGAGACCAGAGACAAGGGGAAGTTTCCTCTCAGCACTCCATGGATCAGACTGAACTTCAGAGAATTTTAAGATCAACAAAAAGGACAGATAACTGCATAAGTGCAACAATATCTAGATTACTGCCCCACTTCCAAAAAAGTCATAAAATGAAAAAAAGGAAACACCCAACACATTTTACCTAAAGAAAATGAAACAACAAACCAAATAGAAACCCTACATTTTCCCCACTTGTGAAATGCACAAATCACCTGCTTCTCTGAAGCAGTATTTTTTCCCTCAGCTCCTCATCTCACTTTTCTGAGGAATATGACTGATAAAGTAAATTAAATAAGCAAATTAGGAAAAAACAGCTTCTATTTTGAGAACAAAAGATTTTTTAAATGAAAAGGAAAAGAAATTGCCCAACAGAAACAAGAAACACACACATTTTAGTACATTTAAAACAACTGAAAAGTCTAGTTTTCCCTTTGATCCAGTATCATCAAGATGTAAACACCTACTTACCTATCAAAGCAAAAGGCCACAAACACAACCAACAAATACTCTAGATCATTAATCCTTCCTATTTCTTTCTTTTTGCCTATATCCAATAGAGATATGATGCTTCTTCACCAAGAAACTGCAAGACGTAGCAGAAGGTATAATTTTTTTTTTTTAATTTCAGTACCTTTCAAGGACAACAGAAAGTACTCTAAAAAAAAGAAGTCAAAAAAAGCACAGCCCAGGAACTCATTAATAATTAGACACATCCTCTGCTTAACTTTGTATCCTCTAAAATGCAACTTCTCATCATAAAGTTTTCTTTCACGCACCTAACTTCTGGACTTTTGAACTCAAGCACTCACAAATGCAACCATCCACTTTCTCTTAGCACAAAATCAATCACCTGTCACTCCCAGCAAATTGCACAAAGCCCCAAGAGCTATACAAGCCCTGTAAAATGCCTATAGAACCCACACGTTTCTACCTCCAATTTTAAATGAAAACAGTTTAAAGGGGTTGAACGATATCATGGCACCTATTTCCACCACCACCCTCCCCCACCAAGAATCCTTCAGTTATTTTTAAGTGCTCTGCTATTTCAGCTGCTGGGTTTTGAAGACAAGTGCCATGCAGAGGCTTAAACGAGGAATATTGCAAAAATTGTTCCTGGTGAAAACAAACAGAAACCAGTACAGTGGTCAGGATGTTATGAGGGCTACATTAAAACAGAACATATGCCTCATCCTAAAAGATTCTTGCCTGTAGAGCTACAGTCAAAATTCTGTACATTACTACCAGCAATAAATTCTTGTGGTAATATTATAGCAGTGTCTTCTCTTTCAGCCAATATAGATCAACACAGCTTAGCACAAGGAAGAAAGTAACTGGTTTTGCTGCATCAGTTTATATTTCAATGTTGCACATTGAATTTAAGGATTTTTTTAATGCTACCAAATAGGAAGCTATAACAATCCCAAAAGAACGTTCAGAAGCACCAACTTACTGCGTGCTTGGCCAAAATGCCTCTGGGTTAGTTTTCATTTGAAGGGTTTTTCTTCCTTTTTTGATAGGAATAAGCATTCTGGGTGCTTGAATGAAAAGAAGTATAAAGTTTTCAAAAGGAACTTTGCAGTAAGAGGTTACCTATATGCAACCTAAGCAAAGGGCACAGCAGTATCAAGTCTTTTGCTGAATGATCACACGGTTTTGTAACAGAAATATTATCTAGAGGTTGGTGTATGTGTGAAGCACTAAAAAACAGCACAAAGCAAAAGAAAAAAGCCTACATTGGTAGTGCAGGACCCCATTCCCAGGACAACAGTTCTAGTAGAAATACAAACATCTTTCTTCTGTCACAAGCATGAAGCCACAATGGCAAGAAGGTTGCAGTGTATCATATACACCCATTCCTTTCTTGTTAAACAAAAGGAGGGCAGAACTCCTCCATATTCAAAATTAGTCAAAAACCAGAAAATAGGCAACAAGCCAGATGAACATTTATGGAAGCTTCAGTCAACAAGATTTGGAGACAAAGAGTTAGAGTTGAAGACTAGAGAACACCATAAAGTACATCTCCAAAAACTGGTTTATCACCATTATCAAGAGGTATCCTCTCAGACATGATGAGGCATCGTCAACTTGTGTCCTTTATTCTCTGCAATGAGTCCACTTGGATGTGCTCAACTTGATGCTTGCAAATTCACAGATGTGAGAGAATGAAATCTATGACTGCAGAGTGTAACACTTTAAAAAATCGACTTGCTGAAACATTTCATAAGTATCACCTTCTCCTTTTGTAAGATCTTACTTTGATTTTTATTACACTATTCTCCCTACATGTTTAGGACTTAAAAACACCTACTGGAAGCCCTTAAAGTGCTAGGGAGAGCAATTAGCTCTTAGGGGAAGAGGCAGGAGAGTTTTAAGATCCTGTATCTTCCTGGAGCACAGACATATGGTTAGCTGGCATATTAAGAACAAATACCAGCTGAGTAAAGAGCTTTCCCCCATGCAGACATCAATTCTTTTCTTAGAATAAACCTCAACTGAAAGCAAATAGGACCCATTTTCACGTGTTTTGTATCAGTGGCTCAAAACCAGGTATATTATTGCTACTTCACTGTGATTATCAATTCATGCAGGGATGATGCACAGCACACAGTAAAACACAACACAGTCCTGCCCACACGGAGTACATCATACTTGGAGTATGATAGGAAAAACTGGCAATAATTGTAGACGAAATGTCAGGCCCAGTTTTTATATTTACATTTGGGTAGGCTGAGGGAAAGCAACGCCTCAGGGAATGTGAACAAAATGCAGATCATTCAGGTTCATCCCAAGAGTGTTTCAAGCAATGCTGGAAATAGAAGCCCTACAGCTGCTACTATTAGGAAACCACAAAGGTGTTGAAGTGCAAATGAATACCGCCCTTGAGGAGAAAATACACCTCTTCTTCTACCTGTGAAACTTTCAGTTCCTTGAGGCTGAGTGCTGTGCCCTGAAGGACGTGACTCATGTGCAAGGACAAGCTCAAGAGATGAAATCTAAGGAAAAGCCATGCATCAGTAACCAGTGCATGCCAATGCATGTGGTCACTCAGCAAACATGTGCTGTTACCTTCCATCTTACTGGGGAGCTCCCCAGGAGAAGCTGAGCTCTCAGTGCAAGCTTTACTGCCCACAACCAGGCCCATGTGTCCTGTCCATACCTCTCTGACTTCCTCCCATAAGAGAAGCCTCCAAAAGGGGGGAATTTGCCCTTCCCTGTCCTACAACTAAGCCTGTGAAAATCTACATCCTTACTAAGTTTTCTTTCATTTGAAGGTCAGCTTATCACTTTGGGAATATTTAATTTTAAACTGAAATATGTTAAAAAAAATCCTGTGCAGCCCTAAATGTGAGGGCCTGGGGGAAGAGAAAACACACTCTTAGAATATATGAAATAATATTTTTCTTGGCCTTTGCTACCTCCTTTTATTACTATTTTCTACCCACTTTTAGAAACAGTGGTGTTTCAAAGGGCAGTTACCCCAGTTAGTATTTTTCTGAAAGACTTAATTCTCCAAATCACATGACTGGGTGATAACGTCATCAGAAGCAGCACTTTTACTGTGGTCCTATATTGAAGAGACCACATTTATGTTCAAATATTCTTCTACAGTGCTGTGCACCATATCCCTTTTTTGTAACAGCTCTTCTTTCAGGAAAGAGCAAGACCTATTGGTCCCAAAATACCTGTGGGGAAAACTGCAGTATGCTTTTTGTTTGGTCACTGCTTTAATTTATTCTGGCATTGAATAGGAGAACAGAAAACTCACTTTCCTCACTGAGAAAACTTCACTGAAGCAACATATAGAACCGTTTATCTCCATCAAACTCACCTATACACCCTGGCACATCAGCTTGTCATAATGAAGGCTGCCTTTGCTGATTCACCTCTGCACAGGTATTACCAGGTATTACCTATATCTATAAAGGAAAAAAAGAAAAGAAGCTGCCTCTCGACAGTACTGAAAGTGACTACAGGTGCAGGAAATTATGCCCACTCTCTAACTTATGCTAGCTTAAAATGTATTTGCAACCACAGATATTTCTGCTAAACAGTATCACGGATGGATCTCAGCTATTTTAAAGCTTATTTAACACAGAGTTAAAGAGACAAAAAAAATAAAGAGAAAAAAAAAAAGAAAGTAGTTGATATAGATTTATACACTGGGGTAATTACCTTATTTCCTATCTTTTAAAAAGAGTGTCATTACACAAAACAAACCCCCTCTTTCGGACTGAGCAGGAATCAGATGCACATCACTGTCAACACGGCAGTGAGTATTTTCCCAGTGAACACTGAGTGGCGAAGTAGAGCTTCCCACAGATAACGAGAGCAATCAGAGCACACGGGCACTGCAGGCAGGGAGCAGGGGCACTGCAGAGCGCTTCCAGGCGATTCCTTGCTACGGAGAAGTAAATTCACAAACACGTTTGGAGCTATTAAAGGTGCTATAATCAACAGCTGCTGCGCTTTTTCAAATAAACAAAAGAGGCCGATATTTGTGAGTGCTGGTTGAACCCTCCCGGATCTGAAGTCTTTCATGACCCAGCCCCGGGAGCCTTGGCTACAGAGGGGCTCCAAGTCTCTCCTCTCAGCAGAGAAAAATCAAAGCCTGGGCAATGAGGTCTGGAGGGTGAACGATACAAAGGGTCATTATCCTCAGGAAGTCTTCTACAGGACCACTCATCTTCACTCATGTTGGAAAACAAGTGAATACAGTAGAGAATAGAAGAGAAAGGCAGTTTCAACCCTCACCTTTGCCCAAGGGATCTTGCAGCTGTCTGAATGAGTAGCAAGACAGTTTCTAACAGGAATTGCTATGTGGAAGGGTTAAAGCCAACATAAATTCACCAGCTATGTGCAGAGAGAGGCTTAGCATCAAGCTGAGCAAGCACAGAGGTTTGGAGAAGGGTGGCCTCCCTGTATCTGCCAGTCAGCCAGGGGTTTCCTCACCTTAGAGTGTGAAAGGTAGTTCCTGTTCTCACCTGCACCACATTCACCACTGACCAGCCTCTGCAGCTCCTCCCAAAAAATCTGAAGTAACATCACATTATGTTAGCTTTTGGCTGTGCATGTCAACACCAGCTACAGCAAGACCTAAGCTTTAAGGACTTAGTTCTGAAAACACTTTAGTGTCTTCACTACCCTGGAGATCTTTTCACGCAGCTTTTGGGCAAAGGAACTGCAGAGATGTCTTAATTAACTCCTTAGGGGCTTCCCACGGTGAAGATGGGATACAGACTAGTGTCAGCTCTGAATTATCCCCGTTTTCAGTCTCCTGTGTACGACTCATTAAGTCATGAATTGGTTTAAATACATGGTTTGGATGAAAGAAATAAGAGTATTATTAGTTATCATAGTTCATTACATTAGTTTTAAAGATAGCTTTGGATACAAGAAATTTAATTTTGTTTTTACATCACCTTTCTTTTCTACTTAACTGGTGCAGAAAACATTTTCATCCAAACAGCTGAAAGCATGTGTTCTTTAAAAATCACAGTAGGAACAGGAACGACAAAAAGATCACATTTTTATTTCCCTGACAAGATCTACCTGACCTGGATGAAGATCTTAAAATGAATATTCTATAATATGCATGTCTGCAGGGAGGAAAGATGAACACAGTCAGTCTGAGGTAAAGTACCAGCTGCTGAAATCTAAAAATCAAATTTATCATAGATGCACTAAAGTTCTGTTAATCCTCCAAAAGCCATGCAGGTTTTAGGAGGGTTTTAGTGAAAGGAAATTGAAGCACTCCTGCCTTCAGACAAATTAGGACAGAAAATCTTCTCCTATGCTTAGCTGGTCTTGGATGATCAGATTTACAATGCTATCTCAACTTCTATTGTCACTCACTACCAAGGTCTGCAGAAGGTGGTGTTTCAAAGGGCTTTATCATTTTTGCAAGTATTACAAGCACATGCACACCTGAAAGTCAACAGATTTTATATTTTCATAGTAGTAAAATTCTCTGCTAACTTTTCATGCATGATACTGGTTTACAGTAATCTTTTAAGTGAGGACTAATAAATATGTATGACATTCATCAACAGAAACATGGCTGCACTTCCTTCCAGACTGCAATTCACCTCTGCAGTGAGAAATATGACTTGAGGCTTTTAATTTCTTCTGTTTAACAATAAGTTATGCAGAGGTAAACAAATTACATGTCTGCAGCTTCACGTCTCAGCTCACACTGCAGAAAGAAGACGTTCTGTCATGGTATTGCACAAGACTTGTATTGTATTTCCAGTTTCAACCAGGACCTTGAATCATCCAAGCTGAATGAAGCTAGAAATAGCAAGAATATACAGTAAAGTATATATTTAATTCTTTTGAATGTATTTTTTATCTCATTTTAAATGATAATTATGTTCTTCCTAATAACAGTGTGAATCTCATGCAAAATATCAATATATTTCCACATCTCCTTCAAAGACAAGCTGTGTTGCTGGGAACCCAGCCTGGCATATTTTTATCCTCATGCCAAATACTTCAGCCAAAAGACTTACTTGACATATTTAGGAAGAATTTATTTTTATTTAATGTTCAGCAAGCAAACAAGGACAAATCCTGAACAATGAATGAGATAGTAGAGGATACTGCAAAAATGTTATTAATTTCTGCACAACACTTCAAGCCAATAGTGCTGAACTTACCACTTTTTTTTTGTCTTTGTATCTAATTCCCTTAAGGTATGATACTAGTAAATGGAAGTAAAGATCACCTTTCTACACTCCTAGAGCTGTCTGGAATTTTTTTGTCATGATTTCCTGCTTATCAAAGCCAGTTTCTACAGACTCTTAGTCTTCCATGGAGCATGTTTTCTCTGATTGAAAACCAAAGTGAAAACTGACTGCATCCTTTCAACTCACCAATTCTTTTGTGCACATTTTCTTACTCAGCAGACTAAACTCAAAACTTGGAGACCCAAATTAGCCCTTGCTTTCTACCCAGTGTGCACTTAGGTTACTTTGGTATAAATTAAGAAAGTAAGAACTAAAGGATGTGACCTTTAGTTTGTAATTACAGAATTTGAGATTGTATCAAGTGCCCCTTTCTTTTCACATAAGCTTGCTAGCTTTTCCAAATAAATACCCTTCTTGTTAAACACAGCAGAAGTACCTGGTCAGATTCTTCAGCTGGCATTTTTCGAAATTGCCCCTGGGGTTTTGTGTGACTGAGCATAAACATTCCCCTCTACACTGAGATGCTGACACTGTCCATTAGACCTTTATGGCTCTGTGAGAGATACAGATCATCCTAAAGAACGTATTCTCAACACATTAGAGGTAGAAAACATTCAGAGAAAGTATTAGGTATGCCTCGGTCAAGTAAGGGTCTAGCTATGAAAAGATGCCCAGGTAACTAAATTTTCCTTAAACCACAATAGCCAACATCAGGCAAATAAGGTTAACTTGACCTCACCTCAAAGAGTTCTTGAGTGTGAATACATTCATTATACAGGCACAACTGCACAAAGTAAATGAGGGTGAAGCAATAGCTACACTTTTTCATTCTTGTATTTATCACCAAATGTTATTTGTTACCCACAAGATGTATGACCACAACTTCAGCTCACTTACACTACTGAGTATCTATCTCACAGGTCTGTAATTTGAATGCTAGCAAACTATCTGCAGCAAAGATACATATTTAGAAGCAGCTACCATTCACTTGCATCTGAACTGTAATGCAAGCCCACAAACCCTTTGCTCCAGTCTTCATAACTGGAATTAAATTCAGCTTTTATTACAGCTATTCTGTAAAACAAAAGCATTTCCATAACAGCAGAAAAAAAATATGAAAGCACCTGAACGCGTAAGCATGTGCCTGCATTCTATTTTATGCAGCTGTTATTGTTCATGTATAACACGCTGATGTACAAGTTCTACAGACAATTCACATACGGGGTTTTGTGGGAGATTCATATGGAAGGGCAAAACAGCACCAGGCTGAGGATAACTGCTGAAAACAGCAGCAGGCCAGAATTAAACCTGTCTGACATTTTAGATCAGCAACATTTGAGGACAGCAGCACTGAGGAAAATTTTTTTTAATCAAATCCCAGGCGATGCTCAGGAGGGGAGGGTGACGACATTATCACGCCAATTCCTCAGCAAAAGGAAGCTCAAGGTTCCTCTGACTAAGATAAGAATATGACACACTAAATTTAAATTTACAGAGCTATGGTAAATTTTAAGCTGGTAGAAGGAGAGTGATTGGCTGCAGTGAAAATTAATTTTTCTCTATACTTAGAGAAAAAGGTAAAAGGTAATCAGAGCAGGACTAATTTTCCCCTTGTAGAGCTTGTCCTGCTGACGTTATTTCCAACTTCACCCTGACATTCAGTCTCAAAGCTAAAAGACCGTGAATAAGAAGGGAAAGATGCATGAAAGAGAATAAAAATCTCAGCTAATCCACAACTTTTAAAGAGAAAGAAACAAACAAAAAGTTTTTTTTTCTTTAACTTCTTGCAGGCTGAAAGAAAATGCTAAATTGTCCTACAGGCATAATCTACTTTCTAATTGAAATATATGCAACGGTTACAGTGCACTGCATTATTAAATGTAACTCAGTAATACAATTTGCCTTAATGATAACTGTATAATAACCACAATGAAATATCACATATGATGTTTTAATGAGGATTATGGCATGTTAATTTTAAACTGAACAATAGGGCATGCAATGTAATCCATGCCCTGTGTACAGTTCAACAGCTGCTAACGTGTTGGACTCATTCATACTTGTGCCTGGCATAGGTAAATAATGACCCAATTACAGAGCTGCTTGGTACAATATTTATGATGTCAACTACTTTTCAGAACACTGAAATGAAATTCTGAGGGCCCCATTCTACCATTTTCTTGTTCTTTTGTGCTTCTACCATGAGGACAACATTTACAGTCCCAGTGTTTTTTGTTTATCTATTTTAACTTGGGAGCACATAAATCAACTACCCAATATGGGCTATATTTAAATAAAAGTTTTCTTTTCATCCCACATGTAAAGTTTCAGCAAATTTGGTATTCTTCTACAGTACTGCACAGGTCTGAAACCAGTTCCCCTCAGTCATTTAATAGGTGATGGTTTAAAGTTAGAAAGGCAGGCAATAATTTCATATGATCTAAGTACAGTTTTTGTTTGCTCTGCTAATATCATCCATAGCAAGCAGTTCCCACAAAGTACAGGGCTCCACAGTGGGAAGCCTAAAGCATGAAACACAATGAAATGCTGCTCCTCAGTGAGCAAGTGTTGAGGGTGTTATTCTCACAAAAGCAGTGTCACCAAACTGGCACAATCAGTTCAACAACTCCTACAGATTCCAGGGACTTTAAATGAGTAAAAAAAACCAAGAAAGGTTATCCTGAATTACAGGCCAGAACAGCCATGCTTTCTAGAAAAACCTGGAAGATGGAGATTCAGGTAAAGCAGGAGCTGTATGCAAAAGACAACCTCTTGTTTCAGGGGGAAAAAAACCCAAACAAACAAACAAAAAACCCCCCCCACAATAAAAACCCAAAACAATACAAAAAAAGCACTACAAAACCTAACAAACAAAAAATCCAAACCTTGCCAGGAGCTCCCAGGAAAGCCATGCAGAACAGAGTCCTTCCCTTGCAGCATGGTCACTCCAAAATGCCTTCAGCTAGAACTGAACTTTGCTCTGCAAGGCCCTGGCCTTCAGGAAAAAACAAAGGGGGCTGCAAACCTTGCCAGGGTTGATACTTTGCTCCTCTGTAACCCAGATGTTTGAGCCCCTCCCTTTCAGCAAGCCCCTTGATGGAAAGCAGCATCAACAGGGCTTTTTAAAAAATATTTTATTTATTAAAAAAAAAAA